>JAIEZT010000441.1:14840528-15033028 GCA_019594935.1 Periophthalmus modestus | reverse complement strand
GAGCTGCACTGTTCAGCGTTGGTCCAGCCCAGGGAGCATGGCCTGCTGTATATCCAGCTCTCAGCACTGACCATAAGCTGCATTTGCTCACTGCCTCCAGACGCACTGAGGCAATTTATGGCCCTCTGGCTGCAGGCTGATTAGAGCAGCGCTTGTAAAATGTATTTTGGCATGTATGCAGGGTTTTACTGGAGCTCCCCCCACCATACATCACTCGTACATCAGCGACTGGGAAGAAAGAGGTGAAACAAGAACAGCAGAGGGTGGGCGGCGTGTCAGTGTCCAGGGACAGCATTGTGGAAGCCTCCAGCGGCCTTCACATTGGAAATGGTTTCACTCAAGCTGTCAGCACCTCATTTATTTACTTTGGGACATCACAGAACGGAAAACAGAGTAAAGCTATACTTACAGTATAAACTGCTTTCAATCTTTTCAAATGCTGCAATATTTACTGAGCTCAATTTCCATCAAAAGCACCACAATGTTATATTTTCAGGTCAACTTTATTGTTCACAAAAGGAAAACTGCGCCAATTGGAGCTGCACACACAATATCGCACAAGATCTTTCAACATTTACCATAAACTTGGGGCTGCACAATAACAGATTTTTAATTCTGATTATAACTATCACTTCAATGATGTAATCGGGGGATGTTCTGAATTATATGGATGTTCATTCTCCCCACTAAACCTGAAGCAAAGCTATTCATCTAATCTGCAGTGGCTTTTACATGAATCACATCACTAGTAAATGATGAGAAGCATATTCTGCCTGTGTATGCTAACTTCTGACTGAATAATTGCTCCAAATAATCCTGATTATGCTGATTTTATTTAATTTATTTTTTCATTGAGCAGCAATTGCCAAAACATTTGTGCTCTGCTTTCTGATCAAAGGGAGCCCAATTTCATGGCAAGTGTAATGTTGTTAAATATACAAATTGAATATGATTTTGCAATTAATGGCCATCCATTCTAGTTTTTATTCAAATTTGCGTCCAGCTCCTCAGGAAGTGCCTATGTGCTCTGCTACCTGTCACCTAACTTTCAGCATGATTTGTGACAGCGCTGTCTGACCAGAACAATTGCATTAACAAGCACCGGAAGGCCCTGGCTGTCAGGCTGGCTGATACCATGTGAGATCTTTATTAAATTACAATTATGAGACGACAAATCCTCTCATTGTTCCACCTTATGGACTCTGCTTGGACACGTGCCACTGTCACATGAGCACAGGGTGAGTCATTTCTCAAGGATGAGGCTTTACCCTTCAGGCGCCTGGCCTTTCACAGCAACTCAACAGCATAGGATACATAATGCGAACATATATGAACTGTCTGGTACAATTACAGCCAATAATTCCACCTCTACTGAGTACAAGTGGTACATAACTTTTTTGAAGTGAAACTTACTATTACGATTCACTATTCTTAGTCGTTAAACCTTATTCAAGGAACTGATCATTGGCTGTGTAATCTCTCACTCGTCCAGGTCGGATGAGCAGCGAAACGTCTTCATTCCTACAATGTTTTGTCCAGTTCACAGATTTAACTCTGACTTTTACTATGAAACTGATCCTTGACATTATTGACATGTGACCTTAGAAGAGCCTGCCTGATTGTAATTTCTCCATATGATTAGCATTTTTTATGGATGGCATCACAGACTGTGTGTAAACCTGCTTACTGGAGCCAATTTACTTTTATAATTAAGGTTTGCTGGTGTTTATAGACTGGAATATTGTAACTGCTTGCTTTGGTGTTTAAACAAGCATCATCAGTCAAACATTATTTTCATATATTTGATGTCTTCTGTATGTATGCAAAAAGGTAGAAAGTAGTAAGAATAAAGAAAAGCAAACATTGATTGAGACTGCCACTCTCAATCCACCTCTCTCTAAAAAAACACACACAGTACACAGTGGTATCAGATTTAAAGTTTTCACATGAAAATAATCAGGTACAGCCCTTTTAAGATGTTGGTTAGAATTTAAAAAATAAAAAAAAAAAAAAAAAACAAACTTTTTTTTTTCCCTTTTTTCACTTTAAATGAACTGCAGTTAAATACGAAATATATGAATATTTGCACACTTATTTCTAATCTTTGCTGTGATGATCAATATGAATTTGATAACAGTATACTTTTATATATGGCACACAGTACTTAAGTACCACAGTAACCTTTAAACAGGGAATAGAGAAGTGTCTCTCATGTAACACTCCCTCTGATGCCATTTCAAGCAGACATGTGAGTGTTCATTAGCAGTATTGTCAAGCGGGTCCACTAGGAAACAAATAAACAATTACTCTGACGGCGCATTAGTGATATTTATGACCCTGGCGTAAATATAAATTGAGGTGAATAGGAAATGAAGTCCTCTCCTGGGTGTCATTCAAGCGGCGACAGAAAGCAGTATTTCACAGATGTGGAAAACAATACAGTCTGCATATGATAATGGCTTTGCTGGATAAAATATACCAGGCACTTGGCGAGTGTGTAGGCTGTAGGCAATCACATATGCAGCGACGCATCAAGCGCTCCACAAGGATCAATAAAGTGCATAGAATTTAGGATTTATGATGACGTCCTATCGATCAATTAGGAGCTGACTGTTGGAAGCACTCACAGATGCCAATGGGTATTATAAGTGAATCAGAGGATGGGCAGAATTACAGTATAAGACAAGATAAACTATGGCATCTCCTTCTAATAATTACTGTCACACCTTTTTTAGACGCTGACGAGAGAAGGCAAAGTGACTGTGATGTGCGAGATGATGGACAAAGTTGGCTCTGGCCTCTTGGTAAGTAGTTTGCTTGTAAGCGTCATTCACAACACATGGGCTTAAAGTACAATAGATCTAATAAAAACTAATTGGAATTGTGCATACAGTCATGGTTAAAGTAAATTTATGCCACTATACTTGCATCCATGCTAATACAAAAAAGGTAAAACAAAATTGACAGAGATGAAAAACCTCCATCTGTGACTTCTCAGGGAGAATGGAGTCATTTAGTAAATTTCTTTCCCTGCGCCTATCGCTCAAACAGAGCTGCTTCCACCACACAGCTGATAATCATACATATTCTATGTGCCGGGGCGCCATAAATCTCTGTCCCGGTTTCATTCGCAAGTCATTCATCAATCACGCACGGGAGCAGGATGAAACACCGCCCGCTCTGAAATATATCATATTAGTACCTGGGATGTTTACCAAGATAATGGGAGACAACAGCATAGGGTGAAATATGGCACCACTGCATTCGCTAAATTAAAACCACTCCTTTTCCCACATTCAGACTCCCCTGTGTTGTCGACTGCCCTTCTTTCACCTTCATATCCTACACTTTGAAGTCGGACAATAGTTAAAACATTCGGATGAGCTTTACATGGAAAACAATTGAATCATTCAGTTTGTAAAGTTGTATCAAATTGCACCCAATAAGGAATATGTAATTATGTTGAAAGTTGTGAAAAAAATGTAACCTCGAATGAAAGTTTTAACTTTGAGAAGTCAATCTTTTTGATCAGTTTGAAACAATAGCGGTTGAACACATTAGTCATCTGCCACAGAATGGACCTATAACACCACACCTCAATAAATCACTCCCAATTCATTGTCTTCCATTTTCTATATTGTCCCAGTGACAGTTCTGATTTATTCGTAATTAAAATAACCTTCACCAGTTTGAAAGAATTTGAAGTCATTGTTACGTCATTGATAAAGAAAGCTGTCGATCAAACTGACGGATGGCACTTATCTTACCTAGACAATCACGTCACATTTTACTTCTGTCATTGACGGATGATACTCTCAAAGAGTTAAATCTGATATGGAATAGGCTGTCAGAGTGCCAACCGACCCACAAATAAAACAGAAAAATAATACATAGAAAAAGCTACATAATGGTTCACACATTGTATTTATAGGTTGCAGTTAATATTTAGAGTGTTCTGTTATGCGTTTTCTTACAGGTTGTCCCACTAGATGAACTCATGGGATCTTCAGCAGTTGGTTCATTACCGTCAAAGTGACAAAACACAGTGTTTTCATGTGTTCTGGGCATACATAACACAACATTATTAATAATTGATGATCATTAAAATTGTTTAAAAAAAAATTAATAATAACCGCTGCAGTTATAAATAGCAAAACTACTGAGGTTTCTGACAATATATGGTAACTATCGAAAGACCATATAAATTGAATAATCCCCAATGATCATAACACTTGAAAGGACAAAAAGAATGTGAAACTCAACACCAAATCATTTGGCACCAGCTATTAAGTGTAGAACATTATTCATGCTGAATGTGATGTGAATGTGCAGCCCAGCCAGGACACTGCACTGTGTAATGCTGCTCTCTCTGATTGTGCCTTTCCTCTCCAGTGTATCCCCTTTTAGATTAGAAATGTAATTTGGGGAGATGAATGTATTCTATTCCAGTTTGCTGTGATCAGAGGTACTGCTGTGCAGAAAACAGTATTGCCTCCAGATTATTGAATTTTTATGGCCAGGTAATTAATTGCAGATTCCATGTTTTGTTCTATTTCTTCCTCTCTGACATTTTAATTTCGACAAAAAGCTACGGTCTCTATGCAGCCTTTCTCTGGAGATCCTAATGGCCTATAAAACATGATGACTTATAGATATGGCGGATACTTCACTTTGCCAATGATTGTTTGAAACCTTGCTGATCACACAGAATTTAGTCCCCCTCCTGCTTCCGCTCTCCTCCATCTCATCCCCTCTTTCCTTCTTCAAGCCTCTGAATTCATTTCTTGTCAATTAAACTGCAGCTACAGTGTCCCATCTGAAGAATGAGAATCTATCAATGTGTCATCGACTAGGAATTCATTATTGAATGTGGCCTAGTAACTTTTCAAAAGCAGTGCTCAGACCATTATTCCTTAAAGACGATTGTCATTACTTGACCAGGCAGGCAGTGTCCTTGGCTTGCATTGCAAGCACTGCATTTAAGGGCAAGGGGGAATCAATCGTAGCGGAGGGTGACACATGCCATATCTCACAGCAGACAGGTTTGAATGCTTATATCAAATCAGAATCCTTTGCTGGCACAGGAAACATTAGTTACCTTGGTGTCACTAGCACATGTAGGCCATGGCCATCCATGCAGAAGAAAAAAAGAGCCAAGGCGCTTTGTTATTTTATGCACCTCTGCTAAAATGTCCAGAGATATTGATGAGCTACTATAAAAAATCATTTTCCTTCTAGGCAATAAAATAAATATATACCTTGATTTGTGACTTTGTGCTTTATAGAAGATACAGTTTTATTTTCACAGTCTGCATTCTAGTATTCTAGAGCTTCTGGGCAAATGTGCCTCTGCGTTTTACGTTTTTACAATAAATTGGTAAAATAGTTCATGCTGAACTGCAAATTCAGCAAAATTATTCTAAGAGTATGGGAATGGCTCATTAGGTGAGGCAGTGAACAGACCATTTTAGCATTTACCAACACACCCTTTATTAGGCTGGGCTGATGCTCAGATGAGTAAATCCACCTCTGGGTGCAAACACTAATCTTTTGTGCTTCTTTAATACATGTTTTGGGGTGATTCATCTACGACTGTTTATTTATCATCCCCTGTGCTGCGTTGTGCCGTCCCCTCGTCATGGCGCTCTTTTCTGCTGTGTAAGCACAAGTCCACACCACATATCACTTCTAACGCGTACCCCCTCCTAACCTTCACGACTTCTCTCTGCACACTCTCGGTGGCTCCGTAATGGCTGATGCTGTTACCATATTTCAGCCCTAATTGGGTGGAAGCTACACAGCCAGTTTGGGAGGGTAGTTTGGAAGAGAGTTCCTCTGCGACATTGTTAGGCGCTGGGATGTCTTGTGTGTTGCCAGGTGTGGATTGTAATTGCCATTGAATGAAAAGAGCACCTCAGAAGTGAAAGGCTGTTGTGCTTTCTTAGGGTGCTTTATCCGCTACTGTGTTTTCCTCTTTTTCGGCTCAATAAGTCAATGCAGACAAGACGAGATTGGGTGACTTGTCTTGTTTACATCTCTTAGGTGGGTTTTGGGGAGATCTGTTGTCCTGAAACAACAGTGTTTGTTCTATGCAAGCAAGTTGGGTTCTCATCAAAATGACAAATGATTTTAGTGAGTAACAACCGTATACAATCCCCTACTTTCATCTTATTTATTTGTACAGAAATGTGCTATCTCGTGCATGAGGCATTGCTCACAGACAGAGGCGCTTCGTACTGCCTGACCTTCCGTGCCGCTCTTCAGTGCCAGGATCTATGGCGGCCATTTTCTCTCTAGCCAGTCATGAAGAAGCAAGAGATGTAAATGTCAGTCTGTGTCTCCTTAACACTCAATAAAAGCCTGAGATTGGGCCCTCCGCTCCACCAGTCGATTGGCCGTCTAATGAGGAGAGGCCTTACCATAACTCTCCAAGATTCACTACTGTTTGTGTTCCACCACAGGCCCTGGCACAGTAATAATTCCAAGTGGATAAATGTTTTCCCGATAACAAGCTGAAATAACCTGTCACGCTGAAGTTGATGTGGACAAGAAGAATCACACAATTAGTGATCTGCTGGGATTTATCCTGGTAGCAAGAGACACTAGACAGTCCTTTACTATCTTTGGCAACTATCACTGCTTCCCTGCTTGCTTTATTTCTTAGTATATCTTTCTACAATTCTTGCAGCATCTTATACAGCCTTCATATCAGCGTGTTCTAAATGTCTGCTCCTGCTGCTAGCATTTAGCTTGTTAATGTAATTGAAGCGACTCTGTGGAAAGGTGTTATAAATGATGTTGTTGCAATGAGACAATGCGCTCTAATCTCCGTTTATCTGGAGGCCTTGCTTGAAAAACTGTGGCAGCACCGCGGCTAATTTAGATTTGCTGGGAAAGATAATAAAAGGGAGATTTAAAATGGCGCTCATTTGTTAATGCGACTTACGCTAACGGTCGCATTGATTCTGTTGCTCCTTCGCATGAGCTTATTACATGGAGATTTTGATTTATTTTGTATATTGGCACTGGGTAATAATTTTCAAATAAAAGACTTTCTTAAGTGTCCTGAAAAGACAGAGATTACATTGTGTCAGTCCATTACACCTCTCCATAGCGTACAATGTGAAAAGGAGCTTCTAAAGTTGATTAATACCAACCAATTTCGTCATAAAGAGGTAAGACTACAGTAGCTATTGTAATTAACCTTTAAGTGTGATGGACTTTAGCGTATATTGCCCATTTCTATTACTGACCCACATATATCACCCCAGAATATGCAGCCATTCTTTAAATCCAAGGCCTCCCAGGAAAGTGGGCGAGCGATGACATCATATCCCCACGGGTGTTTGAATTATCTTGTTTTCACCAGATCTCTCATATGTATTTTCTCTGCTGCTCTTGCACAAATGTATCATTTAAACCATTAGCAGCAGCGAGCTCTTTCATTAGAATGAACTATATCATCTGCTCCCTAGAGGCAGCCCCGAGCCACCGGACTGTGAGAATACATTTCAGTGAGGGGGGATATTGAAGGCGGCAACATGCCTAGGTAAAGTATTACTTAATTTATACTGCTAATGTGTAACATTGATTCTCTGTGGGGAAAATAAAGGACAACATATTTTCAGAGCCCACATCATTAAGGTTTAATAATTTAGACCCAGTTAGTGTGATAATAAATATACTGAGGGAACTTAAGAGAGGCTTTTGGTGATGAATGCAATTAGAAAACGTTGCACTTACATCGAAGAGTAATACGAATGGGGTGTAGAAATTAATTGGAGCTGGAGCAATGGTATGGCCTGCGGTGTTTCATGGGAGGGATAAAAAACAGCCTATTTCTCCCAGAGCCCTATCCAGAATACTAACTATCCACTGCACCGCCAGGTTTCTTATCAATATCTACATAACGAACAAATGGCTCTCTTAAAAAATGACCTGCTTCCTATTCTGCTTTATCCTGTGCAGAATTACGCTCTAAAATTAACAGGCGGTGATAATGTGCATTTGAAAATCCTTCGAAGCATTTTATTTTATTGCTGTTGGGAGGCATGGCTCTGTGCATTACTGGTCCTGGTGGTAGCACATTGTTAGCTGAGAAATAATGGGATAAAGATGCTTTACATATGCAATCACCAAGATTCATCTAGTTCACCTACAGGTCTGGGATAACTGCATATGCAAGCACCTATTGTTATGAGGTTGAACTTGGCAAATTAACAATGTTAAAGTGGTAGTGTGCAAACCACAACCTTATACATCCTATTTTATGACTTTTTAAACATTCTCTGGGAATCTTAACTCTGGTATATCTTGAAGTAATGATGAAATTCATGTATGTGTATTGGAAATATCTAAACCAACTGCTAGCAGAAGGCTCTAGGACCACTGGTGCATTGAAAAGAGATGTAGTTAGTAGTTAGTAAAATCAATGGCAGCCCACATCCTAAGTAATAAAGTGCTTAGCAAGGTATGTTTTGACATGGTTATAAGCTCAGAAGTCAGTTTAGCATTTCTTCCACTTAGAATTCTTGTACGCTTATAATAAGTACAATTGTGTGTTCCTGGTAGAACGATCCAGTTTTGATCTAGACGTCCAAACATTCCACATGGATTTCTTTAGATAAAAATACAAAAAAACATACTCTTTTATATAGTACACACAAGACACTATACATACTTAATTTTAATATTTATGATATTTCGTCGTTTTTGTGAGACCTTCTAGTCAAGGACTTTCCCACAGAGAGAACACTTTCTACAGTGCACCACAACATTATAAATGCGCTGCCCTTGGAAAATGAAAATCAAAGGTATGAAAAAGCTCCTATAGGGATCAGAGCCAAGTGCGGAGTCTGATATCAAGCCCAGTTTACTCTTTATGATGTCATTTTCTCTTTTATGGAGGAAGCAGGAGGTTTAAAGCTCACAGCAGATATGAGAACCAGGTTTTGCCGTAATCTCCATTATACTGTAGTGTATAAATCTGCTGGGCTGATCTCTAGAACTGTTCTTCTATTGACGCCCCTTTTTTTGGTCGGAAAAGCTTCGCAGGCCAGTCCCACTAAACATTTATGGATGTCATTCCTGCTCGGGTCTCAGGGCCTCGCTCTCTAATAGCTTTTAGCGTCATGTAACACTTCTACGTGTGAGTGAATGCACAAATGTGTCTGAGAGCCTGCTGAGTAAGTTTACGCTAGCCGTTAATCACTGTACGGGCCAGCTGGCTAGGGCCAGAGGGGCAGGTGGGCTTGTCAGGTTGGCAGCCTCAATCATGCGGCCCTGAAACAAGAGCCGCTATGGGATGACCGTGCCTGGGCCGTCTCTCAAGGCCCATGTCAACTGGTGCTTACCGAGTGCTATTTTGACTGATACCATAGATAACAGACCAATGTGTTGAACTTGCCCAAGCGTGGTAATGAAACCCCTATAAACATCCACATAAACTCCCCAAAAGGAAGGACGTGGTGTTTGGACTATGTCTCCAGTTTCGTAAGTGTGAAACTTTAATTTGGCGAAACCCATGCTCTTTAAGTGCCTGCCCATAAAAGTTAAATGTAGCACTTGACTTTTAATAAACTTGACGGCCGATGAATATATCACCCAGTTAAGACCTCATGGAAGTGTGAATAACAATCTCCATGGCAACACGACCAAAACAAAACAGACACGCCTTGCCAAACTCCTTATCCCTCCATCGATGTGAGATTCCGCCATCTTGAAGCTTTCCAGCATTCACATTAACTAGCTCACTGATGGACACAGGGGGTCATGAGATGTGTTTAGCATTTTCCACTGTAAGTTAACACGGAAGATGGACGCAGTCTTTACCCTACCCTAGCGAACATCCATCCCCTCGCCTTGAAGTGGCTCTGACAGGGAAGCATCTGTTCCCCAGAGGAGCTGACAAGTGTCCTGTGAACTAGGCAGGAATGCTTGGACCCCGGATTAGCACCCCAAGCCCAGGATGAGGACACTCATTTAGCAGTTAAGAGCAAAACAGAAAGATGGGGCTGTTGGCTACATTAGAGTTTCGAATGAAAAGATTTACTAGAAGCCAACTGTTTCTTTGAAGTTCCCAAGGAAAAACAGTCTCGCCAGATTTCCAACAACTACCACATAAAAGTTGTGCTCTCGTCACTAGCAGCTTCTAGAAAATATCTCACTCAATCAGTCTTGTTTGGTAAACTTTATCCAAGCTGTGTGGCTTTATAAAGAATTGACATTTGTGGATCATCTGAAGGCAGTTCAAAGGAAACGGATAACTTCCAAGTGTTGAATTGAAGTTGTTGTAGTGTGGAAATACTGTAGATTCACAAGAGGCCTGGTGTCAATGAGCAAACCATATTTGTGGTTTTAAATACAGTTGTCACTATTGTGGACAAAGAGATGTGAACTGGGGAAAACTCTTATTGAGAATTGACCCTATATTATCTGTTAAAGGTGCTATACCTGATTTTTACATTTTTTAGCATCTAAAAACACTAATTAGATGCAGACAGCACACATTGGGCATATTCTGAGACTGAGAGCATATTTGTACTGAGGCAAAACAAATGTTCCTTTACATAAAAAATCAGATTCAGACCCTTTAAGTGACTGCCTTTGCATCCCCATACAGATACACATCAGAAGGCCCTTTTAAATTATTAATTGATGATTATACTACAACAACACCTATAGTGCATAACACTTTAACTTTAAACCAACACATTTGAAACCATGTTGCCAACAAGTTTTAACTGATTGCAACATCCATCAAATACCAAATTATGATACATTTCTTTGCAATTCAAATACAGTACAAAACACACCTCTACATGTTCAAAAGAACACAAACTAGTCTAGTGATAGGAGTAATATTAAGATGAGTGATTAAAGTCAATGTTGAATTAGCAGCTCTAGTGCGGCGGCAGCATGTTGGTTCACTTTCCAAACAGCTTGAAAACAAACCAGCTTGGCCTTTCTTGAGTTTCACACGGCCATCAACCTGTCAGGTTCAGGAACAGGCAGCTCCCCTTTAATGTCTCCTCCTCATCCCTTTGCTGGGCCCAGTAAATTCTCTAAAGAGCAAAGACTTCTTTACTGCTGCACGGCTATCACAGCTCTCCCTCCTCCCCTCTGCTTAGATGTATATAATAGCTGGCCTTATAAAACTTTAAGAGGCCCATTAATTAAAAAGTCAAAGATGATATGACACTTTTACTTTTAGAACTTGGTGTCATTTTGGTTGGGGATAAAGTAGCCTTGGGTGAATGTTTTCACTCTAACCACATGATTTGGACTTGTTATTCTTCTGTTCCTTTCACTTGGATGCTATGATTTACTGCAGTGATAACTCAGTCTTGTCCTGATATCATCTCCAGAGCCTAGTTTTGCTGCTGAAGTTACATTGAAATTTGTGATCCGCTGTAACGAGAGTTGAGGGTGCCACCATGGAGTCCCAGTCATAAAGTTGGGGGCCATAGATTATAGTGACGGCCGCCACACACGCACATTGCGCACATACACACATCACTCACAGCTCTGTTTCTAGTCTTCTGTTTAGTGCTGCATTCCTGTGGGCAAGATTTATAAAACGCCACTGACAACATGTCCTCCCTGGCCTTTAAGACCTACATAAGTGGCGCAGTGCTGAGGCCAGCTGGGTATTAATAGTTGGCATGGGAAAACATAAATTATTGCTCTCTTACCAAAAATGTCAATCCCTACCTCGGCTTGTCAGGCTTGTCCTCTTGAACCGCTCTGTAAATCAAACCATATGTTCCAGCCCAGGAAACATTCCAAATCGACACGCTCAGCAATTGCCAAATCAACTTATCAATCAAACTGTGTGCCCATCAATGTAAGTGCAAGTTTCTCTGAAAAGGATTGCCTCCTCTACAATAGGGTGGGCAGTATTGATAAAAAAATGAAATATTGGGATCTTTTTTGGAGGGATTCTCTTGATAACAATAATGAAAGTGGTGCAATCCATCAGAAATGTGCTAAAATGTGGATGTGAGGATAACTATTGTTCAAATGAGACAATGAATATAGTCACTTTTTCTTTTGCATGTTAATATTTTATATCTATTAGGTCTTTTGCAGCTTTTTGATTGCTTCTTATTGCAGATATTATACACAAGTTGAATCTTCAAAAGATCTATTACCTTGTATGTATCACCCCCAACTCCTAGACTTTTTAAAACCAGATTTTAATAAAGACACTTCTTGTGGTCCGGGGGCATTCATTAGCTGCCGCGTCCTGTTGCACGGCTTGTCACAAAAGCAGCGGTGTAAAAAAGAGATAGCAGGGTCCTATTTAGAGCCATGGTGACCTGAGGGCAAGTTGAAGATGAGGGCAAAGTGTGAGAGAAAGGACTGTGCGAACACGAGATCACCATGCGACTGACACAGCCCAGCAGCAGTTCACACCTCTGAGGCCTCGCTCCACAGCTTTACTTACACCAAAGGATCAGGCCAACTTTCATTTATGGCGCTTATGACATTATTTATGCAGAAAAAACAAGTATCATCTGACTAACATTTCTTCACACTTATTTTGAGTAATTTGCTTTCTTTGCAAGTTTCTGCACATTTGGAATTGTAATTAATGAAGTACACTTAATTCACCAGATTACTATTATTGGGTTTAAACTGGCAGTAAAATTTTTTGCATGCACTGTTAGCAAGCACTGAAAGCACTTGTAGACTCATCACGGTGAAGTAGGAAAGTGGCCATTTGATAGTTTTAAAACTACAGGTACAGTGCCTTTAAGTTGGCAGCATTAGACCTAAATGGGCACAAGTAAAATGACGTAATAATGTGTAGACTTTTGTAGTAGTAGGGCAAAACCACTAATATAAAAGATCATGTTTAACTTTTGTCGATTTTCATTTTGGATATTTTAGACATTTCTTGAAAATACAGTGCTATCAATAGGAAAACTGAATCTTGCTAATTATATAATCACGCAGTCTATAAACTACCTATACAGAAACATATCACTTGTTTATACAATGTCACAAAACCAATTTGCCTGAAAACCAAATGAAATTCCTTTTTAAATCTTTAGAGATACTCTGATAAGTCCCTTGTGAAATCCAGGGTCATTTCCATCACATTTACCCTAATGACACCCGGAGGAATTATTTACCTAAACATGATTTACTGATAAATTAACTGTATATTAACTAAATGTGTCTCGGTCCCATGCTCAGCTTGTTCCCGGCTGCTGTAGCGGACATAGCGGAGGCTCCGATTCCCCTGCTGGCCCTGTGAACATCTGCTGGGCCATTTAGCCAGCTAATAGATCAGGCTGCGGAGAGCAACCGGAGTGCAGGTGTTTGTGGTCCAAGCCAGAAGACATCAAAACCAACGCCAGGAAAAGAAAAAAACTCCACCAAAACACAGCCCCAATGACTCCCAGGTTCTCACAGATAATAAAAGAGGCGTAAAGTTTGCTTAAGGTACAGGTGGGGGTATTTCGCGCCATACTCCAGAGAGCCCATGCACCGGCCCGTTGCTAGGAGCAACAGTAATTGGATGCATATGGGAAGAGGTAAATGAAAGAATTTCCAAAATATCTCTGCGGAATACCTAATGGGGACAGGACAGAAAAGGAAATTAAAAATTATTGGAAGCAGATGGACTGTACTTTGAGTTTTTTAGGGGGAAATTTATTAGCGCCGTGAAAGAAACGTGTCTGTTTATTTTGCACGCCGCCACAAAATGAATAGCCTGCTGAGTTGTGCTTGTGTTGGTTTATGAGCGCCGGGCCATTATTCATAATTTAGAATGCATTTGTTATCGATTGGTGATTTAGCGTGATTTATTGAGGCTTGTCAGGTTTCATTCAAAAGTCCACCCGTTCTGTTTTTCAGCAGCCGGGCCCGAGTTTATGAAAAATATAAACAAAGAAAAAGTTGGACGATATGCGGATACAGTTTCATTTGTCAGCTGATTACATAACCACCTTGGCTAGGGCCGGAATTGCGCCTGAGTTGTAATTCATTTGTTCCTGTTATTTCCTCATTGCCAGCAACAATGAAATGAAATGTAAAATTCAAAAGTGAGAAAAACACTTTATAATAAAAATGTTGAAAAAGAGACTAACTTTGGACACTTTGACTTGGTCTTAACACTGCTCTATATTAACAACTGATCAGTAACAGCAGCTGTGCATTAGAAGGATAACCCTGGTGGATTTGTAGCAGAGCTGTTATGTTTCCACTGCTTAACTGTTTAAAGCTTTCAATTTACATGTCTAAAAACAAAGATTAACAGCGATAAAACATGTGGTACACGTTTCAAGGAGATACAGGTGGATTAAAGAACTGTTAGTACAGAATTGTCCATTTTTATGAAGGTTTGTGGAAGTCATTCAGCTGTATGCAGGTTTGAAGCTGCTACCGTTTACAAATAGAGCACATTTTTGTGATTGCATGTCACATGGAACAAAAACAGTTTTTGAGTTAGTTTAAAATGTTTGTTATCCCATCTAACTCACGTTATTATGATGTAATAAAAATCCAGCTTTATGAACAATAGCCTATAGCAAAATATTTACCTCTGACCATTTTTTTTTTGGCAATATATTTGATTTTCAACACAAATTTTCCATTACTACTGTTACACAAAAACATTTACTATACACATATGTAATGACTCTACTGTAAAATCCGACTATAGATATAAAATTCAGGGTGAAAATTATGTGCTGTTTCCCATATTTTTATTATCTTCTATTATGTTAAACTTTACGACATCTTTTGCCATGCACTGCAACAAAAAATAATAATAGTTCCAAATGTTCCAATAGTTCAAATGTTTTAACACCAACCCAAGGATATATTAATTAAAAGTGACATTTACAGTGTAAGTAAGTACAGCTACACAGCGTTCTTGAACATGTCAATGCCAGTATTAAAAAAAACCTTTTAATCTGCATCTAATCTAAGTACTAATATCTTGTGTATATACAGTATGTTCTTGTTGGGCACTGATGTTTATGAGTTTACTGATAAAAAGACGCCCCAAAATAAAAACCTATAAAAAAGTCAAGGATATCAAGAGACTGAATCGCTCTGCTTCATTCTCTCACCCCCCTAGAGCTACGGGCCAGGGAGGGAGGTGTGTTGTGAGAATTGTGAGAACAAAAACAATTCTCACCTTGAGATAAACAAAGAGACATTGGCGAGGCCCTCTCTCCTTCCTGCTGTGCTTCCAATCGGGACAAGGAGGAATTAAACTAACACTCCGAGTTCATCTACTGTCAGGATAAACGCAACAGCGGAGCCAATGAGTTCTAACAAAGCGAACAGAAATGGGATTTGAAGCTTGCAATCAATAGAAAAAGGAAACGAAGTGAAAAACACAAATGCCCCCAGGTACAATTAGCAGCTTATTTTTGGCCAATATTAGTTGTATTTCTGGTATTCACGTCCTCATATGACCGTGCCATTTTGAAGAACAACCAAAGCTAGCTGCTAACTTTTTGCATCTTAGATCTTTGCGCCTGATGAACACAAACAAAAGCTCCCCTGACAGCTCAAAAGCCTTTCTGTGTCTCTCAGAGGTTAGCGACGCTCAGCTAGCCGACCAAAGGAAACACTTTCTTCATTAGTTTGAGGTAAAATTGTTTCAAAAAGTGCTCATTTGCTGCTCTGAGAGGGGAATTAATAGCCCAAGATCACAGCTTGGACTAAAGTAAATCTGGATCTACTGTGTTTTATGGGTCTATGGCACTGGCAAAGAAAAGGGCAGAGGCTGGTTAGAGCACACATAGCCTCCATTAGAATAGAGATGATCATAATTAGGGTGATCGGGGTAAAGGGCATAGAATATAGGCTTCATAGTGGAACAACTGAGTGAAATGTTTTGTATTGTCATAATTATGTGTTAATGTTTTCCTTTTAAACACTTATCAGCCTGTCCATATAAAAATACAACACTGATTTGGATTTAGTTGGTGCTAGATGAATAAAGATTGCAGAAAGTCAGTAGAACCATGCTATCATATATGTCATTCTTTTTCTTTAAATAGTACATTTTAATTACAATTTTAGTCAAACTCTGCTGAAGTGTTGCTTGTGTTTTAAAGCTTGGGTTTAGCTCAACATAGCAAGTATTCCACTAAATTGTAGGGGTTTAGTCTAATTTTGCTACCGTGTCTCCGGCAAAAACTGCATGTCCAAGAATTTTCAGTAAGCCTATTGAATAATATTATAGCTGTATTATTTGTCTGTGGACTGGAGACTGCTTTGAGCTTTTAACTAACTATAATTGGCTAATTTCACTGACATTTCTTGTGTTTCTTGCGACCACCAACAACTTTGTATAAAAACAATGATAGCCATGGTTGCAAATCCAATGACAAAATGTTTCCTGGCGACTTAGCTGAAAAGGGCTAAAGTCCCATCACCAAGGTTGTAATCAGTTCCACTCTGTGCCACCTCCAATCCCTCTCATCCCCAGCAGACTCTGTTCCTTCCCCATAATGAACACGGCTCTGGCTGGAGTTGGCAGCGGGAGAGTGCCAGCATACTTAACCCCACCATTTTAGACATTAGCTCCCACCTCTGGAACTCTTGAGGGGGGCCGCCTCTGGAAGCACTTTGGGTCCACTTATAGCTTGTCCTGCTATCCCCTCCACTCACTGTACACCCCCAGATCGCTTGGCACGGCTCGCACATCTTATGATTATAACTGGCTTTTTGTTTGGGATTCGGCTCGATGACTGTCTAAGAAGTTCAATATGTGCCAGGCAGACAGAAAGATGGAAAAAGTGGATTGTACAAGCAGAGGTTGCCAATTTATGTTTTTTGTTTTTTTTTTAAATCGACATTTTGGTTTTGAAGACCAGTTAGATCATTAGAAGTACACTATGTAAGTTTTCTGGAGGGGGGTTCCAGATGACACCATTCGATCAAGTTATAGGTCAGATATGACATGACCCTGCTCACACATGCATGTTTTTCCAACGTATTTCTTGAACAATCCAGCACTCCTTATTGAATAAATGAAAGATAGCTAACAATAATCCCCTACATTCAAGCAGAGCAATAACATCTCTAGGGAAACAATCTGAAAAAAAGAATAATTATAATAAAAACGGATACAATGCATCTTTACGTACGCACATAATTTAACTAAATAAAACTCAAAACCCTGCAACTACATCTGAAACTTCCAACTTTATAAACAACGGTATAAAATTATTTTACATTCAGTTCACTTTTGTATGATATTTGAACTTCAACCAAGGCACAGTTTATGATCTGATTATTGTTGTCAGAATTTTACAAAAAGCATTTTGTCCACCCCAGTACCATGAGTATCTGAGTCCAGTGTTGTGTAGTCAGATGGAATCTGTCAGGCCGCTTATTGCATGTTGATGACTCAGGCTAGTTCGGTCTGTAAGCAGCTCTTGATTTATGGACAGCCGGTGAACTCTTGCGGGTCTGGAAGTAGGCAGGAGAAGGAGATCACAGCCCTACAACCGCAAACGTCTCCCCTTTTTTCACCAGAGCAAAGGACACAGAGGAGGAATGAGAGCGAGAGAGGCGATTTTCCCTATCATGGCAGACTGCTTTGCACGGCAATTAGCTGTGTCCTCATTTAGTTTGCCCCGTCCCAAAGGGTAATGAAAGTCGTACATCATCTTCAGGGCCTGCTAATTATCCAGCTCGGTTGCAGGTAAGCTTTGTAACCGTGAGAAGGCCCTGTCGCCTAGATATTTATTGCTCTTCCAATAAGCGGGTAAAAAATACCTCTTGAAAGGTTGCCTGTACAGCGCGGCTCACATCCTTGACATACCTTTTGCGCGAATGTGCTAGTCAAAGGGGAAATGTCTTCATTCCACATAAATCATCTCTTCTCTGGTGTAGCAACAAAATGTCCGGCCAGAGCTGTGCACAAGTGCTGGAAACGGGAGACTAGAAACATTTCGGGGGTGAGGCTGTCTGTGTTGATTTACATGCTGATGGCTAATGGAGGAAACATAAGTGAAATACTGTACTTTATTCTGGTATAGCCAAGGGACTTAGCAAGCGCTTGGGGCATAGCCTATTGAGAGACATGCGTGTTTGGACGCGTGTCAGTGCTGCAGTGCATTAGACATTGTTTTGTACTTCATTGGAGGTGATGTTAAGGTAAAGTGAACTTCAAGAGTGACAAAAGAAAAGTTTGCATGTGTTGTAAATAAGAGAAGTGCAGAAATTCACTGCATGTAAATGTATATACAATCACAAGTAGCAACAAGGAGTACATTTCTTTTGCTAAGTAAGTATAATAAGATATAAATAATTCAAGAGTGCCAAAAGGAGGCAGAAACATGGTGTACTGTATATAATTAAATACTTGCATTCTATAGTACTATAAATTACAGAAGGTCAAGGACAAAATAAGAAGATAATGGACTTTGATCACTATGTAATAACATTTATGTCTATATATAAATTGTACCAACATTTGTTCGGACACTGTAATTACATTTTATAGCTTAGGTGAAAAAAACACACACAAACACATGGCGTGAGTCTTCCATCCTCCTTAAATGACACCATAAATCCTGCGGTGTCCTGACATAGTCGCCCTGTCACAAGACGTTTGGGTCCACATCTCATGTCACATACTGTACATATGTGTGCTGGTCCACTGATTCCTGTCTGCCTCCTGCTGTCATCCTGGGCCCACCAAGCGCCCCCAGCCTGCCAGCCAGTGCAGTCTGGGTATTGGAGTCTGGAGAGCAAGGGGTGAGAGCTGGAGGCAGAGAGGAGACTAATTGTCAAGGTTATGCCTGGGAAGATGATTGATGCCAGGCTGGGCTTTCCTGTCAGGCTGTCAGGAGGCAGGAATGTTTAATGTTCTCATTATTGGTTACGCTGTTGTGTATATTTCTCTGTCAGCGCCGCCGAGCCATCTGAACTGCCAAAGCACTTCAAAGGCCTGCAGGTCATTTATCTTCCCCTGACGCTCCCAATGCTCCGCCTCAGCTGAGTGCCAGTGATTTGTTATGACTTGAGAGCTGGGTGACAGACAGGTCCTCTGTAAGGAGGGGAAAAAAGGAATCCTTTTTGTCACACTGTGAAAACATCAATGTTCCCGTAATGGGCTACAACTGTCAGAGGAGGCCAGCACCTGACAGTTGTGTGGCCTCACTAATTTGCAGTCCCGGTGACTTGCTCTCTCTTTGCTTTAGATTTGGTTGTGGTGTCACATACAAACAGACCGCCATCTGTTGTTGACCGCCATAGGGAGGGCGCAGGCGAAAGGAGGGCTATGCTAATTGAAGATACCACGTCACTCTATATTAATCATCAAGCTTACGCATCCTGTCTTTTGAAGTTAGCGTTGAATGAAACAACACTTTTTCATATGCTGGCTAGGAGGAAGTTATAGCTCAGGAATACTGTCCGCTACAAGGTTGAAAATAGAGCAGGCGGAAAGGAGAGGATGGTGATAGAGGGAGGCGGGAGGAGGAGGAGGACTTACAGTGTGGATGGGGGAGAGAGGTGAGGAGTGGGAGGGAGGTACAGAGGGTGAGGGAAGAGAGGAAAATCAGATCTTTGTTTCCTTTCCCAGGCCATGACATGATTAATCGTTTTCTTCTGATCTAATTTTGGAACATGAAAAACAGCACATTTGTCTTGAAGAAAAATGATGTGCCGCGCCGTGCAGATGGAAATTTCAAGCCCTGAAAAAGATTAAAGTGAAATTCCACTCCTTAGACCTAATCATGAGTTGTAGATTATACTGTCGTCTTAACCAGATGGTGGGTTTGATTCCACAGACCCTTCCTCATATTAATGAATGTTAGACTGTTATATTTGACTTTGGTAAGTGAAATGTCTATCAGGCCTAATGGACTGCCAGCCAAAGTAACACACATGGCACCTCTTTCTGCTCTTCCTGCATTTTTCATGTGTGCGACTGGTTGCTTTATGTGAACATTGTGCTTCCCTGTTCATTCCTCACAGCCGTGTCGCCCGCCCAGCTTGCTAAATATTTTTACTCTCTGAGTGGAAAGCAAGAACAAACTTGTGTCCACAGCTAATTTCCTCCCATAGGTTATGGTCATAACTCTGGACTTATAAGTGTCACCTGGGGCGATCAGGGACAGGAACTCGATAGTAATGTGATTAAGCTTCTAGTCAATATGACTGCATACACGGCACTATGTTAACCAACCTAATTATGAGGCGGGTGATAAAAGGCCAGGAGTGGGTGGCCAGGCATTTCATCTCACCACAGAGTGCCCCGTGGCACTGTCCTTCCCTTACTCCACACACAGGCAGCCCGTGTTTCATTTTAGCCCATTTCTCACTCGCCACAGACAAATTAGGTTGCACAATTAGTTTGAGCAACATGCTCTCTGCAGAGCTACTACTATTCCCAAAGCCTTGATACATGTTCCCTTATCATTCTCATTCATTTTGTATTTTTATCATTTTAATCACAACCAGTAGGGGTAGTAAAGAGTGGAAAACTTAGAATTTTGATGTTTTAGAGATTATGCATTATGCAAAATACTAATAATTTTTAGTTGTGACACTGTTTAAACTTCTGTTTTGTGTGCAGACACATGTAAATTGTTTTGAAGCTTGTAATGGATTGTATCATAGAAAATTGCATTTTATTCTTTTGTCACTAGGGGTCACCAAAATCATAAAACTCACAAAATTAAATCTTAAATCTTTTCAGCTCATCATTTGTTAGGTAACAAAGCGCTCATTTTGTCTGTCTAACAAAAAAACAACTGACGTCAGTTTTATTATTGTAACCATCCATTATTCTTTTCCTCCCTCTGTTTACCTCAGAGGAAAATCCCCACCCCATGAAACTACACAGACAAGACTTTGGAACCAAGACTGGATTCTTTTGGCTGGAGAACTTGGAGACCTTTCTGTTGGTTTAAAGCTAACTCTGCTCTGCATGTTGTCTCATAAGGTAAATCCAGTAATGCTGTCTGCCCTGGCTTCAGCTCTCCAGTCCCTCAAACAGACAGCCGGGACTATAAAACGCTGTAGTTGATGAATAGTCTTGGCAGGCCGTGGTTCTACTTGTTCGCTAATACACAAAATGCAAATGTTTGGAAAAAAAATCTAGGTAGAGGGAAACGACCAGAGGAGCAAAAAGGAGGGGGCGGCCTAGCACAAAACTTTATTCATGAATATGCCAGGCACCGACTCAAAACAACAGCCCCCTGAAACTTGGACAGCACTGCAGACCGCGAACATGAACAGAGGGAGACAGAGAGAGCACAATGCCAATATGTCACACGCTAAATAGTTTTAAATTAGAGCCTGTATACGCCTGTTGGAGACTACATTCATCATACTCAACGTTGGTCTGTTTCTTGCAACCCTGGCAGTAAGAGCTTCCACATGCCAGTGTCAGCGCTGGGGAGAAACAGAATCGGGTTATCAGCAGAAGTTTACTTGTCTTTAATCAGCCTGTAGCTAATTACCAGGCTTCCACACAGCGCGGCCATAAGTCATTAATCATACAGGGCGTCTGGGAGCTCTCAGCTTTGTCCTGGACCACTGCAGTCGACAGGAGCTCCCTTTTCCATGATGGAGCGCTCTCCCTCCGCTCCTCTACCATCTCCCTCATAGCTGCCTCTAGCGGCACTGGCGTCGACTATTATGCAGCAAATTACAGGCCTTGTTGGAGATACCCACACTGAGGGCATCTGTTGTGTTTCCTGTTCCCCTCCCATGCACACTCTGCATACATGACTTCAGCATTACTTCAAAAGTGTTTACTGCATTATATACAGTGTGGAGAGCTCAGCGGGTATGTCTAGTTCCAGAAGTGAAATTCGCATAAAATTTTCCATAAATACAGACCAATGAGCAACACAATCATATTCAATTTGAAAACATTAACAATTTAGAAAAGCTGTGTCTCATGGTCCTGAATTATCCCATTAACTTCCATCAAGCTCCTAACATTTAATTACTTTGAAAAGTTTGGTGGAAAAAATGAATTTACTTCAAAAATGGCTGCTCTGTTGTGTTCCATACAAATGAGCAACAAATCTGTCAACATTGGATGGCGATGTCAGAGTTTTACTAGCAGCCACTAGTTAGCTTGACTGACTGCATCTGGAGTTGCCATGGAGAACAGTGGGCCGGTGAAAGTGGAGGTGAGGAATAAAATTGTCATTTAGCCGGACCAGGTGATACATCATTCTGTCCGCACTGCGACGCCCACGCTAGCTGATGACTAAATGGCCGTGGCTGTTTTCAAATTACAACACACAGAGGTTGTAAGGTCTCCACGAGGATCCATCTATGCTCCGGTGACAGCAACATTTTTAATCTGCTGTCCATACTAATAAAGGTTCATCACCGTGACAGTGCAGATGGATTATTCTGCTACATGTTTCTAGTGGACAAATTTCAGCTATCTATAAAGAATAAAAGGTCGGCATAACTGAGTGAGAGCCAGAGGATGAAAGATATGGACAAAGAACCAGACCAGATAGAATGTCTTGTTCCATCATTCTAATGCTTCGGACAGCTCCACTCACTGTCCTCCATCACTCAATGACAGAGGAGATTTCCTCAGACCCAACTCCTGTTTCCGTGCTTCTGAAATTCCACGGACAAATGTACACTTCCAAGCATCAATCTTAGAGAAAGAAGAAAACCTTGAAGGCAGCTGGCAACTGTAAAGTGGGGCTTTCAGCTGCTTTTCATGCTACTGCGTGGCAAAAAGACTATGGTTGGCTGGAGCTCTCCATCCACCAGGTTGAACAAAACATCCCTTTGTGCGCTTTGGAGGTCAACCTGTTTCCCATCACGAGTGACATGTACGTGCAACACAGAAAATGAGAGTTAAGAGAAATTCTTTGTGTGCAATGTAAAGATTCTTGTCAGCTACTAGAGGCACTTTTTGCTATTGCGGCACCATGTTGAAAAGCAGCCAACTTCTTGCTGTTTGGCTAGGGAGATAACATTTTGAGGTGAAATTTTCAAACATTGTAAAAACTATGTAGGATAACTCTTGAATTAGACTGGTATACCTTAATTTAGCCATAACTTGTCAACTATCTGAAATTCTGCCAACAGCAATTTAGTGCTTTACTCTTTACTTGCCCACTCCACCTACTAGTCAACTTCCATCATGCAGTGTGAGTGACAGGCAAATTTAAGATTTCAAGAGTGAAATGTGATAATTTAGAAGAGGATATATATTTGCAACATGAAAAAGTTGTTTTAGGAGACATATTTTGTGCTCAATGTAAAGATTCCCGTCAGCTACAAGAGGAGAGGCGCTTTTTGCTATTGCGGCACTATGTTGAAAAGCGACTTCAGCTGTTTGAGGCTGAGGAGACAGACAATGCGTCATGTAAAAGTAAAAGACTGGCACCCAATGAAGGATTGTTTAAAGTCACAACTGCCAGCGCTTTATGCCCATCATTTATCTTGTTACCAATAGATCAAATTCACTTCATGGCAGAGTCATAAAAATGTATGAGAATGTAAATGGCTGAGTGACCCATTCATCTTGTTTAAAGTGGCAAATGTAACATGCTTCTCATCCGGGGTGATAAACTCATACTTCACTCTTTTATGAAGGATTCATTGTTGATGGCGAAACATCCTGAATTTCATTACAGCAGCAGGTAGAGCGCCTCTGCCAAGGTACTCCCGCGGCAATCTACTGAGAAGTAAATCACCACAATGTCTGTTGCGTGTTGCTGCCTTCTTTACGGCATAGAACATATGACCTCAACATTTTGCTCCAGCTATTTTAAAGCCAAGGATGTTTTATCCACTAGTCAGCGATGAAAAAGTCTGGCAAAAAACAATAACCTTGTCAAGATTCCTTACTTTATTTTTCCATCCCGGAATTCTGTTGTCCCTAAAATAACACCAATTTAGATATTTTCGTCAATTGTTACTACCACTTGGGTTTTTTGAAGCTGAAAAGTTAGATTTGAAAAAGCTAGCCTAAAAAGCGCAATTATACTTTTAAATTCTGACATTTTGCTCGACGTAGAGGTCAGTCAATTAAAGTATGAGTTTTCCTTCGCACAAACTACACCTAGCAGAAATATCCACACATTAGCGGACAAGGCAGTACACTGAGGTTGGTTTATGCTCCTTGTCAGTTGGAGGGTGCGATGAAGTAATGATTAATATGGGGGATGTTTGGAAATGTAAATCTGTACTGCAGCACAAATAAACCAGGGGGGTTTCTGGGGATGATTAAATGGACATTTCACAGTTGATTGAGCATGCAAAAAGCCATCCATTTCCCCCTAACTCAGTAAACAGCGCTGGCTATACCCCCTTTTTTTCCTGCAAAGTATACGATGGTCGTTGTGGTTTTTATATGCACACACAGACCATTGAAGACGAATGAGTGGCTCAATTTATATAACCACTGGGATCTCCTGATTAGGTAATTTATATGGAGGACAGGTTTATAACTGCTAACTCACCGCCATGTCCCGCAACAATTATTTCTGAAATCCGGCTGTAAAAGCAGACAGTAAATTTAGCATTTTTCTTGGGCTGTCATCAGGGCCCATAATGTGAGATCTGATTTTCAATAAATCTTTTTTTTTAATGAAATGGAAGGCAATTACATCAGAGGAGAGAGTTTCCAAATTGATCCAAGTGGGAGAAAGTGGCGTGTCTGCAGAGGCCCGGGTGAGTCCTGAGAGATGCCGGCTATCAGGCTCTGTCCCAGATAATGGAGGATCATCTGGGGAAGTGCTTTATACGGGTGACGACAAAATACCACAGTAATTCTAACAATCTATCACAGAACTGGTGACAGACTGACACACTTTTAAACAGCGTGTCTGCCGAAATCACAACTAAATTACTATCAGATGTCACGTAATATTCAGTTAATTGTAAACATCAATTACATCTATAGCCCAAAGTGTACGGCTGACTGCCAAGTGTAATGACTAAAGTTTCTGACTAAAGGGTTTGACCATCAAGAGGTTTATTTAGTTCTGGTACAAATATAAACATTACCTATAAGCAGAGGATTGTTTTGTTTTCTTGATATTAACTACTTACAACTCTATGTGTATTGCAATCAAAAAATGTTGTAATGATTAAGCTGTAATAATGTCATTTTAGAATAATATGTTGGTGAAGGTACAACTTAATTTTCCCAATTTATAATTGCTAAAGCTCCTTATAAACAATATTTTGAAAGAAAGCCCCATGTATGAGCTGCTTAACAATATAGTTTCCAAGTTAAGCACTAAATGATAGATAGAGAGAAGAAGGGAAAGAAAGAAGCAAGTTGGACTAAAAAAAGACCTTCGTACTTGCAGTTGAGCATTCATCCCAAATTGGTTTGGACGCATCTCTCAGCATATGTTGGTTTGTTCTGGACAGCATCTGGTGAGAAGTGGATGTGTGCTATTAACAAGTCCTCTGGTCGGGGTCCCACCCCAGCATGGCTGCTTGTAAATGGCACTCTCTTATGGAGACAAATCACCCACTGGTTTGGGTTTCAATGAAAGGGGATACAGTACCAGTACATAAATATAGCCGTAGGAAGCACCACTAACCATGTGATACTCAAACCATGGACTTTTTATGGCCAAAAGCCAGCTTTCACTCCAAAAACAGGCCACTTCCAGAAGTCTCACACAGGGTACGAATCATTAGGGGCACACAAAGCCTGCATTTTAAAGCTGGGCTATGCAGAAAGTTTGCAGGCTCATTTCCATTGCAGTCAAATTATGTCAAAAAGTGGACTTGAGACAGAAAATGAGGCGCAGGCTTTTGGACAAGACTATTAAAACATGTCAAATGCTTTAAATGACTGCATTTTATATTTCCATACACTTAGTAACATTCTCTTGACAATCTACACCATACATGACTGAATAAATAGATGTTTTGGGACAACTATAGCTAATTACACACACAGCCTTATGTCTCCCTGGTTGAGATGCTCAGAGGAATGAGGTGCATGCTAACTCCTTCACGGGATTCTCCCTCTGACACAGTGACAGACATGCAGCTCTTACCATGAGACTGTATCACACAGCTCACGGATCACATTAGCCACTACAGCTTTGAAGTTCACAAGGTTTCAAAAAGGAACGCATTTTGCATCTTCCATGGTTGACTTCCACATCAGCTTCATATTTGTTCAGAGCTGTCACGCCAATTCTCGTTCTTTTCGCCGTAACAAGGAGATATTGTTCTATCGGTTCAGTGTGAAAGTGTGCAAGCACTCAACCTGTCGGATCCATGCTGTGCTGGGGCTCTGCCCGGGACTGGAAAATACCGGCCTGCTTCCCTGTAGTTTTGGACCATTGTAGCCACTGAGACACTTTTGGCCAGAGCACCTGATGAATTAATATTTGCCACAAATATGTATTAATTTTCTCTCTGTGAATTTGGGCTGGTTGATGTAGCAAGAAACAAATTACTTGCCCATTAATGACAGTATGAAATTACAAGAGTACATGAATTGTGATTTAAATGTAAATTGTGACTCACCTTGAAAAAGTTGTGATATTATTTTTATTTAACTTTTTTGCCATATTGTCAATTTTCTACCTTGTTCCTGTTTATACTTAGTTATAAAGTGAGGTTAACATCGTAGTCTTGACCCATGCAGGATTATACAAGGCTATTTGAAATATTTTTCACCTATTTTTTTCACAGTTATGTAACTTCTTTGGGTCGTGCATTTGGAATATTTGGAACATCAGTGATGGTGAGTGTTTGTCCACTGAGGTCAGATCCTGTCCCAGTATGTCAGATGCACTGGTCTACAGGTTGTCAGTTCAAATCCAGCTACCTCAGGAGAATATTGTCATTGTCATTGTGTTTTTTGGCCCAGACATTTAACCCGTTTTGCCCCCAGTGTGTTCATACAGTGGTGTATGAATGTGCTCTATATATAAATGGGACCGTATATCTGAAAATTTTGTTTTCCTGCCACTTTTGTTACAATTCAATACAGCACAATAGTTTTACTTACATATTAAAACACACTTGATGTACAAACAAAACTAAAGCCTAAGTGGTACTACTGAGGCTAATTTGTTGTTTTGATCTAAACTGCAATCAAATTCCTGTAAACAATCATTTCCTGCCATCTACTTGGAACACTGGAATCAAAATTTCAAATTCACAGAAGTAATTTACTCCTTCCATGAATTGCTAACTACAGTACCACAAAACAGCTGTCATTTCTCAAATCAAGTTTCATAACGTAGGAGAGCAGGTGCACCGCAGTATAAACAATCATTATTAATAATAGTTTGCATATCCGGTTTCTTATTAGACAGCACATGCACACACTATTGAATGAAATGGCATGTATACAATAGCTTTTGATTGGCAATATCCCTAAAAATAAAGTATAAATGAAATATAATTATGATAGCCTGTGGTTAGGTTTGTCATTGAACATAATAAACAGATGAAGAGCAGACATCAGCAAACATTGGCCAAAAACAGAACCATTCAGATTTAATAATGGCACTCCCATGTGAACAAAGCATCCATCAACATTCAGAGCAACTCTATTTTTACACACAATGCATCAGATGAAGTCTATTAGCTGTGGTCCAGACATATGGCAATGGCTAAACATTTTAAAAAGAAGCAGGTAGGGGTGGCCTATATACAAAAAAAAAACCCAAAACAAAAAAAAAAAAAAAATCATGCTTTTATTTGAGTCAGATCACGATTTTGATTTTATCACAATTCATGTTAAATTCACTTTAAAGAGGGGGTATTTTATTTTTATTTTTATTTCCGTGGGTTATTAACTACTAAGATATAGCATATTTAAATCACTATGTCACTTTTTATTGTTTTGAAAGTACTACATTTCAATCAGCGTACATCCCGTTAATGAAACTACTGCACATCAGGTTTGTCAAGTTGCTGTGTACAGTTTTGTATCATGTTTTTGTATATTTATGGAGATTGTGGAAGCATGGGTGATATGGGCTTGTGGGCTGAGCACTGCACAGAATCTTACTGCTAACTGTAAGGAGAGTTTGAACAGGGTCCGGGAGGGATTGCTAAAATACTCAAACATGCATGAATGATATCTAAAACGTTGTCAGACATGTTTTTGATGAGGGAACAACGTTATAACATGGGAGAAAGCTTGAAAAATTAGTTCATAATACCCCCTCTTTAAAATCCTTTGAAGAAATAAGGTGTTTCATTTGAAGCGTCACACTTCATTGGTCACAAATGGTTAAATCCACGTCATGTTTAGGCTGACCAATAGAAGGTGTGGGTGGGAAAAGATGCCTCTATTTTGTAAGGTGGAAAGAAGTGAATCGATTAATTGCAACGTATCGATTATTGAAGTAATCATCAACTAATTTAGTAATCAAATAGTCATTATCTGAACCCTGAAAACATGAGCTGACCATGTGTTTTATCTGGGTCAAATTTGGTAAAAATCTCACATTGACTGGCCTTTTGCAACCCATTAATTACTTGCTAGATTAAACGATTACCAAATAATTATTAGTGACAGCATTTTGAGCATAGAGCTGCATTCAAGAGAGAATTAGAGAATCATGATATGGCCATTTCATTCACATTGTCACAGGAATGAGATCACAATTCGATTTATATCACCCAGGCCTACAAGCAGGTATATACACAAGCATTAAAAGCACACACAGCCATATCCCAGTGACTGATTTGGCTGGAGAGGGCTGTAAATCAGCGTAAGTGTCATAGAGTGAACATGGACGCCTGAAAAACGCATACAGACTGACTATTCATTCTAGCTGCGGAGCGTGGCATTTAAACCCTGTGTTGTCTTCCATCTCTCCGCAGTGCTGTCAGCTTCAGTCACAACTCATTTATGCCACTTGATTATGAATGATCCATTTGGGGGATTTGCAAAATGCACGTCAACAGTTTACACCGGCTCCTGTGGTCTTGAGTTTCCACATTGTTATTTCAATGAGGCAAACAGAACAGCTCTCCAATGCCTTTGAAACGGAAAAATATGATCTGCCCCACGTAAACAGGATGCCAACTTAAAGCAGTTTATGACCCTTATTTGGGGAAGGGTTAGTAAATTTGTCTGCAGTGGAATACATTTATTTTTTGGGCTATTATCACGCCTTTTCGGAGCTGCTCAAATATTCCATTTGTAATTTTTTGAGGCAAGAGTTATTCCTGAACGTCAGTGCTTGAGATCTGGCTTGTCGACAGGCTTCACGGTGACTGACACACTCATCAGAATGAGAATCCTTCTAGCCTGGGGGAACTGTGATACCTGTCAAATGGTGGATATCTTTTAATGTTCCTGTCTCAAATGCATGTCAGAGCAAATGCCAAGTCATAACATCAGTTATTACCTGGATGTTCCACGCCTGATTCCTCTTATTTACCTAAGGTTTCAAAAGATCCCCTCACTTGTCTTCCCCTGTTTCTTTGTGCTGAGAATCATCCCCGTGACACTTTTTCCATCTTTTTTCAGTACATTTCATCTGTTTATTTTTTGATTGACTTGGGGAGTGTGAGGCTTATGCGTTTAGCAGGTGATGTGTGCTGCTTCGCTTTTTAATATTGAAAGCTCGTACTCACCACAGATGGAAAGTTACTAATTACACATACCCACGTTACTGTAAAGGATATGGGATGATTATAAAACCTTACTTAAACTTGTAACTGAGTATAATTCTTGTGAAATTCATGTAATTGTAATTAGTTACATGTAAACTTATTAGTTACTGAGTACAGCACAAGTCTTCTTTTTGCAATTTTACACAGTATTGCCAAATCTGATTGGCCATAGCTCAGAGTATATGCAGACTTTAAAACAGACCTAAGATCTAAAATGCTACTACAATTGCAAAAAAAAGTAACTAGTACTTAGAATAGTATTTTTCATGCATACTTTTAAAATGTTACAAATTGGCAGCACTATACTTGTATTTGAATTCATTTTAGCCATATAACTGTACTTTTACTTAAGTACAAATCTTCCCACCTCTTTCCACCACTGGTATATATTCAACTTGTGTCACTATTTGCGAAGTTGCACTTGAGAGATATCTGTGTGTTTTTCTGCTTGCTGTTGACAGTTGACTTATGCATCTTGTCCATAGGGGGAGCACTTGAGCCTGCGACTGTCACAACAAAAGCTCTTTCACCTCGGGTCACACAGGAGTGAAACCCACACTGAAAAGCACATGTCACATAAAGATCTTTGGAGGTAATCTCATCTGTGCTCTGCTGAAGGATACGTGTTAACGCACTAGCTCACTCCCACTCCACTCTGAGCAGGGTCTCAAATTATGCTGCTTCCTAGCTCTTGTATTAGCATGGCAGACTGTAGAAGATATGTGTCATTGTAAGGTTTCTTTTAGCTTTGGGGAATATTTTTTTAGAGATACTGAATAAGCCGTGCGAAGACTGGTTGGTTCGACTGCTATCACCAGTGCATACAGTTCACTTTTGCAGAACAGATTAAAATATTCACAAAATTGTCCAAATAACCTCATTTGCATTTTTTGTTTTAACACTTTAAAGGTGCACTAGGTGACTTTTCTGGTATGGGTTCAACTACCTGCACGTTGCCATGGTGATGTTATTGCGTTGCCTGAACTGCACAAAGCATTACCTTAAACATACCCATCTTTTATTTATCCAATTAGAAGTGTATTAGCTGGAATATGTTTGCCTTCTTACTAACCCCACTCCACAGATCAGGCCTGTAACTTGGACCGCTGGTGTCACCTGTCTGTGTACAAGTAGATAGATACGTTTAATGCCCTACAGTGGGTCTTGACAAAGCAATAACATTTCTATTGAGATAGGGAAGGGACAGAGAAGCCTCCAAAAAGTTACATAGTATATCTTAACTAGCATCTGATAAGTGCGACGCAATTGCTATCTCTGTATTCAACTAATGCATTAAAAGCACCCAGGATTCTGCACTGTGCAAGTATTTGGCATCACTGCATTGGTTTATAGATGGAGAGTCCGAAACCTTCTATTCTCTATGCACTTGTTGTTTTGTCCAGTATGTCCCACAGTGTAACATTTTCTATCTCCATGGAACCCAGTGAGTGACACCACAAGGCCAAGTCACAGCTCAGTTTTGTGGCAACTTCGAGCAAAGGAAAGGAATGAAATGAATTGAATAGATGTGGTGAAACACATCTTCATGGAATCAAGCAGGTGGCTGACCCTCCACAAAAAGTAGTTCACTAATTACTTATCCACAATATACTGTAATAGAATGTTATAGTTCTCCTTCGTGTGAAACAATAGACACGTTAATCTTGCGTCTCTGTAACAGTATGAACTATGTGTTGTTTACTGTACAAACTGCATTGAACCATAGAGGCCATTCTTGACTAGAGCGTCAGGTGCCCTTCCTGCTGTCAGGGACTGTCTGTGTGAGACTTGTACATCTGTGGACCGCCTCAGGGAAGGACAAGCACAGCAGGTCTTCATCTGTCAGGACGTGTGGTCAGCTGACAAGTGGACACAATGTTGAGGTAAGTCTGGACTAAAAGTTCACTCAACCGCTAGTGATATTTACAACAATATACACAAGAAAGTTCAAATCTAAACAACTTCTTCAAAAGACTTTTACAATTATAAAATGCTTACAAAGTTGTGGTCAGCTGACAAGTAGACGCAACAATAAAGTGAGTCAGGTGTTCACGTGGAATAGGCTCTGTGCACAGCAACACGATAGCTAGCTAGTTTACTGTGTCTCTAAGCTAACAGTCACTTTTATTAAAATCGTAAACCATAAAATGAGTAACCAAAATTGCAATTAATTAAAATAAAGACTACTCGATTATTTTAAAATGTTTGTGTTTCAAAATTAGCATTAGCGTTAGCAGTAAGACACAAACATCTCCCTTTCTAAACAAAAGAACAAAAAAGTGTCCTACAGTAAAGTATTAATTTAATGTTTCTAACATGTTGTCAGTGACCTTCACCCACATCTCCCTGTCCACTGCTTTATCTTTAAATATTTATTCATTTTAGAGTGACTCTGCAAAAAAACCCAGAGATACAGTTGGACAGGAAGTAGTGACGCTAACAGTGAGGCTGCTCTTGTGCACAGAGCCAATTTACAGCAATATACACAAAATTCAAAAGTTTAAATCTAAACTAATAGACTACTTCAAAAGAGTATAAAAGTAAGTATAACTGACTTAGGTTTGTTTGTTGTTATGACAGCAACTCTAGGGCTGCAACAATTAGTCAGAATAAACGTGACTAACATGACTGGGTTATACAGACTCTAAATAAATGCAAAAGGGCATTTTAACATTAAGATAGCAGTATAATTCATTCAGAATACCAAAAAAGACTAAACAAGTTGTCATTTTAATAATATACTCTTCATAAATAAATGTCTTATCAAAGTAAATCTTGAAGCAGTAAGTATGTTGGTTATGCACTTTAAAAACCTCAGTTTCCAATATAAATATGAAGACTAATCAACAAGTTTAGTAATTAACAGTGATTGAGTTTCTGGGAGTTTTCCAAATACAAAGCAACTCAAGAGTAAAAAGCTGGGTTTGCTTTTTACAATTCATTCAATTATCACAAGAATTGTTTTACGTTACACTTAACATGGCATGATAAACATAAAATAAGCTGCTTTCTCAAAACATTTCCCATTGCGCTACAAAAGCAGCATATGCAGCAACTGAAAAGATTCTTCATGAACATAAATATATGCCTTAAATTGTAATCCACCAAAAATAAAACTGTATCCTCAGCGTATGGCCCTTTTTTCCTGCTATTTTCACCCTGTCTTTTTGCCTTATAGCAGCTAACAAACCGACCACCCAAAGGGGAAAACAAATAGATCGGAGGTAATTTGAGGTTCAATTTCACATTTAACACTAAAATGCATTAAAGCAATAAAGGTGATGTGAGAGGAGCCATATTTCCCGGGGCTGTGTTGCCGTACGTCTGCCCCAATTTGTCTCCCCGGACTGGGCCATTAGTCTAGGAGCGCTCCCTTCTTAACACGGGCACTCCGACCCAAATGCCTGCGATCAATGCGTGATACATCGCAGCATCATCACTTAAAGAATGTGGATGAGAGGAGAAATGTCCCCCCACTCGGCGTTTTATTTCCTGGGAGAAGTCTCTATTGAAAGTCTCATGGTAAAGTGATTTTTGTTAGGCTTTGCTGATGTAGTGCAGGGGGATTGTTGTGGTCCACTGACATCAATGAATCGCCAGTGTAATGTGGAAGCTGGTAATAGTTGAATAGTTTATATCAACGTGATAAATATAGTGCTCATAAATCACCAAAGTGTTATATATTGCAGCTTTTTCTTCGCGCTTGGCTCCGACCAGGAAGCTCTGGAGAATATCAGAGTGGAGTGTCCAATTCTGTGCAGCCAATGGAAACTTTGGGGTCTTTAGAGGAGGGAGTTTGATAATACTGCTATAGAAGTACCATTATACAAATATACTATATCACCTTGTGCAGCTGAAAAGAAAATTGAACTATAGGGGCTATCCAAAAACAGTTGGGAGAAAGACCAAGATATGCTTAATCACTAGTCTCAAATAGTGTTGTCAAAAGTGTTGAAAAACAAATACTAATCGATACTAAAATAAGTATAGAAACTAGATAATCATTTGAGCAAGTATCAATACTAAAACACACATTAACAGGACAGAAATGAACCTTTCCTGAAAAGTTTTAGAATGATCTTGAGCTGTATCAGAACAAGTATAAGATACATAGACTAGTATACGCACATGGATCAGGTATCTGGACGACTGAGGGAGTGCACAGATATAAGGACACATGGGAATAGAAAAGAAAGTACTATTATTTGATGTTGAAAATCTCATTCTATTGTTTAAAGAAAGAGTATTTTTTAATCATGGTATCGGAATCGGTATTGAATATTGATATATAATATTCCTTAGCATCGAAATTCGGATCAATATTTGAAATTTTGCTGTTGTGATCTGAAATGTTATAATTAATACTTCATACTAACAAAGCTTATCTTGTTAATTCAACTTTACTACACGTATTTATGTCTTTGATGAGCGCAATTAATGCTGGGTTTCCTGTGACTTCACAACATTGCACAGGTCAATAATGTGTAACAGCTAAAATTAATGTTGTTAAAATGCAGATCTTTGTTGTAATATCAGTAGCAGGTTCATGGGTCTAGTCCAGACATGTCAAACTCAGGCCTGTGGGCCAATTTGGCCCTCGATATAAATATATTTGGCCCGTGAAATCATATCAAATATGTATTAGAGCTGGCCCGCCGGCCATCGCGCCAGTATAGCGCAATCATCTCTAATACTATGAATCCCAGAATGCTTTGCAAATGTGCTGGTGCCGGTCCCCACATATATGAACAGAGATATGGCAAAAATACTTAGAAAATGCATTTTCCCCCTTTGAATATAGAAATCAAACCCACATTTTGTAAACAATTTCCTTTGCTAAATAATTTACAGAATAGTACGGATAGATATCTTTTTATTTTGTAGCTATACTTTGTTTCGCAGCACAGATGGTACCCACAGGTAATCAAATATTGTCTCACCTACTCATTGTTCAAACAAAGAGTAAGTGATTATTAGATATCATGTAAGGCTTTGAATGGCACCACAAACAGATTTATTTACCATAATAGTGTGTCAAAACAATATGTCAAGTTAGCGAGCAGCATATAATCATAAGGCATCCATGAGAAGGCTCCATTCATACAGGCGCTAATTAAATAAGTTACATGTGTGATGAAAACAGGGCAGTGGCATTGAAGAAGTATCAGCACCAAAACAAACTTATAAATGTTCCAAAGTTTTATGTTTAATTTTCAGCTAGTGCACTCTTTCAGAACTATCCTCTGACACTTAAGTTTGCAGAGTACTTTGAAAATCCTTCAGAGAATATGCATGTGCTGGCTACATTGACTGGTTAGACTTGTGTAGGTGGACTGAGTAATCACACTTTTAAGAGCTAGTTTCTCTGCTCTAGAAACAGTGTGTGAGAGTGGCACCTTTGCTGTGAGGGCAGCATGCCTCGTGGCTACACCGCTCCGTGGTGTGCAGGTGCTCTAATAGGCTGCTCCGTCATATGAACTATGGCATTCGAACACAAAATACATCTTTATCTCTGCTAATAGGGAAGAGGCTATTGCAGGATGGGATGTAATATGGGTTAAATACTTTAGAGGATAAGAATATGAAAGCATGATTTTGTGAAGAGGTGGGCGATATATCATCAAGATTAAAGTGTATTGTGGATAAAAAGTTAACTGTCCAAAAAAGTTGTTGAAAAACTTTAGCACTCTTACTTGAACGGCAACCGAGAAATTGTATGGACACATTTTAGCTAATATATGAATTGTGTTGTTGTCGTTGTGGTAAAGAAGGAGCTAAGTCGAAAGGCAAAGCTCTCGATTTACCGGTCAATCTACGTTCCTACCCTCACCTGTGGTCATGAGCTCTGGGTCATGACCGAAAGGACAAGATCGTGGATACAAGCGACCGAAATGGGTTTCCTCCGCAGAGTGGCTGGGCGCACCCTTAGAGATAGGGTGAGGAGCTCAGTCACACAGGAGGAGCTCAGAGTAGAGCCGCTGCTCCTACACGTCGAAAGAAACCAACTCCCTAGGGAGGTGTTCTGGGCATGTCCCACCGGGAGGAGGCCCCGGGAAAGACCCAGGACACACTGGAGGGACTATGTATCTCGGCTGGCCTGGGAACGCCTTGGGGTCCCTAGGGAAGTTTGGGAGTCCCTGCTTAGACTGCTGCCCCTGCAACCCGGCCCCGGATAAGCGGAAGAAAATGGATGGATGGATGAATTGCAAAAGTGTGATTATTGTTATCAGTGTAATTTAAATAACATACAATTTTGAGATTTCCCATTTTGTTCAACATTTCTCAATCTAAATTGTGGACTTTAACATTGTGCTACAGAACAAATGAATAGTATGAATGAACTTTCAGTGTAGAGATCATTGCATTGACATGTAGAATAACCTAGGATAAAAACATTTCATAATACTAGTTCACACTTACACTACATAACCAGCTAGTCCATCACTCCAAAATCTTCTATTTTCAATGATTGGGGTACAGGGTCACAAACTAATGCGAACGGCCACTAACTAGCAAAATTATGTCTGCTGCATTTTCTCAATAGTTAATGCTTAACATACTGTACTGTTTATTTGAATAAGATCTCCATCACAGCTATTGTCATCTTTCAGCTGAAACAAACTGTGTGAACAAACTTTGTCATTCTAAATATCCACTGAAAGTCATTTGTGATTCTTCACGTGAAACGGGGCCCTGTCATTTACATTTAAAAATGCCCCCTTGGTCATCTGCAGAGTATGAATGAGGCAACTACATATTGTTTTAATTAAACAAACGTCTTGAATTTGTCCTCTGTCAGTGCTAAATGGCCCGTACGTTTTTTTGCAAATTTTATCTTGCCCCAATACAAAAATATTGTATCAACAGTTCTAGGGGTCAAAATCCATCCACTGTGTGCTGGCTGCATTTATTTAGATAGTATTTTATTGTCCGATAATCAGGAAGTGCACTTTACCATGCTAGTTATTGTTAACAAAACTCCACTCAGAATAACCATAAGGTAACTAAGTAATAACTGACCACTGCAAACCATTTAAAATTAACTACTTTGTTTTTTCACAATTTTAAGACAATAAAAATCAGATACAGAGCCTTAAATACACTTATATGTTTCTCATTTAAAGTCTCTGGACACTGCCTTCTCTCTACATCTTACAATAGCTGATTTGACACTGATTGCCTGTGTTCACACTTGTACACATGGCAACATCAAAACTGGCACTAAACTGGATTAAACCCAGAATTAAACATGGACTAAACCAGCAATTATTCATGAATATTACAGGATCAAACCTATTCTTTATCTGGGCAAAAACAGGATCAGTGATCTTGATTTATAATGGTGTCTAACAAACAATCTTATTACGACACCATAAACCAACAACAATTGAATAAATAATGATTAACTTGCAACTGTAATCTCATTTATGTGTTTACTATAGTAAGCACACTGTCTGAGTCATTATAATTGGTGGCCCACACCCACCTGTGGAACAGGTCATGCACTAGTGCTGTCATGCACATTTACTCATAGTAGGATCCAAAGATGTGATTATATGGTGCACTGGAACCTTTAACTGCAAAAATGTTTCATAAAATCTTTCAACCACTTACCTTATTGGTAAGGGGTTGTACTTTATAGCCAAAATGTACTATTTGTTCATTATGAATTAAGTCTTTATTCATGCATTATTAAAGTGGAGATATTATGCAATGTTTTTGCTTTCAACCATGTTATAACATTGTTCCCTCATCAAAACATGTCTGAAGAGGTTTTAGATGTCATCCATGCATGTTTCAGTAATTTGGCAATCTCTTCCAGGCCGAATTCCAACTCTTCTTACAGTTAACTATATGATTCTATCCAATCCTCAGCCCACAAGACGTCATCCATGCTCCCATACGATTTCTCCATAAATATACAAAAGCATGATTCAAAACTGTACACAACAGCCTGACAAACCTTATGCGATGTGCAGTAGTTTTATTAGTGGGATGATTGTGTTGTGATAGTGTACATAGAGAAGAGACTCAAAGTGTCACAAACGATTTATAAAACATATTAATACATTGTTTTCAGCAAATAGTATTTTCAAAGCACTAAAAGGTAACATGGTGATTGAAATGTGTTATGTGTTAACAGCTAGTATCCCATAGTAAAATACCCCCTCTTTAAGGCTGTTAACAGTGTAGTCATTATAAAGTGTTATGTGTACTTTATTGTCCCTGTAGGAATGTTTGTCCTCTGAATTTGTCCTATCCTTCAAGACCACTGGGACAACCTGTCAGGAGCAGTGGGCAACTGGAGACAAGCGCTAGGACACCCATCTCCAAGTCTTGAGCTTGCTTCATGGTTAGGAGTACCTAGCTGGAGGATTAGCCTTTTGTGTATGCTTTAGGATGATGAGGAAAACTAAGAGGAAACCCATCCAGACACGGGGAGAAAGGCCCCACATAGACCCGAAAATGAACCCCAAACCTTCTCACTATGAGGTAAGACCGCTACCACGCCATAGACAAAACATCAGCTGTATATTGTATTCATGTTGCTTCATACCATTAGGCTAACCTTGTGATTGTGGATTGCAGATTTCCGATGAAGACACGATTCTCCCAAGCCGAGCCTCCAAGTGACATTTCCTGTACTTTTTTGCATTTATCAGTGACAGACAGCCACCTCATCAGCCACGCACTCCACTCCGGCACACTCCATTAAGGTGCGTGGAATAAGGGTGTATTTCCATAATATATTCTTTGTCAGAATCCCAAAATGGCCAAATTATCCGTGCGCTAAAACACCCCATCGCCAAAGCAGACAGAAATGACCTCAATTAGGTTGTCTAACCACGAGCGGGTGTCGTACGAGCCGGAGGTTTGAGTGGCACAGATAGATCAACACGCCACTTCTCCCACATCACCTGGATGAGCACTTTCCATTTGTAAAGCAGTGAGAAGGCTAGAATCGCGTGAACAAGGGAAAACCAATAGGGATTCCTGTCTGGATTGGCACAGACTTTTGAGAACCTAATGGCTTTGATTGGAGCTCACAGTTGGGGAGTATACTCTGAATTTGAGCTGTCAGAAATCCTGATAGATGTGATAAGTGACCAGCTAGAACAGGGATTTTATATGTGGTAGTATTTTGTCATTGTTAAACTACGGAGCAATAGATTTCTTGGTATTAATTAATGATCTAATTGTGGAGTTACTGTTGTGATGCTTAAAGGAATTGAAATACATGGAACTCACAGTGGGTTTAGAAGAGTTTAAAGGCCTGGCTAGCTAATCAGCTATGTGCACTCATGATAATGCAGTTATATTCAATAAAATAATAAATTATAATATTGAAAAATTTGTTTATGCCTTTACAGATACAGTATCTGTTAAGGTCTGGAGTTACTGAATAGTCTTCAGAGTTTAAACTCGTAATATGGCAAGGAACCAGGAAAAAAATCCACATAAAAATCAAAAACTCGCATGAAAAATAGAATATTTCAAGACCCAAGAAATTATGGCCGGCCCGAAACTACAGGAAGTCGGCCATATTTGATCAAACCCCTGAATAACAAAAGCGCACACCATCATACGTAGGGCATCTCCTCGCACAGTTTTCATTACAAACACTTCACATTTGGCCAATAGACACTAAACCCATCTGCATTTAAAGACTTTAAATTACATTTTGAATATAATTCTGTGGTCATGGTGAATTTTCAATGAAATTTAACATTTTTGAAAGTCAAAAAAATATTTCTCTTAGACTCATTATTTGATTGAAAAAAGCCAATAGATCATGTATGCAGATTAGTAACATGAATGTAGTAATATGCAAACCAAGTTACTAACTAAGAAAATGGATCTCTAGCCCTCTCTTAAACTTTTATTTAAAATATAAATAAATAAATATATAAATCTGTTTGTCATAGAGTTTTGAAAAAAAATTGCTCTGATCTTATTTATGATGGGGCACAATGTGAAAAAGCCACATCACCCCAGCTCGTACTTTTAGGACTGAAAAATAATGGTTGAAAAATTCAGTTTTGTTATTATTATTATACTTCCCCTAACTACCCCAAATTTGACTCCATGAACATTAACGAAGTCCAATTATGGCCCAAAATTGAAGTTTCCCAAAAAAACATTAATGAAGAAACACAATTAAAAAAAAGTCACTATGTTGCCGACTGATGGAAGACTTTTTTTTTTTTTATTGAAAGAAGAAACATGGCATAAAAATAATCCACTTCATGACACGTAAAAAATATATTTTATGACCCCACCCTAAACTTAAGAGGAAGTCGGCCATATTGGGCAAAAACATGTTTCTTTTTCCAAATCTTACCCCAGCAAACTTTGAATTTCTTAATCTCTTCATTCAAAAGGATTAAAAAACAAAATCAAAATAACCTAGACCCATGTACATTTCACACAGGTGATTTTAAATTGAGTTTGACCCAGTGGAACATTTCTGCGCACTGATGTGCAATTAATATAATTGTGACACAACGCTGCTCTATAGCGCCCCCTTGAAAATTTGAATGAGGCCACAAAAATGTTTTTAGCATAAACAACTGAAACTTGGCAGAGCTACCTGTCTTGTCATACTGAACAAAAAAGTCCAGTGAGAACACACCTCTATTTCCAATTGTGTTGCCATGGCAACATCCAAAATTTCTCATAGAAATTCATAGGTTTTGATTAACTGGGATAAAAAAAAAAGAAGTTTGTCCCAGACTATTGAAATTTGATACACATATTTCCCACATCATACTTAACAAAAAAGCCAATGAAGACATACCTCTATCTCCAACCGTGCAAATGTGAGAATGTCAGAAATGGACTCTTTGGAGTGAACGGAGTAGTAACATATATATACATATTTTGGAGGGAGGGGCAATGTAAGCAGGTATTAGGGCCTGGATCTTGACAGTGGTGGTCGTGATGTAAGGGTGGTCACAATGTAGGAGCGGTTGCGATTTAGTGGCAGTCGCAATGCGGCTTTAATCTTTTTTTTTTTTTTTTGATAGGAGGCCCCTAGTGTCCAAACATGTCACTGCATGTTCCCTGAATTCAAAAACGTTTTAAGCATACCTGTCTTCTTAGTAACAAGGTTTTTAAATTTTAAAATCCTGTGTAAATAGTAGTATTAGGTATTTTCAATATATGAAATCATATATATTTTATAGAACTCACAGGGAAAAAAATGAAATTAAATAAAACATAAAGATCTGATTATTTTAGTGCATTAGCATTACTTATAGCTCAGTGTGTATTTTTTATTTTAATAATTTCAAGTGACACATTTTCACTCCATAATTTTAATGCTCCTGTTACATGTCCTCCACAAATGTAATTGTTGTGTGTGTGTGTTTTTAATATGTAATCTCTAACCAATGGGCTGTGCAGTACACTTGTGTGAGCTGTGAGTGTATCTTTATGATTATCTTTATGATTTCTGTTTTTCATCCTGTTGTTTTTTTGTTTTGTTTTTTGGCCAGTATTTTACAGCCACCTCTGAAGATCCAGCATGTAATAGATGACCAGCTCAAATGTTGATTTTCTAATCTGAGAGATAACAAGTAAATTGAGCACACATTTCCCCCAAGCTGCTGATCTATTTGCAAGCACTGAGTGGCTGCTTTGTCTCATGCTGTTCATTTTATGGCTTCATTACTGCAATCACAAAGCAGCGGACACCTCTACAGCCTATATAACCATAAATCACATACTGAGATAATGGCAGTTGGCTGTTGGGGATGTTATTACTGATTTTACTGCTACTGAAGTACAGGCATAGCACTAATACTTGGATATCTACTTCAAAGATTAGTCAGTACAAATATTATAATGACAGAGGTACTGCTAGTTCTCTTTGAAAATAAAGAAGAACTATAAAAGTATAATTTACATCCCGGAAAACACATATCCGTTATTACTGATAGGACTCTTCATCCGTATTATATTGTAATTATCACCATGATGACCACACATACAGTGCATCAAAGGTAATAATCACTTTAGAGTCAAGAGGTAGGACTTTATAACAACTTCCCTTATTGACACAGCTGTTGCCAAACTATAGACTTGCCTGCTAAGCTGACGCGGTGTCTCTTTATTGTACCACACACCCTCTAATGACAGCTCCGGTGCATGCTGGTAGCTCTGCCGGGCTGCATGGGCTGATCTGGGTGACTCACGTCCTGGGCTCCCCCTCCAGCAGATGTCCCGCTTAGGTGCAAGGGAATGTGCAAATCCAAAAATGGACTTGGCACCTTTTAATAACTGTGTAATGTCATATACATATTGCATTATTTCTGTTGTTTGTTTTAATAATTTTGTAATATGTTTTGCTGTTTTGGAAAAATTGGGGCAAAGGTTTATAGAATTTGTCCAACTGAGATAGTGTTTTGCATATCCGCTGCAGCTCCACTACTGAGCCACACAACATCCCTGCATCTTAAATCAATAATAACAGTCCAGAAAAATGCAAAACAGATCTTATTATTTATATTGTATTCTGATTGTATTCAGAAAAAAAGGTACTATCTCTGTGTGTATTTTGTCTTTCCAAATATTTTATTATGGCACAATGTTAAAGTTTGAACTCCGGCAACGTAATGTTTGATCTAAAAAGCCAACACTTTTTTGTACAAGTTAATTTTACATTTTATATTTTTGTGATAAAATATGCTACAATTTAAAGCAATAAGTTACCAATATAAAATTATTTGAGCCGTTTATTAAATTAATAAAACTTACATAAACCTTACTGTGTGTTTCCGTAGATGCACAACCCCATATGTTCTGTGTAGCACCATTCCAAATAACTCAAATACTTCTTATGATTATACAAGCAGTTTAAGCAAGTATCTCTTTTAATTACTCAACTAAATGTTGGCCTTTAAATCCCATCTGAATGTGTGTGTTGAAACACACTTTTTGGTCTGACTAAACTCTCCAGTCTCCACGCCTCTGCGCCTTGATGGACAAAGTGAATGTGTACTTTTTACTCTTGCATACTCTAATCCCCATGTTCCTGTGCAGTGTGTCACATCCCCATAGTGAGAGGAGGGCGCAGAGGAGGGGGAGACAGGGGAGAGCAGGAGGGAGAGCCGGGCTGCCTAATTCATGCGCACATGTGCCTGCCTGTTCCTCCGCTGACAGGGCCAGGGGGAGGGGCACATGATAAATTGCCTTCCACCGGGGACCTCCGCGCACAGCCACCATGATGTGGGTAAAAATGGAAATTGCTCCCTTTCACCGTCATTACATCAGTTTAGGACGCGTGTGGGCCCTCTACGCACCACGAGAGGAGTTTGTTTCATTTGACTAACTGCTGGGCCGTGGACAGGGGACGGCGTACCTGAGGAGATGTTTCATAAAAATAAGAACAGTGGGCGAGCGCAGCTGGGTCAACAGTGCGCCCACAGAAGCTGCTGTGCGTAAAAATGTCCAGTTCAGCGATAGTTTGGATAATTGAATAATTAAATAGGCCTAAGCGTCTGTGTGACTCCAATCATATTTGATAAAATAAGTTTTCATTATTTGTTTTGTGGGAGCAAGTTGGTATATTGAAATAAAAATTAAACACAATAAAATGTAACTCTGAAAACGCGTTTCAACTCTTTATAACACACCGGCTAAAGGTGTGTGTGTGTGTGTGTGTGTGTGTGTGTGTGTGTGTGTGTGTGTGTTCCTGAGCCCTGCTCTTCACACACATAACCACTTTACGAATTAAAATAACTTAAGTACAGGCCCCAAATTTATAATTTATTCATATTCTTAAAGTTGACTATGATTGACACCATTTCTCAGCTCTTTTTAATTTGGTGCAGGTTGTGCGTAAATCATAAAGTGTGAAGATTTAGAAATGTAATAAAATTATAATAACAGTAGACATTATGTATTGTATCCAAGGCCAGACTGTTTGATACATTATTTTTATTTTATTTTTTATCAATTCACATTTGTCCTCATAATTTATTTACCCTTTAACAAAACATAATATTCTCTATTTGTATTTGGGCATTTTCGCTCTGAGGATGTGACTAAACACAGATGAACAGCTGAAAACGCCTTTCTCCAAATGTGCGCAAAATAAGCACAGCTGAAATAGCGCCATTTTAAAGTCAATAATATTAAGTGCGCGTGCTACAGCGCACTGCACTCAGACCAGGGATGGATTTAAACAATAATTCATCACGAAACACGTGAGCTCTGAAATACAAACAGCGTTTCATTCTTTGGCACATTTTAGATGAGGAAAACCAAGCCTTTATGGACCTGAAATTAGTTTTACACAAACTAATTAATTCAAAAGGCCAATTCATAGTTGTAAGTGCTGAATAATTTAAAAAATATAGTTTGGAGTGAATAATGTATACACGTGAGAAAATGAGGCACACTGGAGTATGGAACAGAATCGTTTGTTATTTTTCCAGAATACATACAAAAAAATACCAACTCTCTTTCCAAGGTTTACATCTGAAAAATAACGGCAATTTAAAATGTGGACAATTTGAATTTTAAGAAACAAACATGCATGTAAATTATTTTCTTTTCCATGAGACATTAAATAAGAACAAATACAATCATAGCAATTTCAAATGAACATCGAAATGATGACCCTATCTGAATTAGTGTCTAGTGTGTGTTTGACTTTACCATAGAGTTCAGCTCAACAGAATAATGCACTTTGAATCGCTCCATCCGTTTGCAGCTATTCTTACTTTAAACCGACATATAAATAAATACACCAAGTCCACGGACCCTGCCCTGTTCAGCGCAGTTCATAGAAACGTCTTTATATTTGCATCTTATATAAACTTTAGTGTCTCACTGGTATCCCAGCGCAGACGCTGTGGTCAGTCTCTGGCCGTACAGTGCATATGGGGAATAGTAGGGGCCAGTGGCTGCGGGCACGGGCACGGGGGCACCGGGGGTGGGCAGGGGACTTTTGGAGTAGGGGTGATATCGGCTGCTCAGTCCTAGCGCGTGGTGCGGGCTCCTCAGAGCCAGAGTCCCGGGGCTCCCAGGGGCCCCAGAGGGAGGCATGTGCATGTGGCAGGCCATAGCCGCTGCTGCAGCGCTGGCCAAGGACGAGGAGCCGGGATAACCAGACATGAGCTTGTCGGCCCCAGTGAAAGCTGTGTGAGTCCGTAGGTGGCTCAGCAGCTCCTCGGAGCTGGAAAAGCGCTTGTCACACGGTCCGTTTGCTGAAACCCAGTTACACACGTGAGGGAGGGGGTCATTTGGCAGCATGAAGCCATATGGATACAGGGGGTGTCCGCTAAAAGAGGGCGCCGAGGAGTGGACGCTGTGGATGGGGTGCGTGGGGTACATGAGAGGATAGCTGGACTTGAGGGCGCTCGCTGCAGCTGCAGCTGCAGAGTCGTGTGTGCACGATGCCCCAGCTGCGCCCGCCAAGTGACTGGCACAGTGATAGCTAAGGCAGTAAGGGTCTCTGCACAGGCTGGCCGACATGATGGAGGGTGGGGAGGCCCCGGCCAGTGGGCTGGAGCCGGCCTTGCTGCAGCCCAGGGAGCTGGCTAGCTGCGCGTTCACCAGACTCCCACCGTGCGGCAGAAAGTGCTGGGGATAGCCCGCATAGGCCCCGGCCAGACTCCCTGGATACGTCATGCCAGCAGGGGGCAAGGGGAAAACTGTCTGTCCGGGTTTGTACGGAGAAACGGGAGCTACAAGTCCTGACCCGAGTACAGACGCAGAGGAAACAGAAGTTACAGAAGAGGACTCCGAGGAGGACGTGTTTTTAGAGCCTGGCGTCGTCTCCTGGTGCTGGTTCACCTCTACGTTTATTCCACCACAACTCACACTTATCCGACTGTGGCTCGTGGTGCCAGAGCTGTCCGTAGTGCCGTTTTTATTAGAATCTCCTTCTTTCTTGTCCTCCCGCTCCCCGCACTTGCCCTCTGTCGGCATAGGGGAGGCTGAAGTGCTGGAGTTGGGGCTGCCTGTCCGCGGCGTAAACGGCTGGCAGGTGGCGCTCGGCACTCGGAAACCAGACTTCTCTCCTCCAGAGACACCAGAGGACGAGTCCTTCTTGTCGGAAGGCTTAGAGTATGGTTTGAAACTAGATTTGTCATCCACACCGATGTCGCTGAGTTTCAAAGGGCCAGATTTAGATTCCTTCTCACTAGATCCATTTGGCGTCACGGAAGATAGTTTGGAAGAAGGCGGTGGGTCCGGTTTGCCGATCTGAGAGCATGTCTGCGCCAGAAGTGCCAGCGGACTTTTCTTGGCATCTAACTGTAGAAGAAATAATAATTACAAAAAACGATTACTACAGTATATAGATTATTGCAGCAGTTATGGGCACACTACTCTTTGGCGAGATATTTTAGTAAAGCTTTGGACACTTCAGACATTTCCTTGTTTACGCACACCAATAAACCATAACATCTAAAAAATACTAGTCACACTGGTAAACTACTTTTACGCACAGATTATCAGGTACATATTTAAACACACACGACCTCAGAGGGGCTAGACTTTAATCTCCCTTAAAATGCTGAGGGAATCGCGATATCACCGAGCCTAGATAATGCAAAAAAGTTGCAATAAATAGTTACCGTACCTCGATGGGACTGACTGGGGTAGAAGGCAAAGGCTGCAGGTACTCCGGGTGCAAAATGTGTCCCGAGCGTGCGGTAAGCATTTTCAAAACCTTGATGGGAAGTCTGTTAGCTTGCCGTAGTGGATCAGACGGAGGTGCGGAGTGGAGAAAGGGCTTGGTGCTCGCCGAGCTGCTATTCCGTGAACTGCTCCTTTCCCAGGCTACACAAATATCGCTATTTTTCAGAATAGACGCCGATGGCGATGTGCTCATGTCCCACTAGTCAGGAAATTAAACGGCGACGCTTTTGTCAGATTCATCAAGAAAGCCAAAATGCATCAAGCTTCTCTCTCGGACGAAAAGGGTCGAAAACGTAGGAAAACAAGTAAATCCTAGTGGTGAAGGAGTGAGACGCTGCTACTGTGAGACCGTGCGAGGCGATCGCAGATCCGGGGCTGCGTATACACCATGAGCGCTGCTCCGCGTGTGCGTCTGTCTGTAGCTCCTCGCTCTGTACTCCCGAAGACCGAACTGCGCGAAATGTTCACTTCAAAAGCAGCTGAATTAGTCCGAGATTAAAGCCTTTGCCGCCTTCCAATCAAATGGGACCCTGAGGTGATTGGAGGGTCAAGGGGATGTGACGTTCTCCTCTTTGTAAGCGCCTCTATTTTGACAGCTCGGGGGAGGAGATATGCGCAAATACGCTGGTTGCCGGGAACGCTCACACTTTTTAAAGTGGAGGTCGGGCGTCCCGGTCCCAAAACCGAGAGAACCTTTCTCTCTCGCGTAAACGACGAAGAAACACACTATGTACATCATGTGTTTACAGCATTCAGGTGCATTTAGGCCATTCTTCCAATTATGGGTGCGAGAAAAAAGACATTCAAACTAGAAAACATTGTGCTTCCACACACCCTTCTGCAAACTGTGCATACGCAATTGTAGTATGTACAAATAATGAAAGCATTCATTTTCAGTGGTATTGTTCAGTCTTAGTATTTTTCGCTCCGAGAGAATAGCGCACTCTTCGTGCACATTTACGCACGACCAAATTGTGATACTTTTTGTGCATCGGCAAACATAAGACCAACCACTTCGGCTTGAATTCCCTAAACAGACAAGCGTTGACAGGAATAGACCAATGTAGTGATGGAGGGATGTGAATGTCACATGTTTTCAGTATAATATACACCGCCCTTCTATTTCTGTCTCCACCCCTCCGTCAAGTGTCAATTCTGCTCCACCGCAATCAATCAGTTATTTGTCAGACACTGTCAATCCGTGGCTTGATTTATGTCAGCCATTGTAGCTGATTACATGCCAGTGTGACTGTGGGAAGAGAACAAATGCGAAGAAAGAGGTTCAGCAGGAGACACAAAGTTTTAGGGAAGAAATCTTCCGAGTTCAGATTTAATTTGGAGGTGGATGGACAAAAGATACTGCACTGAAACAATACGAAGGCAATTCCCTGTAGGCATGAGAGTTTTGGCAGCAGCGCCTGCTCTAGATCTGATCTCTTCATAGAGCACCTGCAGGTGACGGGACACATGATGAAACTTTAATAACTTGCAGACAGTGGCGCTCACATGTTAAGTGCTAAAAGGTGCTCAAATACTTGCTCTAGTCTGCTTATTATCCCGTTAGGAAAGAGCCTCGGGTGAAGCGCACACTTGAAAGAAACGCTTAACTAAGCAAATATGTCTTGATAAACAAGCTATTAATTTAAGGTGGCCCATATACAACATCAATTTTATATTACAATTAAATTCACTGGGGCCAAAATATTAGGAGGACAGTGCGTAACAAGACAGTCCCTCCAAACAGAACCATGTCTATTTTCCCTAAACGCGTCTGTCCAAACGTGTCACATGCCTCGGGGACACTGTCACCTAAAACAAGAACAACAAAGACCCGCACAAAAAACAACTCCACACATTTTATATCCATGTCACTTCGATTTTATTTACATACAATGAAAATGATTTATTTCCTTTAGGAGCCAGCAAAGCGCACTGGGCGAAAGAAAAGAAGAGGAATGGGGTGTCAGGCCACGGAGAAAAGAAGTTGAAAATGCCTTGAACTATTCACCGCTGAGATGGCTAATCAGTATTGAGGCTCCGGGGCAATCGGGCAGCTTTTCAATGCGGTTTTCCTTTCATCTCAATCGGGATGGAGGCGCTCAATTAAAAGCCTATCAGTTTGTAAGTAAATCAACGCCTATCAAAGTTGTCACATCAAACAAAACGATTATTATTGCAACCCGCCTCTGCCATTAATCTCTTTCTGTGGTAATCTGTTTGACAGGTCAAGTTGGAGAGCAAGAAAACCTGGAGTGGACAGCTGACACGCAAAATAAAATAAATGAAACAAACATATAAACTAGATTTTACATTTTGGTAAGTAACTCCGTGCGTAAACTTGTACTCCATGAAAGCACTAATAATCAGGCCTTTATTTAACACCTCGACTATTTGCTTTTTTATATATGTTTTGTCTTAATACTCAGATAAATTTTATTTACATTTATAAATTACGACAACCGACATTTATTTTCCTGAGCCCAATGTAATTTTTTTTATGCTGGCAATATTTCTAAAGAATGGAGAAGAAAAAGGGGAAAAAAAAGTCCAAAATGTGCGCGCTGTGCTTCCAACTGCTCTCACCGTTTTGTCTGGCAGTAAAAAGGGGAACAATATGCAAAGATGTGTGATTGATAACAGGCTTGCTGTTTTGTGCAAGGCCTGTCAGTCCGTGACACAATATGTGAGTTATTAGGGCAAAGAAGGGCAACCATAAATTTTCAGTGTCAGGAGAAAACCCTCTTTATTGTCCGTATGACGAATGGGCTCCTGCAGCAGACACCAAAATACTCGGCATTTCCCTTAAATGGGAACACAATTTTGCAACCATAATTCATGATATTTAAATAGAAAGTTTTAATATCGCCATATATTTTATAACCCTGACATGTTTATGAATCACTCCTTGCATGCAAATACAACTATTTACATGTGATCAGGAAATATGCAAGAGAGGACTCGACACTTAGGCTCTGTGTGAGATCACACATTTTACTCCTGAATTACTCATTTAGTATCTGCACTGACAGTAAAATAAATACAGAAAAATACAAGCAGAATTGTTTAATACATTTTTACTTTTACTTATATTTTGTAGCCATTTGAACAATTCCAGAAAGTTGTAATTACTTTATAACTTTAATGTGCGTAATTGTGACATATTATTCCATAATTTAAATAAAATAACACAAATTATTTAGCCTATTGATTACTTTAAAAAGAATAAAACATGCACGAGTGAGATCTGTCTGAAAGTACAAGCAGGAAGGAGGACAGGTTTACAGCAGAGTCCGAGCACCAACAGTACCTTCACAGCACAGCCAAACTCCCACGCAAACGACTACATTTAACGCGTAAAAACACAAGCACGGTGTGGCTAAAAAGTTCTGCTCTTATGAGATCTTACAGAGTATTTCATTGGATGCATGTGCAGGAGCGCGAGGAGCTCTGCAGACTGAAGCCATGCGCGCGCCGCCTCCCCGCGCGCCTCTCTCTCTCTCTCCTCTGTGTGCGCGAGAGCGAGCTGTCCGCGAGGGGGAGGGGCTACTGACGTCACACAACCAGGAAGCGCTCAGCAGCTCACGAGCACAACACACAATATCAATACAGCCCTGTTCAGTTCATGTAATACAACTAAATAAACACACACACGTTTTCTTTCACTGACATTTGGGAACAGTCAATAAAAATAATAATTTCTTATTTTTGAGATCCGAATGTTAGACTGTATAGTGTGTGTGTATTAGGCCTGTTAATGACTAAAATCGCTTAAGAACAAAAGTGATATAACCAATGGTGCATATAGATAATGTTATAGATAATGATCAAATTTACTCTGAAATTTCCAACACAGACAAAGGTTTTACATTTTAGGTTAATTCTAAGATAATATTATTGCCTATTGTATGTTTCTCCTTACAATATCCTGTGTGTCATAGATGACTTTTTACTGACCCTGTTTTAAAAGTTTTTGTTTTTTTTTTTTTTTTTTAACATAGACTATGCTGTATTTTGTGAACACACTTGCAGCTAAGTAAGGCCACATTCTGCTCCTGTATGTAGCACATTGTAAAGTGCTCTTACTTATGTTTTATAGTAATAAACGTGCACATTTACGCGCATGGGCACATTTACGCGCAGGTGGCACATGGTAATCAAGTGCAAAGAGGCAAAGAACGAGGCAAGAAACAAGGCAAAAAACAGCACTGTAAGTTGTGTAATCTAGATATTATAAGTTTTAAAATCAAAATAATAACTTTAATTTGTTTTAAGTGTGGTGTAAGTATGCGGTAAAGTGTTGCGTAATAATCAGGCAGTCACGCATAAAGGGCAGAGAGTAGGCTTTGATATTCATTTAAACTTAGAAGTCACATGGTTTGTCTCTCTAAATCTGCTATTTTATACAATATTTATCATATATTAATCCCCGTAAAGTCATCTCAGTGTCAGGAGACAGTCTGCAGCACTTCTTCAATACCAGGCGCTTTACCCACGTGCTTCCGCATAACACAAGGGTCAGCTGATAAACGGCACGCGGAAACTGTAAAGGCAGCAGCTACAACACGCTCAATCTGTAAAAAAAAATTACATATCCAAGCTAATCTTTTTACAACAATTTGGTTTGTATGCTGGCCGTGTGCGTACAGTGGGATCCATAACTTCAGAGCGGCACCAGAGCAGCAGAGGGCTGGTATCCTCCAGTGGACTTATGGCAGGGAGCATCGCGCTCAACGGGACACAAGTGAGTCACGAGAAGTTTGAGAAGGTGCTGTAGGAGGTGCCTCCACGTGGGCATATGTCACCAGCCTAACATCAGTTTAGTTTGTAGTTTTTTGCGAGAAAATGTAGAAAATAGAAGGTTATTTTTCTAACATCACCAGTCATGTGACGCGCTGACGCATGACTTTCAGTTTAGTTGTTCCTCCCACAACTTCACTGGTTTATCAGACTATTCGCATTATCCTTTATGTTGATAGCTATGTTTGTCCAAGAGAGTATGGAGAGTATGTCCAAGATTAGGAATTCAATGCATAATTTGTTCAACAGATGGGAAAATACATTTTTAGCCTATTTTCTTGTGAGACAGTGAAGTTGATACTGTTAATATAGCGTACCATCGATTTGTATTGTAGTGTGCTGCCATCATGATGTCATAGAAAGAGGGACATAAATCCTCATTTATGATAATCTAATTAATTATACATGTATTCATTATTTAAAACAAATATCAGTGATGAAAATGCATGAAAACACTTTAGCTGGATTTACATTACTGTACATAATAAAACTATATTTAGATAATCTTACCAGAAAAATAGGAAAAATCTTATTTCAGTAAAACTTTACAGGCCTAGAATGTCATCTGAAACCCAGAAGAAATAAGTAAATGTGTTATAGCACTACAACACTCTGTCTTTTTAGATTTCCTACATCGGAAATGACTGCAGAGAAATTCCAGAGTACATTGGGAAAACCTACGGACACTTTGCGAAACGGCTGGATCTGAGCTTCAACCAACTCAGGTAAAGAACTTACCTGTTTGTATCTAACACGTTTAAACTAAACAATGTAAGGTCAAACTGTTGATGATGCTGTTTAAAAGTGCACAATGTAACTTTTCTGATGGGGCTTGTCTCCATAGAGATGTTATTGCTTTGCTTGAGTGTTCCACAGTATGGCATTAAACTTATCTGTTTACAGTTAAGAGCTGTGCAGAGGCACGCTCACTGTGAGAATTAATGTTTTTATGTATTTCTGAGCAAAAAAAAACCCAAAACACACCTGTAATTCTATACTTTGGAACATTTCATACTAAACAATAACATCTCCATGGATATAAGCATGTGGCGGACCCTCAACCAGAAAAGTTGCATTGTGCACCTTTAAAGGTCTCAGTCCTGTGATGTGACTGCCAGTGCATTGAGACATATCACTGCAAACAACATAGACTGCAAACCCTGCTGTCACTGTGCTTGTAATTACATGAAATATCACAATAATAAAGACCCTGGAGTGTTGCTTAGGTGTAGTTTAGCTATAAAACACTAGAATAATGCTGATAAAAAACATAATTATATTACCAAAAGACTTGCAATCGGTGTGTCACTGCAAGTTCAAGTGATTTAGCGCAAGTATGTCATTTGATATCTCCCTTAATTCGACCTGACTGTCTGACAGATATAGGTATAATTGAATGTGCCCTTATACTGTAGGTGGTCAAAGTGTCTCGAACACTTGAAAGAGCTGAATAAGTTTATGGGCCAGTCTGGTGCCACGCTGTGTCAAGATAAAAGGTGTGATCGATAAATGTGACATGCTAATTTGGGGCAAATAGAAGAAAAGATTCCCCTGTCAGGACATGAAGGAACACCTCGTGGCAGCTGCTTCAGAGGGGGCTGTCTCTTCAGCAGCAGGACTTGCACACTTGATCTGGCAAGTAAAAGGGGAGCCATGATGGTTTTAAGGTGCTTTTGTTTCTGAAGCCCCTTTCACGACTGTCAGGCCATGAGGCTGTCTCAATAGACACCCAGCCAGTTTTTGGTTGATATTTGTCATCTTCAGGCAGCTGTCTGTGGCGGTGACGTGAAGACCTCAGCTACCTGATTTAAAGTTGACATGACGTTAGAGTTGGGCAACATATTGTCTACAAGATAATAGAAGTTCTTGTCTTGAAGATGTGCAATATAAGACCAAGTATATAATCAATTTAAAATAGTAATAAATAGATACATTTCTGTAAACGTTGTCAAAAGAGCTAATAAAGAACAAAACTCAAACTTGCTATTTAATCTTCATAAGGGTATAGAGTTATATTTCTGCACTTGTGTGTTTAATTTCACTGTCCATTCACTTGTTATGCAGTACCTGACATTTACAGGCATATTTTGGCACACATGATGGATTGTTGAAATATGGTCTGGTTGTTATCGAGAGAATAAAAATATGCATTGACACAGTTATTTTTGTTCCACCAACTCCATCCCACAATACCCTGGACTGTGAAATATAGGGAGATGAAAGAGACATTATTGGCCAGTCTGGTGTCATAATCCACTTAATCTCAAATATACGTTTTTATGATGTAGTTCTTGTCTGCTTTTACATGTTGAACTGTATCTTGGATCTTGATGTGCAGGTGAGTTGGATCGTAACGGGACTATTAGACAGCTTCATGTAGACTGACTGAGACAGACCTTGCACGTGTTGGTTTTTGCGAGGATCAAGGCTACCATTATGTTTCTTGCCCTTGAACCTGTCACATTAAGGACTTGATGTTTAGGAATCAAATATTTATAAGGCCGATATTACTAATTCATTACTAATTTTCTCTCCAGTTAATCTTACACGTCAGATATCATTACCAAACATCAAAGGCGGCTGTGGGCAGAGGTGCAGAGAAGAAGAGGCGCTTAAATCATTAGGGGGTTGTGTCAGTGGGCTATTGATTGGGGCTTTTGCTGCTGGGGAAATACTGTGTTCCATCCTTCTTAATACATCTCTTACATAGATAGAGAGTTGAAGCAAAATGAATGCTGTCTGCACACTGTCTGAAGATTGACATTAAGCAGCTCTAATATTTGTTTTGGTTGTTGAAAAAATTTACAGGACTTGTTCTGCTATTATGGAGGTTAGTGAAGTGGGGTCTAAATGATCAAAGTACCACGAGTGCCTGTTTAAAGTCTGAAAAAGACGGGCTCTAGAGATATTTTATACAGTAGTACAATAAATGACAGCTACTTAATAAGCTTATCTAAAATTGGATTGGTTAGTCACAGCCCACTTGCATATTGGAATCTAATATAAAAAATGCTGGACTACCTAGTATGCAAGTAACTCATACCTCGCTATTATAACTAAATATGCATTTTATAACACCATCTATATTTTTACAAGGTATTTTCTATTTTGCGTAATCAAAATATCTTAATTATTTCTGTATTTGCAAGTGATAAAACAGAAGTGTAATGTGAGTATTACAGCAACAACTAGGCCTATACCTTAGCCACATTTGAGCGGCTCTAAAGCTGCCACACATCTGTGCTTACACCACAGTGACCTGGCAGTTTGGTCATGCACACCACTCATCCCCTCGCTCCTCTCATAAACCAGTCCTCTCCTGGACTGTCTGCTTACGTGACAGTGTTGGGAGGTCAGCAGTGGGTGAAACTGAAATACAATAAGCAGCTCTACATGTTATATTGTTATATGCTAGCTACGGTGTAGCCCACTCCCAGCGCTTTGATCCCCGCAACAATGCAACTTATAGGTCAAAGATTCACAGCAGTTGCAGTTTTCATAAGTCAGAAATGAAAAGCAGCTATCATTTTCTTAAACAGCTATCAATATTTGTGCTAGATAATGTGAACATTTGTTTGCTAGTTTTATTTATGTGTCTATTTCTATGCTTGCTCCAACCACTAGGAATTCTTATTTTTTGGTGCATCTCGTTTATTGACACCGTGACCTCATTCTAGTGTCACCCAACGTCTGTATCTACAAGCAAAGAGTGGACTGTCTTGTGTATCCTACACACAGCTTTTGATATTGTTTAGAAGAAGAAGACATGGCCAGGTTATAGGGTGGCTAATATGCGTATCTCTGTCAGCTAGCATGACAACATGTATCCACCTCCCTGCAAACAAGTCTCAATGAGAAGGAAGGCATTGGCTCTTCTGTCGCTCTTGTATATGATATATGCTTTTGTAGGCCCGTGTTTGTGTGGGCATAACAGTGAGTGGCTGGGCACATAACGACAAGATGAAATGATGCTAGCAGCCTGTCACGGCCCCAGCTCGCCTCTGCACTGTCAGCCTGTCTCATCAGTGTGTGCTCCTCCAGTGTGGCTCTCAGGGACCTGGTTGCTGTGGAGACGGTGATGCACGGTCCACTTTGTTTTAGTTCAGGTGTGCACATGCTGTAGTGAAGGGCCCAGTGCTTTGTTGACACCATTCCCCTCTGTGTCAGGTTGTCGGCCTCTGTTGCATGCAGAGTTAGCACAACACATGGACATGAGGGGCGGCAAGTACGGTTCAAGAATAGTGAGAGCCATCTCAGATTCAATACAGCGTTTTGGTAAAGAAATTGTGCAGTTGCATTGCCAAGGGATCTTTTTGACATAAAAAAAAATATTTTGTAACCAATATGGTTGTGACAAAATATCAATATTGCAATAAACCATGGGAAGAAAAAGACATGGTCAGGTCAGTTAGCAAAGACAGATCAAATGAAAATATATATTGAATTACAAGAGTGTGTGAGTATTGTTTGTTTAGAGGGGTGTGCCAAAATCAATCAACCAATATTGTAACAAGTACAACATAACTATTAGTCTTATCGCAACATGTACAATAAGACAAATATTTAATATTGTAATGATCTGATATTTTGTGTTTAGTTCAGGGTTGACACCTTTTGTTGTTCTTGTATCTGTTGTGTTGTTAATGTAAATGCTTTTGTATGGGACACTCAGTTGATGAGCCGACAAGCTGATGTGAAGGTTATATTGGTCAGTTACTGGTCTGTTTTGGAGACTGGCTCTAGGAGTTGAGACTACTGCTGTTTTGCTCTTGTTTTGACGTGGGTTACAACCTACAGTAGCCCCTGTGTTCAGAAAATAAACAACCAGAAGAAATTTGATGTGCTTCTTTACCACAGAATGCTGCAGTATATTATCTTGTGTCACTTTCTGATAAGTCATGTATCCCCTTGAAATTGTGAGTTTCCATGGGATTCCCAGCTCTACTCTTGAAGCCCCAGTTCCTGTTGACCAGTTAAGAAAACACTATTGCTGGCCTTTAGTATTCTAGGCAGTAATGCTACCTTTATTTGTGGATGTGTCTGTAGACATATGACATGGAGCATCTGAGAGAGTCTCTGTGCACCCGGGCTATGTTAGTGATGGCAGGCATTTTGCATTTTAATGACAAATCAAGTATGCTAACTCACATTTTAAAACGAAAGTGCTCTAAATGTCGGCCGGCTGTCAAAATGAGATGTAAGTAGTCTGATGAAAAGAGAACAAAGAAGACAAAGTAGGGAGCCCTGGTACACCGAGAAATGAAATAAAACCTTGTATGGCCTGTCAGCTGTGTCATTTTATATTCATATCTAAAGAACATTATAGTATTACTGCGCCGCACAAACCTCACTCATCTGTCTTTCTTAATTCGTCTCAGGCGCCGCGCTATCTTTCAAGTGGCTACATGTCAACACAGGAAAGGGCCTGCTAATTGACAAATGAGTGTCACACACATCAAGTAGTCCTTTTCTACCCCGGCGAGGTAGGCTGAGGTGTTTGATGTGAGGGTGGAGGGCCCAGCAAGAGGCGCTCAGACTGGGCCCAGAATGAGAAGTGACAACGGGAAGAGAGCCTGTCATTGTCTCGCCTAAGTGTTCAATCTGCTGAGATGCCGTATGCAGATAAAGTGTCAGTTAGCAGGAGAGGAGAGCTAAAACACTGCCACTATGAAGTCCTCAAATCACTTAACTGGGCCTAAAGGTGCGTGTGTGTGTGTGTGTGTGTGTGTGTGTGCGCGTGTGTGTGTGTGTGTGCGTGTGTGTGTGTGGGGTAATGGTCTAGGCATTATGTTTAGGAAATCCCATATCCTATCTATCAGGCTTGTTTAGACGTATGGGGTAACCTCATCTGTCTTAAATACATTAGGGATGCAGAGTTTCATTTGCTTGAATAGGACCACAGAGAAGAGCAAATACATATGGGGGTTGTTGATAGTTTGTTGGTCCTCTTCAATTTTCCTGGGATATGTTTTCATAGTGAAGTACTATTCTAATTCCTTCTATGCATTCAGTTTGTACAAGATGTATTTTTGCTGTTCTTTCCCATTTGGACACTAAAGTATCTCTGTTTGATCAGATTTATTGTCAAATTAAGTTGAGATTTCACACATGCTGGATGCCCTTCCTGGTGCCTCCCCTATGGCTTGTGACCCTGATCTCCCAATTGTAAAACACTGTTTAAAACAGACAACACTTCTAGGCAGCTGGACAGGCCTTCAGTGAACCTTGAGCTTATAGTACCTCTCCTTGGCTGAAATATGGACCATAAGTTAGTATCTGTGTAAAACACAACAAAAGCTCAGTGCTGGGAGAAGAATAATCTGTTGGGACTGGGGACATTCCTCAGTCTGCTCTCTTCCTCTGTCCTGGGCCATCTCATGGCCTTGCTTTGTGAATGGAATGGAACATCTTTATGTTCCTTTTGTTCACATTATATATACTGGCCAGTGTTGCCATTCCTTTTATGACTGCGTCACATTTTTTATTGTATATCCCGAGATGGATGGCGTGCCTCTGACACAGAGATTTACAGGCCTTCAGCTGGCAGTGGCAAAGCTTTAGAAGGTCCTGCTGACATGTAGCCAGCGCGTTGGAGGAGGAGAATAAAAGCTGACATTTTATTGGCTCCCAGAGAAAGTGAGTGAGAGGAGAAGAGAGAAGAGAAGGGGCAGAAGAGGGGTGAGGGAGGAAAGGAAAAGACATTTTGTTTTCCTACTTTCTATTTTTCAACAGCTGTGGCACTGACCCGCTTAAAAGTGGGGATTTATGAGGTATTATTTAGAAAGTTGTCAGTGGTAATGACTACAGCTATGATTTCAATTATCACCCACTAAGTATAGCTTAATTCACCGCCTTGCCGGTCATAATGAGCAGCCCTGACATAATTTTTCAAAAAATTCAATACTTTGCTATTTTAATATTTTATGTTGACCACCGATTTAATTTTCCTCCCCGGTGCTTGGCATGTGGCGAGGTCCCACTCCCTCATGCACAGTCGGATAGTCAAAGCTATTGAGTTCAAAGCAGTCCCAGGGTTATATATTTTCCATTGACAGAAATCCAATTAGTTTTAGTACACAGTCTGGCTGAATAAAAAGGGTCTTAAAATCTACAATATGTTTCCTTAGCGTTTTAGCAGAGTGCAGTGCCGGTGATGGATCTTTATGATTGGACCTGATGGGGCCCAAGTGGACACACTGCATTTTCTGTTTTGGCAATGGAAAAACAAACCGCCTGTATGTCTTACTCATTTTGATGGGCATATCAAAGTCTTTTGATATTGTGTAAACATCTTACTGTAGGGCTGTGATGTTGACTCTTGCGCATATTTAAACACTTGTTAAATACTTTACGGCTAAAACACAAATTCTGCCGAAAATCCGTGTAAATACGAGAGAGAAAGGAGTCAGATGTATAATTTATCAGTGACATGTTTAGTAAGTAGACCATTTGGGGAGAGTTAATATGTGCTCTGGTTTTGACATGAGGGTGTGCATTTTTAAGTGAACATTAAAAGGAGGATGATTAGCTCTGGCGTTTAGCTGTCAATAACAAGGCTGCTACTCGAAACTGACGACAGGAGAACATTTTAGATTCTTCTCCTCGACTTTGAAACCAGCAACACATGCAAAGTCGTTTAGGAACCTCGCCAGCGATTAGAATCTGTCCATGTGAGCGCTTTACGGGGGAAAACGCAACGAGAACGCCAACTTATGTTTGAGCTACAACCTGTGTCTTTCTTAGTCCATAATTCAGGCAGTGTTTATGTTCAGCCCATCTCGCAGATTGATGATGTAAGCAACTGGAAGGCATGGAACATATTAGAGGAGAAAGCGCGCAGAGGGGCAGCTATACTTCTACTTCCCCTGGCGCAGTCCCAGATAGAAAAAAAGAAAAGGTTTTGGAGTCTGTTTTGGAAGAGGAACAAAGGAACGTCCTCTGGTACGGTCTAGGCAGTTTTGGTTGCTTCATGGCTTTCAATCACCTAAAGGACCCAAGGGTGAAAAGTGAAGACAGATCCCAGTGTATGGGTGCCAGAGTTCAGAGATGATTGCAGTTAGCTGTGCTCTGGGGTTTAAGGACTTAATAATAAATAATATGAGGGAAATAATAAATCCTTTAAAATGCATTAGACGTCAAAACATTTGCTCCATAATGGCAGCTAGAATTGTTTTTGTATTCATGTGTGGGGACCAGGTATTATTGTAGTGATGCGCTAATGTCTATACTGGTATTGGGTGCGATCCAGAAAAAAAACATACGGGAGAGATTACCGGTTCAGGATATCGGTAAAGGTTAGTATGTACATGGAATACCATAGATTGGTTTAAATCACTTCTGCATCAATTCTGTGGATTTAGCCTACTGAAATTCATAACATTTTTGTATCAGTTCACATTTTCAATTTGTTTACGAAAGCCTCTATTATAGTTTCAGTTTCAACAGATACTTCAACCCCTTCAAAACTGGTTCGGGACTTTGAAGCTTTGAAGTTCATAGTTTATTATGTATTTCAGTAATTTGAGCCAATTTTTATCACAACTATCACTTATTTAAAATGTACAAACTTGCGATAAGTGGAAGCTGTAGTTTGCCTGCCTTTTTGCTCAGACCATCTTTGGGCTGGACAGCTGTGGCACATTCTCCTCACCCTTGTATCTCATTTCCTGTTTGCATTTGAGATAAACATATACTCACATCTCACAGTTTTCACTCACTCTGTCTCACATTGTGAAACTGATCCGGTCTGGACAGGAAACTGGGCCTTTGTCTTTTCATCACTTTTGGATTTTAGTCATTCTGGACTTCCTTTTCATTTAAAGAGCACGTATCATGCAAAATCGAGTTTTAAAAGCTTTTAACCATGTAATTTTTTTTTTCTCTCATCTAATTATACAATGTTGTATTTAGAGTAATCCATATATGTTTGAGTCATTTTTTTTGTCCTGCAATCAAGGCAAATCCACTGGTAGGGCCATGGTCCAGCAGAGCGAGCTTTGTTGTGCCGACGTTTACTGTACCTTAAATGGCCAGGCAAAAATCAGTGCTGCAGTGTTCAACTGGAAGTTGAAATAAAGTCATTTTAGCTCAATATTACATTTTAAAATGTCAAAAATATAAAATGATGATCCTTGAGTGTCATAGATTATAACTACATAGCAGACAAAAGCATAAATTGTCATCTTTAAGTTTGGTTGTATGGTTAGTAAAATACTTGGAGAAAGTTTTGAGATCTGTAGTTGAGAAATGAATTACACACTGCGTTTTTAAGTTTACATCTGACATCCATCAGAATGGAAATGTGTTTTAATGGTCCGGCAGGCTGCAACACATCACACGCTGTTGCCTCACTTTGCACTCAGGGACATATAGAGATATGAAACAGTGACAGTGTGTTTCATGTCGATGCTCCTGACATGTTTGAGCTCAAAGACTATAAGAAACCACAGTATCTGCATAGCTGGGTGTCCTCACCAGTCGAGTCCATTTCTAGTTACACGTTAGCCTAGCCTTAGTGATTATCTGAACAACAGAGTGAAGTGTTGTGAGGCTCTCTGGCCGTCCATGCGTTTGGTGATGTTTAAGAGCAGCTCCCCAGTGATAATGGTGAGAGTGCGTTTGTACTGGGGGCACGCTGGAGTTTGCTTTATTTGCTCCACTGTCTGGATCCCGGGGCCCCTGGGTGCTCCAAAGCTCACTACACGTCTGCACTCAGATGTTTGAAAACACCAAACAGCAGAGGAAGAGAGTGAGCAGGAGGAGGAAGAAGAAGGGAGAGAGGAGAGGAGTGGGAGATGGTAGGAGGGCAGGCTATCCTCCCCGGGCACAGTGTGTGTATAGAGGCGGAGAGGCCCAGCCGGGTCTGCAGACAGTGATCTGAGGGCCGTTTGAGTGTCAGTCAGATCAAAGCCCGCCAACACTAGCACAAACCCTGCACCTTCTCGGCCCATGGCAGCCTCATCTGGCACAGAGACGAAGCAGGGGTGTGTGGACGCTGCAATGAAGAAGATGAGATGTTATTGTTCTATTCTGGTAAACACAAATCAAATTGTGGTGTCCTGTGTCACTATCAGATTCAAATATCCATGTTGTAATGTGAAATAATTAGACACAACTCTATTGTATACAGATGCACCAATGGACAGATGTACAATGGAAATACTGCCAAAACTAAACACATGGGGAAATTATGTATTGTTCTTATTTAGATATTAAGAGAAAAGCTAAGATGCAGGACTACATTTGGATAAAAAACATAAAAAAGTAAAATGGTAGCTTTCTCTGTTATAGTGAATTCATGGATTCCAAATTATTAATTAACATACTTTAATATTCAGATTTGAAGTTTTGTTTATTTTTGTCTCATCATAGAAAAATTTAACTCGGAGCAGGAGTCAGTAGCATTAACATAGAGACATGACATGACAGAACAAAGGACAAAAGAAAAACATGTAGAACTGGCCAATATACAATCACTCAGGCGCCACATATCTGCACAATGAGCCCATGTTGTTAAAACATTTTATGAACAGGGATACAAATGAGTTTTTATACCTGTTATTTTTGTATAAAGGAACCCTGTATCTCCTCCCAGACTGCAGGAGCTCATACTATGTGTTGAGTACATGAGAGGGATCTCTGATGACCTTGATACTCTCTGATTTCTATGGTACTATGTCCAAAGGGTTTCGTCACAGCACAGTCTCTCTACCCCCACGTCATGCTGCTTATTGTGCTGTGTAATGAAACCCATGGGTCAAAAAATAACAAGGAAGTTCATCAGAGTTTTATTATAATGTATGCCGGATGTTACTTTCAAAATACCCTCATATTTGAATATATGTTTCGCAGATTGGTGACAGACACTTCCTCAGCCCCTGTTTTATGGCAGGCCAGACAGGCCGTCAGTCAGCACAACCCTCCCATGCTGGGATGGTGGAGTGAGCATATCCTTCCATAGGGCCGACTGTTTAAATTAATTATTAGTTTTATAGCGAACCCTGAGGCCCTGCACAGGCAGCTAATCCCTGCAGAGGGCTAATCCGCACCCGCGTTACAGAAAATCAATGTTGGTCTTTGGTGTTGGCATGCCATCAGGGCACGGGGACACATGTCAGACAGACCTCCTGATTATTTTATGAGCTCGCTGTTTTGAAGTGGGAGAGTCAGTGCAGGATGCTTGAGGTACCCAGAATTGAAAAGAATATCTGGAAGCCAAAAAAAGGCCCGGTATCACCAAAGCCCTTGTGGGGTAAGGGTGATGCAAGTGTGGTTTTATGCATGTTGAGGATGCATACAGCAAAGGCAACGGCTTAGGCAAGAAGTGCAGTTTTTACCCAACTTGAGTTTAAATGAGTGTGTTGCTGGTTCTCATCTTGTAGAATTCAGGATTATGTCATACTTTCAGGTGGGGGTCAACAGTATTGATTATATGGTAATGTAATTTGTATAACTCACCAGACCCTTGAACTCAGTATATATTACAACACAAATCAGCATTTTAACATTAATATTTGGCCTATTTCCTTATAAAATACTATAAATACTATAGACCTGTATGTTGTGAAGTCGTCTGATAGCCAGAACATGCATATAGTGTGGTGACCTTGTAATAACCTGTGTTGGATGGAGGTATTTAAAGGGATCTTGTCTCCTGTGACAGGCTGCAGATAAACTACTCTGTTTGTCAAAGCCATCGCATCCTGGAGTTTGACACGGCTCATTCAAAAACTGACTGAATGACTAATGATTTTCTGAGTGTAATGTTTTGGAAGAGTTATTTCCAAAGTGTCAGTTCACCTACTTTTGGTAATAAATCTTTTTTCATGACACACAACAAGAATATTTAATTTTGTCCATCCCATAATCCAGACAGTCTGTGTCTTGTGATCAGTGTAATATTCTGTCAGATTTAATACATTGTCAAAACCGAAGCCACCTCCAATTTTCTTTTACCTAGTCAGAAGTTAATACCATTCAATCAAAAATGTGAATATTTCTCATTTTTCAGTCCGGTGCCATACTGGGGAGTGTCTGTCAGTAATTGAAGCAGAGAGGCAGAGGCGCTGTGACGTGACCCAGTCCCCTACTTCTTTGCACCTCTCATTCTGCCCATTAGTTTTGGATTACCCGCTCCCTCTTCGCTCTCACTCAGACTGGCAGCTGAAGATAATAGCTTTCATAATGTGTGGAGATTCATTCGGAGCTCCTCTGTGTTTCGCCTTATGAGAGAACAAAAATGTCGGGCCCACTGAGCCTATTCATTTTCTGTATTGGGAGATTAATGAGAACAGTGCTGTCCCAGGCCCTTTGTGACAGGCTTCAGAGAGTGCAGAAGGACTGCTGTCTGCCACAGTCACACTGCTGACATGGGCCTCTCCTGTGACACTTCATTAGGAGTCTGGCACAGGAGCATGACTTTACCAAACTACGACTTCATTATCTTCTACTCATTTCACGTGGGATTGGGTCGATCAGAGAGGGACTTTTGTAGTTCAATGTTGATCTAAAAAACGTAAACCTGACAACCCAAATATTAAGTTTAATGTTTGTAACTGACAGGAAGTTTTAGTTTGTAACACTGTGTTTGTTTACCTTGAAGGCAACACATTTAGAAATTAATAAAGAATTTTTTTTTTTATTTAAAGCAAGGCATTTGTAGAACTTAGTTGTTGTGTGTTTGCCTTACATGCTGTTGATTAAAGGTTTCCACAGAGACATTTCTGTGCTTTATGCGTCCGTGTGCCAACTTGGCAGCAGCACTAGCACTTAAATGCCCATTAACAAGCTTGTAACTGTCTAGATTCCTTGAAATATGGATATTTGCTTTCCTTACTGATTCTGCCACCAAATGTGCACCATGTGTTAGTACTTGTATGCTTCTTCAGGAGTGCTCGGCTCACTGTGTCTTTGCGGTACAGAGTTGGCCAATGATGTCTGATTAGGAGTGTGAGGGGAGATTAATAGATGTTTCTTCCTCTCATTTGTTATCACTCTTTTCGAGCCTTGACTGACTCGGGCGTGTGATAAACTGAGGAAAGGCTGTGCATTTCCTGAATGTGACATTATCGTTGTTCTCGTCAGCCCGGCTCCTTGTTGACGCCATGTCTGCTCTGACAGCACATCCCCAGTCACTGCCTATAGGCCTGTGCAATCTCTACTGCAGAGTGAAGGTGTTTGGATGTGCATTTTAATCCTGGCCTGTGTAATGTTTGCCCCCTGACAATCTGGGCCAGACATCATTTTAATGGTATGTACAGTGATAAAGCCAATAAAGTGTCAGGATGATTGATAATCGCAGCATTATAGCAATATGACTTTCCAGTTCTCCTCTGCGCTCCAATGATGGTTCCCAAATTGAATTCTTTATGTGTGCGTGCATGTAGAGGTAGCACGCACGCACACATGGACGACATGTGCCTCAGTTAAACCTTAGGTGAGAGCAAATCTTGTTAGTTTCTTCTGAATCCGCTTTTAGTCCTTACGCAATACATTATTTCCCAAATAAGAAACTCTATCTCCTGAATATATTATCTTTGAATTGGTGGCATCTTTGTGTATTAGTCTGAAAAATATGGATTTGGGAAGGAACAATTATAAGGAGCATTAGCATATTTCCTGTGTTAAATAAATCCAATGAAGACTTGCTTTCTTTGGGCTGTCAGGATATGTGCATACATTAACCATGCCTCCAAGGCGTGTGTTTCATATCAAGACTGGAGTCATATCTCTGACTTGTGAACTTGTCTAAACAGTGTTAGACGCTGAAACAGTGCAGATGCAAGAGGAATAATGCTACGTTACATCTTTTTTATTAGTTTAACTTTGTTCAGACACACATCTAAACATTTTTACTCTTGTCCTCTTAGACTTCCAACTTACTGTAGAGTTTCAAAATGCCTTTGCGACAGTCCATTGATTTAGTGCTGGATGTTTGCTATTGGTTTCAGATTGACAGCACATGTAGGCCTGTGTGCGCTCAGCGTCTCTGTGGACCTGCGAGGCTTTTATCTGGAGCAGACCTGCCTCTCACTCTGCCTCTCATACAGCGCTCTTTGTTTTATGTAAATGGTGATTGATGACTCGTCTGGCACAGCCTGCAGTTTTTGACAAAAACTATTGATGGCTGCTCTCAGTAAAGTGTTAGTCCAGGTGACAGAGCAATCCATTTTAAGATGAATGAGAGAAGGGGAGTTGGAGAGAGAGTGAGGGAGAGAAAGAGCGAGAGAGAGAGATCATCAGGCCTATCAGACGGAGCATTGACACAAGTCTAACTCTAGAAACCACTCACACATACATGCTGTCAAACTAACATAGCACGCTTTTTTCTAATCAAATCAAAGTTAAAGCTGGATTATTCTGTATAAATTAGAGCTGTAGTCGACTAAAAAAAATTCTTGGTTAACTAAGGACATGCCCTGTGCATTGATTGATCAACTAAAAGGGGGCATGGCACTAGCAAAAGCTCTCAATTTTACCAGGATCTCTGCACAAAAACAACCATGTATTCAGCAAAGTAGTAATAAACAGTATCTCAAAAGTGAAAAGACAGATTAAAGTGTTCAGTCACTCCCAAAACTCCAGCCTCACTCCTCGCATTCTCCTGTCTGCTGTTGTGCAGATAAAGCCTTATAATTCCTATAAATAATGATTCGACTGCTAAAAAAATTGGTTTGACTAAGGCACCATTCAGTTATTTATCGATGATTTAAAGGCTTTATTATAATGTTGTTCCCTCATCATTTCATTCACATATGTTTAATACACAAATCCCCCACTCCATTGTGATGTCAATACAGGAAGTGCTCCACTGTGTTTTTAAACTGCATACACTCTATCATTTGGGTAATTTCAGCCCAGAAATGTCTAATCTCAACTAAAAAGAAGGCAAAAGGTACTTATTAACTTGGAAAACTATCGCTACCATTTTAACATGATTTAAATCTCACAAGAGTCAATTTTGCGTGATATAGGACATTTAAGATAAGCAAAGATAATGGTTAGATGAAGACTTTGTTGGTGAAGTGATTGGGTTTCACAACAAGGACTCGAGCAATCTTTCCATTGATTTGAGTAATAAATGAAAAACTCTGGTCCCTTGTTCAAATATACCTGTCTGTCAGTTTGGCCCCATGTAAAGTGTGTGACTCATTCCCATTCACAGTCCCTGGGTTTGTTTGAGCAGGATAATGGAGCCATGATCCAAAAGTCCACTGCGTTTACTCAATCTGCACTCTTGACTTTGGCAAGATAAATGCACATTTACTTTTGCTCTGCCAGCGCTGTACTCACTCAAACAGAGCCAGTATCAAAAGAGAAGTTTGGCTCAATGTAGTCATCAGTCATTTGGAGTTAGGATTGTTAAAAGTATTGAAAATCAGATACTAATTGATACTAAAGCTAATATTGATATTTGATACTAATTTGGGCAGGTATTGATACTGTAAAAAATTGCATTAACAGCACAAAAGATTTCCAGAAAATTTCCTTTTGAGCTCTATCACATGTATAAGAACTCATAGTAACAGAAAAAGTGCTATTATTTTGTGTTGAAAATTACATTCTATTACTAAAAAAGTAGCATTTTTAAATTTTAATTGAAGTATCGCAATGGGTTTTGAGTCAATGCTTTAGTATCAAAATCAAGTTTGAAATTTTAGTATCATGACAACAGGAAAGGGCTTTGGTCAGATCATCTTCTGTGATTTTTTTTTTTTTTTTCTTTTTAATATGCTCAAACACAGAAATTGACAGCCGGATTCAATCAATCACAGTGAAGGGTACAGTTAGAAGCTGCAGACGGCTTGAGTTACTTCTTAATGGCAGATAAAAAGATAATAACTGCATGAATTGTGATAAAATCAAAATGGTGATCTAGACTTTTTTGGCATAGCACCCACACCTAATGTAGAGAGAGCACATTATACTCCAGTGAGAGAAAAAGTAATAGAAAATACAAAATCAAGCTCCTTTCCAAAATGGCGGTGGTGCTGACGCGTGTATGACAGAAGCAGATTTAACAGATGCTTCAAGGGGACCTTAACCCATGAAATCACGCTGTCCTGCATCCAGCGCCCCGCCCTCTAACTGCTGTATAAATAGATCCGCGTGACAGGGTAATTCATCTCTGGCCATGAAAACATCAGCTTTAAAAGACAGCTCGCCGAGACCCCGCGCTTGTTAGGGGCCAGATCAGCAGCCCAGATGCCTGCGATGTAAACTCATGAAGAGAAGATTAATTTATCTGTCATCCCCGACTTTGACAGTTGTTGTAAATTTGACTCTGGCCTGTGCTCACGGAAGGGGAAGGAGGGGCTGAACGTGGAGGAGGAGGAGGAGAGATATGGATGGTTGTAGGAAGGGCAGGAAGGCAAAGGGGGAGAGTGTCAGACATTTTAAATACACCATATTGACTTGAACACCTGGGCTTAGAGGTGGGCGATATACAGTCTGCAACAAGAGAACACTGAAATAGATGCCACAGTATTTTAAGTATACTGTTTTATATTGTCTAAATGTGTAAAACAGATATGGTTCATTTTTAACAGTTTGCAATGGTCCAAAGTTATGCCTCACTTTCATTCCTTTCATCCTAATTATTCACTACAAGCACTTTTGTCATTTCAGAGGCCAGAGTGAAGTTGCTGTCACTGTAATGCTAACAACCATTAGCATTCTAGCAGTGCACTTCCTGATTCTTTGAGGATAATACTCTTTATAATTAGATACAGATAGCTCCCAGTGGGCACAGCCACAAAAACAGAGCCACATCAAGAGATATTTTTGTATTTGTTTCAGAATTGATTTGACATTTCAGTATAAACTGATACAAAACACCAAGACATTTGCTAATTTCTGATGGATTGGAAAACTGATTATGGAATGATCATTTGAACTGTGCATTGTCCAATAGGGCTGGGTATCACCAAGAAGCTGTCGATACGATACGTACCTCGATACACAGTCCACGATACAATATGTATCTCGATACAGTGCCATTTCGATACGATACGATTCGATACGATATATTTCAAATCGATACGATACGATTCAGAAAAAAATAAAGGCCTTCAACCTTACTTAAATGGTCAACCCAATTTTCACAAAAAAAAACAAAAAAATAAAACATTAAATGGTGCATTTATCTTCCATTTATTGAAGATTAAAAAACACAATGAAGTGCTTTTTTGATTAATGCATGTTTCTAAATAGAGGGAGGAAGGTGGTTGAAAATGTTTTCTGACATTTTCGTTTCTCTTGCTTCTCGCTTCTCTTCACCCGTAAAGAGTAACGTCTGGGGGGAATATCGATATTGATACTAGGAAACAAAGAATCGATACGTATCGATTTAAATCATATCGATACATATCGGTGTATCGATATTTTAGCACACCCCTATTGTCCAACCATCTGCTCCACCCCTCCACCGTAGTTCAAAACCCGCCCTCCACTTTTTTCTCAGCACTGCTCTCTTTAAGATGGTGTCCGCACAGGGCAAGTCTGCAAAATGAGCGGTGGTAGTGTCAGAGAAGCCATTTGGAGGCTGATTGATGGTGGCAGGCGAACCGCGGCAGCCATGTTCCCTGATCTCCTCGTGTGCGAGGCATGCACGGCACTCTCGGTGAAACGAGAGAAGTCTCTTTAAACCGCTGACCACTGGACAGACTGCATTAGATCTCATCGTCTTTGTCAGTGTGGCTCTAAATAGATGATGCATTTGAATGTATAACATGCCTTGTCCAGGATGAGCTGACTGGAAAACACATATGTATAATGCAATAGTTGCCATATTTTAAAACAGTTATGCACAGACAAGTGGGCCTCAGATTTCACTGAATACATATCAAATTCTGTTCATTCTAAAGAGTTAAATTTTTGTTTAGAACTAGAGGTGTCAAAATATCAAATTTTTGTTACTAAGTGTGAGAAGAAACATCATTATTTTATGATTATTCACTCAAACTTTTTTAATGATAAAGTTAATGTGACATAAACAGTCAAATAAACTTACTTTTCACTTTCCAAGAACTTTACAATTAGGTATACTTTCTTTGAAGTAAAGATTTTATTGAAATTGAAAACAAATGGTCACATTGTTATGTTTTAGTTCATATGGTTATTTTGCGACTTAAATATTAACAATTATTGATTTATCAAAATATCTTGATCTTTTCCACTAACAACATTTGTATTTGACTAATATATATTGGAGACGGTATATCGGTTATTGGCAATATTTGTGATATCAGAGAATTTCCCCAGATATTTGGATCGATTTTGGAAATTGAGCTGATATTTGGCACCAATATTGGAAACTTCACATAAATTTGGTCTGTACTATAGATTTTAAAAGCATAATATCGGTATTGTAAATATTAATTATCGATCACAACAGTGAAACAAATATCAGATATCGGCATCAGCTCATAAAATCTATATCGACCCATCGCTTTTTAATATTGTTTATACACAAGTTGTCAGTTGCATTGAGCCACTTTGGAGCTAATGCTGTATTTACAACACTTATTATTGTAAAACTGAATTGTGTTGTAATCATCAGCATTCTGTCCATCTATCATATGGAACACAAATTTATGTTAACAGTTTTATGTATGTTGTGTGTGTGTGTGTATCAGCACATCCTTTTGTGTGATCGGACCTGCAGGAAGTGACAAATATCGCCGCAGAGATCATGAGCTTTTATTGTGGATTAGCATGCTAATAGGCTTTGAGCTTGATGTGACAGAGCTGGCTTCCCCTCAGAGACGGACAGCCTGGAGTGAGAGGAGAGGGGAGGGGGTAGCAGGAAGTAGCTAAACATGGCTGAAAAGGGGCGTGGCTGTGCGGAGGTGGTGCACAGAGTTATTGCTAATTAGCATGTGGAGAGAAAGGTTCTGACACAGGCAATAACCCAGTCATAAGACCCACTGACTTGTCTCTCCTCCTTCCCTTTGTCTGTCAGGGCTCACAGCTGTGGACTTAAGCACTTCTTTTTTACCTAAAAGGAAATCTAAAGATAATCCCAGGTTTGATGTTGGGAGAAACTTGCAGCGGGGGAAAAGGGGGTCACCGGTGTATAGGCCAACGGGTTTAAGCTGTAAACCTCCAACAAAGGCTCTGACAAAGTGAGTGCCTCCCAGTCTCATTGAGTGTATTAGGAAAGTCCTGAGCACCCTCTCCGTGCATGACTGAACTCACGGAAGAATAGAGAGATAAGCAACACTGCGACTTTAAAGCTCATTTTCAATTTGCCTCCAAAACTAATTCTATAGAGGCGGGATGATTCCTCTCACCTGGTTCTGTGCGTGTTAAAAATCAGTTGTTAGATTGTGTGAATAGACCAGAGTTTGACTGACATCCCTGTTGTTACCTAATCGTTTCTATTGGGTTATTGGAAAAGTAATCGGCAACTTTGGTAAAGAATAAAGAATTTATTTAGGTCATTCCGAGTGTTAGGTTGAGCAAAAGCCTAAAAAGGGAACTATTATTTTGGTGTGTTTTGCAATTTTTGTGAAGTTTGAATAGAATATGTGCGTAGGGATGTCACATTGTCAGATTTTTGGGTTATGAATTTGAAAGTAAGTACATTTGACAAAAACAGCCAGACAAAACTACTTTATATTTAGGTTTACTTTTTGGAGTATTGATTATATTTTTTTTTAAAATTGTCATGATTATTCATTTTAGTTCTTTTGATTATATTGTAACCTAAATAATGATGATTATCGAATAGGTGAATAACGTTTACATTTCTAGTTGTTGCACCTTTTGCTATTTTTTGTATTGTTCTGGTGCATCTAAAATCTATACAGTTATATACAATCTATACCTTCAATATTCTTAATCAAGATTTAATTCTGTAGCTCTTGGTAAACTATATCAAGTCTTTCTTCTTGCTTGTACTGTACATTTGTGTTACTCATTAACATTTGTAAAATCCATCACTCTAGGAGCACCCCTAAACCGCCTTAAATGGCCACAGCCTCTGTTTGCTCCATATTTCTGTCCAAGGACGAAGCTGCAGAGCATTACTGTCTGAGGAGATAATGCTGCTCTGATGATGGCAGCTGACCTTGACCTCCTCTTCTGACAGTAACCTTGTCATCCCACGAACCCTGGTCTCTGGGACATATCTGAGGACACTCTCTGAAGTCCCGCCTTACCTAGACCCTCACCCCCCGACAGTTAGCACAGCACCTGCAACCTCCGCCTCGAATGAACCCTCAGAAGTCCTTTTAAAGATAGAAGACTTTATTTTATGGGTCAGTTTAGTATTTAAGGTCCGAGGGCCTTCTCTGTGGCTGACCCTATGGGGTGGGGGGGTTGAAGTTTTGCTCCAAAGGCAAAGTACCTAATTATTATTGTCTCAAAAATCTGAAAACAATGAACTAGTTCATTTTAAACTGTTTGCAGTGACCCAAAGTTATTCCTCACTTTCCTAACGCATTGCTAGCATTATTCACGGCTGTGAGTTTATGAACACATGGCAACTTTCAATTAGCATGCTAACAGCGCAGCAGAATTATTTCCTGGTTCTCGAACAATAAAATGGCATGACAATCTTGGGGAAGGATTTCACTTTATTACATGAAAAAATATGTGCAACCTCTGTCAGACGCATTTTTTATTTTCTAGCTTTAAAAGTAATATTTAGTAATATCAAATTGAGAATTTATGCCCCGTGCTGTTGTTTTGTTTCCTATACAGCATTTTGGAACCTTTAAAAAAAAAAAAAAGTATTATACAAATAAATAAAATAGATTTAAATATTTCCTCATCATTAAAAAAAGAATAAATAAAAATGCCGTTTCCTGGTCCACATTGAGCGTATATCTCTCTAGCTATCTCTAAAGCAGATTGTCTTACCATAAGAATGTGATTTTCACTTATAAGGCACCGGTACTTGGCAGAAGCTTGTGTGTGTGTTGGTCCAAAGCTTAGCCCTGGGTGATCTGGGGTCTTGCCCTCGGGGACATCTCTGGTTGAATGAGCCAAAATAATGTCACTCTCTGGAAAAATGATTAATCTATTCCTGCCTGTCATTTTCCACAAGGAGGTAAAGGTCAGCAGTGCAGTCTGGCTCTAAATGGATTATTTGCACAAATGCAAACTTTTAGTCATATCTTTGGCTCATTAATATAATTGAGTCTTTGGTTTGCAAGTGAGGTCTGCTTTGCTGCCTTGTTTAAACAGCAGCTAAATGAATCCTGTAGCAGAGATCAGACTTTTAGAGCAGAGCCTCCCATAATGTCCTGGTCCGAGCTGTCAGGGAGAACACTGCTCTTGTGTCTCTCTTATATTACTCTTAATCCCCATCACAGACCACCAGCTCTGTGCCTACACTGTGGCAAAAGCGCGAGTGGTGGGAGAAAAACATACTGTGAAGCTCTCTGTGAATCCATAATAGCGCCACTTAATGACACAAACTATCTGGCCGTGCTGTCACACAGACTGGGCTTCCTTGGAGCCTCAGAGCCCTCTGTTACAAAACACAAGACAGTAGGGCTTTGACAGCTCCAAGTGTCTAGGGCCAGGGAAATAATTGATAGCAGGCTGCCTGCATCCAAGGTCCTTTAGCAGTAATTGCAAGCAGAATCTGACTCTCTGATCTCACCAGTGGTATTGGCTATGCCAGAACAGCCTGGCTTTGACAGATTGCCTTCCTGCAGTAATAACTTAGGCATGTTCCCTGTTTTCTCACACAAGGCCATACAGCACTGTCTCCACCGCAGAACTAGCCCCGAATCATCAGACATTATTGTAGATGTGTATTTTTCTTTTAGCTGAGGGCTGATTTTTCTGACAGGACACTAAAGTAATGGTTTTGCCTGCAATAAACATCCAACTACATTGTTTTCCACGGTCATACTGTATTCTATATAAGTTCAAGACATGCAATTTAAAGTGCAGTATGGGCATGACAGCATACATTTATGACACGAGTATTACCATATCTCTTGAACAGCAGATGGACCCAGTCGATTTGATTTATTTATAATTGCATCATAAAATCAGACTTTTACTGTCTATAATAAGGAGTGATATGTGTGGATTTTTTTCTTTTAAAAAGTGGTATTTCCAAACATTGTCTGTTGCCATGGTTCTTCTGTTTGAATGACAGCCTGAAGGTTTTATGGCCTTTGGAGGCATAGCCCCCTCTCCTCCTCTCCTCCCCCCGCCCGCTCTCTGTGGCACTCTTCCATGTTCACTGTCTGCTCTGTAAAGCACTCAGGGATTTATTGTCAGCTGGAGTTTCCTTGATGGGGTGTAATAATACTGTGCCTTTCTCACCCACTAAGGTGGTAGATCCCCCTCCCTCGGCCGATGAGAGGACCCCTGCGGGCTGCCCTGTGTGCGCCTGTGTTCTGTGGCAGACTTATAAGCCTGGCAGCTCCACCCCATGGCTGTCCAAACAAGGTTTCTCTACAGGCGCCTACATCAAAAAGAGCAGTGGAAGGGGGCTGCAGGAAAGTCAAATGGCAGGATGTAGCCTTTAGTTATTTATTTATCTCGCTTTTCACAAGCAAACATAAGAGAGGAGAGAAAAGCAGTGAGCCCGCTGGGGTGGCAAGGCGTTAGTGTTTAGCATCTTGGCAACTTAGATTCTTTCTGCTGCTAATTACAGTGGAGTAAATGTGTGATGTTTGGGTGTGGGAATGAGAATAAACCAAATGAAATTATGTGACAAATAGCACTAGTCTGTTAAAGTTTTGTATAAAGATTCAGCGTGGCATAAAAGACACAAAAACAATTAATATGAGATCTTTTGAGTGACTAGTGAATAACATTGATGTCTGAGAGAACAGCACATTGCTAACTCCCTGTCCTCTCCACTGTTCTGTCATGCTGCTTTAAACCCCCTAAACATAGACGTGAACATGTAAATATAAACTTTATAAGGAACACCTTGTCATGCTGAGGGGGGATTTATGGCTTTGGCATTCAGCCCTGCGGCCCATCCGTCATACCGCACTGTCCCCGCCCCGCACACAGGCCCTGCCCACTGCCTGATCACAAGACCCTCAGCTGAACTACAGTCGACCTGCAGACCCAAGGCCACATGGGTTCAGATAGCATAAAGATCACCATTCAGCACCATTAACCATAGTCATCTTTGTTAGACCACTGGAAAGCCTGTCTATCGCAGTATCATTTTGTTGGTTCTAATAGTTTTTTTTCAACATAGTGACTTGTATATCAACTACAAGATAATACTGAAATTATTGTTTTGATGGTTTGCAAAAAAGGGCCTTTACTCTTTTACTACTTTTTCATGTAATTAAGTCCAATCTGTTTTCAGTCAAGTGGACAAAAAGTTGTTTGTAAACTCAAACTCAAACAACATTTTGTCTAGTTGACAGATTTGAATTTTTCTTTTACTAAGCAGTTCTTAGGGTGAAAATAAGACCTCATTATAGAGGGTTTTACTCTCTGCTAAACAGGAAGTGCGGCATTAGCATACTAATGTTTGTTAGCTCTGCACTGGTCTGAAAGTTGTGAAAAGATACTAGGAATGCTTTGGACCACTGCAACCGTTTAAAATTAACTAGTTGTTCATGTTTTAAGACACTAAAAATCAGGTACAACACCTTTAAAATAGGTAAATTAAGTAAAACAGGTAAATGAATCTTTAAAACAAGGCCATAAAACATTTTCTGTTCACTTTTTGTGCAGCACCTCAACATTCACAGGTATGTTTAAGCATTTTTTCAGGTTTGCAAAAATAATTCATCTGAATATTATTGTGAGAATGCCAAAAATACATAGATATTTCTTTATGCCAATATTGTCCTTTTATGATTTCATTTTGAACTGAAGTATGAGTTATATTTGTTTGCTTTTTTTTGCGTTCTTGGCTCATCAGATTTGGGCACTGTTTTTGCATATATTTGGAGACACCATTTTGGACTTCTAGCAGAGAGTCTATACTGTGTTCACTTGTTCACAACAGTGATGCTTGTCATGCCAGTGTTCCCAAATTATGGAGACATAACAGGACTGTTGTTGTCGGCTGGGATCGCACTAAACAACATCTGGCAGTTGCTGTATCACACTTTTGTTTTGGGTAAATAACAGCTGTCAGAGTCATTGTATTCCCCTGTAGACAGTTTGTGTATGAGGCAAATTATATGTTTGATAGCTGCTCTAATCATTATGTATGGTAATGTGAAATGGAATCCAGAACACTCCCAGGGATCTTTTGGAAGTTTTTTTTGTTTTTTTTTTTTTTTCCACTCTGATGTTATATTGAAGACATGCAAAACATAATTACATTAACAATAGTAATAATAGTAGTAATAGTGTCCACAGTTATTTTGTGACCTGAATACTCACATAATTATCGGTTAATAATCTTGACACCCCAACCTGCATGCAGACATACTGACTGACCACAGTGTGATGATATGCTGTCCAAACAGATCACATTCAAAGGGCAGCTCTGTGCACTATATGTGTGTGCAGTATAGCAGAGGACACCTGCCTCTGATGATGGAGGCTCAGCTGGGTAGCCCTTTGATCACTGTGACAGTTTGACTGCTTAGAAGGGAGTGGCATTCATAATCCTTTAGCTTAACTCATGCTTTTTGGCCTAGCTGGGGTCCTGTACGGGGCTAAAGCAGTGGGCTAAAGTCTTAATCAAACAGCATGCTCCGTGGCACTATGAAGGGAAGGGCTCAAAGGGAGTGAGAGTGTGGAAGGGCACATTTAGGACAGGGATGAACACACACAAATGGAGGATTAGACTGTTTTGCTTACTGGCAAATGGGAAAGCATTAGGGGGCATTGAGGGAATAAAGCTCTCAGTTTAGGAGAGGGATTGTTGTATTGTCAGTGAATGGTAATTGGCTTTAACTGCTTATTCCAGAGCATTATGTGTCTTTTACATATTTAACCTCACCGCATGCACAAGAATGCAGCATCTTTGTATTGTATAGTATTAGTTTAAACTATATTTATCCTGGTGACGTTTAAAATGAATAAATAAAAACCCTCTGTGTGTGAAAATGCACTGAGGCTACTCTTATAATATTGGAATTGTTGTTTGAACATGAAAATGTCTATAATAAAGAAACTATTAAAACACTGATCTGGATATTGCAATTGACAGAACAAAAATAATGTCATAGTCATGTTTGGTTGAGCACTAGGACTCCTTTCGTATAAAGAAAAAATCATCTAACATGATGTGTAAACTAGACTCTATAATGTTTTGCTCCCATCACCTGATCTGACTGTCACTGTCTCATAATAGGAGACCTAGATCCAATGAAAGAGGCACTTTGTTTGTGTGTTAATGAATTGCCTGCTGGATACAAGGGCCATTACAAGGCTAGCAGGCTTTTACATGGCACTTACTCCTCTCTTTTGGCATTTAGACAATGGTTAATGTGGAGAACATGCAGTGCACTTTTATATCACACAGGTTATGTTACTAAGAGATTGGTGACCTGCTGTTTATGGCGTTGGAAGGATGCAGTACAGCTCATTTAGGAGCATAAAGGCTTTTTCGGTTTGTCACTGGTATTGATTTTCTCAGCCCCCATCTCTCATAGTTTATATCTGGCTATAAGATATCCTCCCCAAAAAGATTTATGACTGCTCTGTGATTGGTTCACTATAGGTCTGCCAAAACAGCTGATGAAAGAAGGCAGAAGGAACTGCATTATTGGATAGCTGATCACCTACATACAATAGAAACACGCCCTGTTCGTTGCAGTTTGGTAGAGTGGAGCTATGAACTGGTGGAAATAGAACATAGTGGACAGACGCAGTCTTTGGGCACATCCCTCATCTGTCTGTCAGACATGACTGTCAGGAGGCGAGGAGGAGGAAGCTGACTCCTCTTCCTCCCCCTCCACTTCCGAGTTACCTGCTGGGTCCGAGCTCTTTTATGCTCTTGTTGTGACAGGTAGATTTATAAGGCTTGAAATTTGTACAAATCAGTTGTCATTCAGCGGCAGCTGTCAATGTGTCAAGCTGTCAGGGCCTGCTGTGAGGGAGATGCCTGAGGGGCTGAGCGAGGGGCAACCGCCCAGAAAAGAAAATGAGTTCAAACAGACCTGAGAAGCTCCTCTATTCCACAGGCCCTCTGCCCCTGTAGAGACGCCATTGATTTCTCTTGATGTTGAGCAACAGTGCACCCCAAATGACACACCACGCCGTGGTAAGCCTGGTCCGGCTGCTACACACCCGAGCATGTTGAGCCCATCCCCTCCATGTGCACGTACCCTCCTCATTCAGAGCTAAATGTGTGTGTGATCCTCTGAGGACAGAACACTGGAGTTGTGTTCAGACACACTGATGGCTTTGTTTATTGTGCGCTCTTAACTTTAGCTTCACAGATCTCAGAGGAGAGTGACAAGCATGTGTAAAGCTGTGCTGCATTGTTGTCTTGTTTACTTGTGTTCTCTGGCCTTGTCTCAGCATGGGCCTGTGTGTGTGTGTGTGATTGGCGGGCCTGCTGGGCCAGTGATGGGCCTGACAGCCTCTCTGTCGTGGGACCCCAGGTGACATACACCTTTCCATCCAGCCTTCAGCAAATGCTCAGTACTGCCTCTGTACTGCCTCTGTACAGGTTTACAGAGCCATGGAACAGACAGGTGCTGCAGCCAGTGTGAGGCGTGTCCTGAGCAGAGACGAGCTGACAGAAGCTGTGCGTGCCCAGGTGTACACGCTGACTGGGGATGACGTGCATATGCTCTTAGCCTCTCAAGTGTGTGGCTTTATGGTATTATTGTTGTTGTCACATTCAGTCGATGAGAACAGATGAAGAGGAACAGGTTAATATTGATAACACTTCATTAGCACACTGTCAAAAGCACTGACATCAAGTGCACAAGTGAGCTTCAAGTATTAACCAGTGTCATGAATAATTAAGATTCAAGAAGGTCGCTCATTTCTTCTATTTGATAATGCTTTACATTTTTGTATTTGGATGTGCACAGGAAGTATTTCTAACTTTTAAATTTGAATTACCATTTTGACTTTCTGTATAATATAGATTGGTGTATTCTTTCTCTGTTATTTTCCAATTTCTGACAACAAACAATGAAAGGCACTGGAAGAGGAGTTGAACAGAAGTGTATCCCCCATGTGCAGTGAGCTCACACTTCAGGCCTCAGTTATGTATCACACCCAGAGTGTGTGCATTCTCCTGGGACCGACGCCAGCCAGAGGTGGGACCAAAGGTGTGTCTGTGACAGTGACACAACAAGGTGATCTAAATCCTGCCCCATCATTTGTTTGTTTGAAATATGAGGAGTGTATTTGTCCACAGCAGCTCTTAGCACGGTCCTGGCTGCTGTCCAAAGCTCAGCCTAAACATGTGTGCACACAGCCAGTGACATGGACATGCATCAGAGCCGCATGGCCACGTTGTAATTAGCCTGATGAGGTTTTGGGGACCTCACTAACAGATTTATCATCCCACCTGGCAACACGGGGCCTGAAAGAAAAGGTTCTGTGGGACACTATTTGGAAGGTGACACTTGCTCAGCTGCACGGCAACAAGGGGTGAAATATTAATCAAAGATTTGTGTGCAGCTATTAGCAGCTGCTGGCTTTGGCCTGTGCCTAACTCTGTGTGTGTTTATTGTGTGGCTCTGAGTCGCACGTTAGTCCACTGAGAGAAGGCTCTGACGCGCCCGACTTTGTCTTGTAAAAATGCAGCTGTCCAGGACATGACAGCTACAGCGTTAGAGGGGCCATTACCGGGTGTACAACATTTCCTGGGAAATGGCTTGAAAAATGACAATGCAGCCTGTGCAATATTAATTGCTACACAGTCCCCATAAATAAGTCAAAAAGCTTTAAGAGGGAACAAAGTAGAACAGTGCTAGTTATTCATTGATCATAAAACACAAGAACAGGCATTACATGGTACGCATCAGTTGTTTTTATTGTGTTCTTTTCTTAGTAATTATACTGTAGTTATGGTTTTATGTTCCGTTGCCTTACCTCTGAGTCACTGTTTTACTATGTGCCTGTTCTAATGTACCAATACTGTCTCACATTCTGTGAATGAGTCCTTTCATCCTTTTTGACCTCTGAGCTCTACCTTGTTAAGTGTAGGAGATTTGTACTTCAAAGGGGCAGCTTTGGTTTGCAAATGACATCTATGAGGTGCTCTGGATTTCCTTTTAGTTGCAAATTAACATGACATTGTTAGGAAGTGGTTGGCACACGTTTAGCAAGCCGTTTCTCTAATGAATAGCTAACACGTCATCCATTTGCAAGGCACACAACAAAGTCTTCACCTCTGGCATTTAGCATTAGTCATTTTTATAAGTCACCTATAACTCACTGGGCTTTAGCTTTGTAGAAGCAGCGTTTAAGGGACTGAGATGAAATGACATCACTATAAGCTAACAACTATAGATTTATGACATAGATTCTGCAGGGCTGTAATCAAAGAACTGCAGATTATATACCACTGCTCCAGCTGAAGTCTGTATTGTGTTCATTTAAAGCAAAGGTAACGGGGAGCCTACAGTAGTTACTCTTCTGCAGTGTACTTGTCTTCATTTAGTAAGGGGCATATGTTGGTTAAAGAAAATTAATTCCCACCCCCACTGCCTAGACCCTGTAAATCAGGCATGTGAAACCAAAACCCCAACGCAGTGACTAATTAGAATCAAAAGGGCCAGAATGCATAATGGGGCTCCTTCACTCAAAACACTAGTGTATAATTGGCCATAAATAAACCCTTGCTGTTTTTGTGTGAGTTGTAAACAGCTGAATGCCTCAATTAAGCACAAGTACACCCGCGCTATGTTAAATGCAGGGTGCTGGAGGGCCGATGACATGTGGATATGATCTAGGGCTGCCCAGTATGGAAAAAATATGTGATGTATTAAATAACTATGTTTTGTATTGTGACTATGGTGTTATTGCTATATTGTGTGTATGTATAATTTACTTTTTGACATAAGCGCAGCTAAATCAAAAGAAAATGAACAAAAATATAACACCAAAACTAGCAAAATCATGAATAAAATCTGTTTTTTTAAATATTTTACTTAATAAAAGCAGTAGATCTGATGGAGAAGTTTGCTATAACGGTTAATGCACTAGCCAAAAGTGTCTATTTAATCCCTCAGCCGTCTAGGTATGATCCATAGCAACAGAAAAATTCAGTTCTCTCAAGTGGGCAAAAGTTTTAGAGTGAAGATTTTTCGCTGCTCATCCAAGCAGCATCTTCAGTTCTGGTCTGTCTCGTGGACACTGACCTCTATCTATCTGAAGGGAGGAGCTAACTACATTGAAACTAACACACCTATTTGTTCACAGTTTTATTTGTTAGCTAGGTCTAATGAGCTACACTAAATGAGCTAAACTAAATGTAAACTGAGTCATATTTCGCATAATCTTTCAGGCCCTAATGATTGTGGTCTCACAGATTTTTTTTCTTTTTACTAGCTTGTCATGATACTAAAATTTCAAACTTAATTTCACTCGGTACAATACTCGATACTGATTATAATACCACAGTGAAGATTAAAAAATAAATAGAATGTGATAGAATGTAATTTCCATTTCCTTTCTTTATTAACATGAAGTCTTATATTCATTCTAAGTTCAAAATGACATTAAAACTGTTCAGGAGAGATGTTTTCCCCTCTTAATGTGATTTTTTTTGCTCTATTGATACTTGCTCAAATGGGTATCTAGTTTTAGTATCTAATTTTCAGTACTTTTGACTAGCCATTACTGTGGTACTGAATTTTTTGCGATATACCGTGTAGCCCTCATGTGATCCCCTTCTCCAAATCTAACCTTTTGGTCAAGTGCGTGAGAAAGAATGTAAGATGAGACGACTCATAAATAGATTGTAACCCGTTCGGTGCTTCAAGTTTTCATTAAAGACTAAGCCTGAGTTTTGTTATTGACACCGCGGGTTGCCTATGCAGGGAAACGCAGTAAAATTTATCAGTGCGCTTTTCCTCACCCAATAAATCATCTAAACAGGGCCGACCATATGGCAGATAAGACCTTGGAAATGTGGCCTCGGCATGCGAAGAGTCAAGTTGCCTGAAATCAGGGACGATCACGAAACGCCCCCCCTTCCTTCTTCCCCCTCTCTCACGGAATATCTCCCAGTTATTTTACACGCCATTTTCTTGTTCACCTTATCACCTCTTTGTCACTTGTTTTTTCCCACTTTCCAGCGAGAAGAAAGAGAGAAGCAATTGGTGCATGGAAGGGGCTGCGGAGTAGATAACTGTCTCCCCCCTCCCTCCTTCCCCTCACCCCCCCGCTCTGCCGAGAGGGTCCTGGGAGGTGCACAGACTGATGGGAGAGGATGATATATGTAGCGCCTGTGTCCCGGCTCTCCTCTGGCCCTTTGTCATTAATCATAGCCATTAGCTTTTCTCACTGCAGCCCTGTCTGAGCGCCGCCATGAAAAAGCAGCCTCTCCTCTCATATCCCACACTGCGATAGTCCACTAATTCTCCTCCTTCACCGTTTTGGTCAGCAACAAGCTTTTTATGTAGAAAAGCAATAGTATGTTCAAAAGCCGCCATTATACAGGAGGCAGGACACACTCTGATCCGCTATAGGAGCATTTATTGACCAGCTGTAAGGTACAATCAATCGTCAATATTGATTTTGGTGCATACTTTCTCTGTGTCCAAACCTATTGTTGTTTTTCAGTGCGTGTTTTACTAAAAAGTGTGACTGTGGGTTTTTTGAATGAGAGTGTCGGTAAGTGGAGCAGAAGACTTGGCTTTGTGCTGGGGCTGTCGGGAGCAGGTTTGGACAGCCACCATGAGAGCTAATGAGAATAAACAGCTGGCCACTGCGGTGACCGTCCAGTGTAATAGAGATGTATGGCCAGTGGCTTCCGCACGCCTACTCCTCCACTCCCAAACCGGGCCTGACAGATATACTAAAGCCTCATCAGGCGAGTCCCAGTCACAGCACTCTCCCACACATATGCATCATACAAAAACACAGGCGCTTAAGCAAACTACGGCCGTATGTTCGCAAACTAATCAGAATTTGCATGGATTTATCAAAGGGCGCTGACAACTGTAGTGTGCATAATGAACCAGTGGTGGAGCTGTAACCAAAACAAGATACTTCATTGTAGAAGTTCTGAATTGTAGCATTTGTTATATTTTTATGTAGTTTATGGGCCACATCTTTCTAAATTTAATCTCAAGGCTACTTATACTTTGATATCCTATGATTTATAGCAAACTAATATGGGTTTATAGTTGGGCAGTTGTCATTTTGGGCACAGGTTATTTCCAGTGCCATAGTAAATTGAATAGAAACAATGCTTGGTTTCTTAGAAGTCTTTGTTAAACCACACAGATCATAACAATAGGTTCATAAAGCCAATACTTTGAGCTTTAGCGTGGACCCTCTTTTTCTCATTTCCCTAACTGTATCATCCATACTGTACCTAATGAAATGATTGCAAGTAGTTATTGCTGACTTATTATCTGGACACACAGCTTTATCAAAGTGCTGCATTGATTTAGTGGACCGTGTCACAGGGAAAACTCTAGGGATATTTCATTTGCCAGGCTACGCCATAATAATGGGAGCCATCCCAGAATGCATTATGCATAGATAGAGCATAGATAATTCAAACAGGAGGAACACATGCATTACCGTGCTGCTGTAGCCTGTATGTTCTATTAGGCCCAATGCTGTTTGCACTGCAGCAGCGTCCCATTACACTGAAATGATAAGAAGCTACAGTGCAGCCGCTGCCTGTACAATTTGTGTCATAGTTTTCAGCTTTGATAAATCCCAAAGCCCTTATTCAGCAGGTATTTGTGCTGGTGCTCATTTGATGCTGTTTTGTGCTCCCAAACAGAGTGCTAGCTCCAGGTGGTTATGTGCCTCCCCCAGGGTTTGTAGAGCCAGATAAGCGTTTGTCTTTCCCATTCTAAAGTGGCTCCCGGTAAGCCCCATACCAAGAAGATGACTGATTTTGACAACGCAATTTACATGTCTGTATAAAACAATCTCACAGTGCGCCTTCCATTTACAGCGGATTAAAGTGTTTGTCTTCGTCACGGGGTAACCACACGATCTATCAGGGTCTTTTCCGATAGCACATTCACTCTCTGCTCCCTCGAGAACACAACATTGATCCCGGATGCCTCCCCCTTTCAAATTGCTACAACAGCTTTGCAGGTCCAACAATTATTGAAACATGCAGATGTCAGTAATTTCAATAAAACTGATATGGTAGTAATGAAAACATCTGACTGAGGGGGCGCCGGCCTCAGGATTTATGACTGCATTAGCGGGAAAAGGCTGAGATGACACTTCTGAGGCACGACCAGGCTCTCCCTTGTTCTGTGCACATTAAAGGCGCAGATCAATTAGCGTCCAGCGCCGTTAGCTTTGCCACAGACAGTCTTTTTACGGCGACATGAAAAATGCATGGGACCCTCAAAGAGATTTTGGAACCATTTGCTGTTCACATCCACACATTTTATATTACTAAGTGTAGTGTACATTTAAGCCATTTACATAACCGCACAGCTGATTTAACAAATATTGGTTTACTTGGAAATGAGCTAATTGCAGTGCTAATGCTAATTTTAATGGCACGTGTTAGGTGTATCCTGTATCTCCGCTCTTCTTTATTTCAGTATGATCTCATAAGTCTGAGTGCTGCTCCTCAGGTGAGTCATTGCCGGGTCTGTCACCCTCTCTGCTCCTTATGCCATATGTCTAATACTAATTTAATGAGCGCTGTGCCCCCATGTCTCCTTCCACCCCTTAACTCCGTCTCCCCGATGCTATCTGGGACCCAGTGTTAAGTTAATGAATGTGGGCGCTAGTACGGCGATGCTGCACCAGGGCTTGGTCACACTCGATTTGCATAACCTGCTAAAAGCTATCAGAGGCCCCAGCAATTGATTGAATTTCACCTCTGAGAAGTGCTAATTAATAACGCGGTGGCTGTGACAGGGCTTTTATTACGCGCGTGGGACAGGAGATGATGTCTGTATTAGCAGGGCCTGTGGAAGCCGCGCAGGAGAATATAGAATGATGAATTAATGGAACTATGTCCGGGCTCTATCATCATATCATTAGAAGACCATTGATGGTTTCACACTACAGGTAGAAATCTATAACAGTGTAATGGTGTGGTATCATTTCGGCTGCATTTTATATTATATGTGTTATATCACACAGGCTGGAAGGGATTTATCCTTTACACAAGCCTGCACGTGTAGGATAAATAGACAAGGATTTACTATAACTGAAAGTAGACAGTTTAGAATTATAGGGTTGTATCTGTGTTCTGGGTAGTTCTGAGTTATTTACGTTTAAAGACTGGTTTATAGTCCAACATTAAGCCCCACTCTGCTGAGAGCTGACGTTCCGATACAGACCTGAACCACACACGCTTCTGCAGAGCTAATCTGGGTCCAGGTACATGGTGGGAATCCAAACCATTCATTTGCCCAAATAATTAGCTTTTTATTTACTGTGACAATAAACAATCACTCCCGGATCATGTGCAGGCATTTCTGTCATACATTAAGTTGTTTTTATTTTTAATCAGTTGCTCATATAACCTTTGAGGATCAACCAATCACTGCCCTTGGATTTGCCAGAAATTCAACACGTAGTAACTTTTTGGCCCAGGTGTACGTGCATGGCACATCCGCGGCATGTATACAACACGTACATGGCACAGCAAGCACCGCTGGCTTTCTGATTGGCTCCCAGGTGTATTGGGGAGCTGTGCAGCACATCCATGTAGATTTTGCACTGGACTATAAACCAGGCTTAAGTTCTGACCAAGTTTGATTAAATACAAGCAAAACAGTATGCACTGAAAGGTAAATGTTTTTAAAACATATTTAAAATATACAAAAATGACACATTGGTAGCATGTTAGCTACATGGTTGAGTAATCCTCCCTTGTCATTCATTCATAGGAATAGGATTTTTTTTTTTTTTGAGAAACCATCACACATCATTTATATACCATATATTGTTTTATACCACATTGTCCACATGATCCCCTGTTAGTGGCAGAATATTTATATCTATACTAACTGTACTACATTCTAACTGTAACTTCACCTTTCTTTACATGTACCACCAGCCATGATAAGATGAAAAACCAACTCTGTCTTTTGTTTATTTGAATGACCTCCACAGTATCTCCCTGTGTGGAGAAAGTATTGCTCTGTTATGAATAGCAGTTCAGCGGTAAACGAGATACAATAATGTAAACATCTCTCTTTTTATGTCTTTTATTAAGCCACTATATGAGCACACATATTTTAGAGGCACTGGCACTGTGTTGGAAACAGATTAGAGTATTCTTCAGATAAAGAACCCCATTATGTTGCTTTACTACTTATTCAAGGTCATACAGTATACTAGCGGCGCTGTGATGCTTTCATGGTGTTCAATGCTTATTGCTCTAAATTAGCTCTCCTAAATCATCGCGGCCTTTCAGATAGGACGCTGGAGAGTCCTGCATGTGTTAATGTGGTATACAGCCCACTATTCTACTTGAAGCAGGCATACTCGATCACAGGCTGAAACAGGGAAATGCCCGTGGGTAATGAGACTGACTGCGATTGAGAATAACTTATGGATCTAATATTGTATATCTGTGCATATCCAGGGCCCTGCGTCTTCCACATACACAGGGGTGCATTTTGTGCACATAATTCTGCCATGCATATTATAGCCCTGTCTGTTTTTGTGGTTGCACTGTAATTGTTGGGCTCCATAAACTGCACTGATGTGTCCTAGCAGAGGTTATCTGATGCTGCTGTAGGCCTGTGATATGGTCCGTGGTTTTAAAGCTGAAATGAGGAGCTAACATGGCGTTGTAAAGGTGTGTTGTCCCTGTAAAGGCTCCACTAACACTACATGTAAATCCCACCAGGGGACCTCCCACCGAGTCATTTGTCCAAATGAACACTGGTCATTATTCCTTAAGCCCTTATTGGAGCTCATGGATCTCCTAACAAATAGGTGGCCTGTGACAGAAATAAGGTGTAAGCATTCGATATCCCCCGCCTTACCTCACTCCCACCTCTTTGCTCACTAGCTTTTTCTCTCAGTGTAACACAAAGACATGCATAATGTGGACTGCAATCTGATAAGTGTTGGTGCATGCTAGCCCTCCCGGCTCCATACATCACAGCAGTCAGAGGCAGTGTGTATTTGTGTAGATGTGTGTGTATGTGTTTGTGTGAGGAGAGAGAGGCAGATCGGAGCGGCAGAGCTGTGGTTGGGATTGAACCGGGCTGTCTGAAGTTGATTAATCGGCCTGTGAGGGTGAGAGACTCCCGGGCCAGGCAGCAGGGTCCATCCCCGTGGCATGTGATGCTGATTGGCTTTGTCCTGTGCGTCTGCGCTGGAGGAGCGGACATTAAGATTAAGTGATGCTGTCGTGTTGGGGAGCACTGCACTGCATCATTCTGGGAAGAGACAGCTGTGCTGCTTAATCCTTCATCACCAGGGGAGAGCTGCCAGGACCCAGATATACAGCCAAAGATAACCCTCCATAACTTCTGCTAAAGATCAGGAAACTTTGAATTCACATCCATCTGCTGGGCTGTGTTTGGCTCAGCCCCCTCTGTCTGAATGCTCCAAATGAGCAGTCAGTGAGAACGCTAAATAAAGGGAGCCGGAGGAGGAGAGTGAGGGATGGTTACAGGGAGGAACCCAGACCAGTAGTGTGGATGAGATGTGTATGGATAACCTCTGGCACCAGGGCCACGCTTTGTCTTTGAGAATATTACACTTATAATGTAGATAAGTAGTACTATGCCAAATCCTAACGAGAAAATGAGACTATAACAATGTAATGTATTGCACCGAGAGAAAGGGTCTCCTCTAAAAGTGTGAGTTAGTGCCTCCTTCCTAGGTCATCTTCCGCATGCGTGGTCCTTGTGTTCAAATGGATTGTATTTACCCTGGCTGTGGCGGAGAACAGTGCGGGTCTATGCGTTGCAGAGCAGATAAATGGTGGGCGAGGCCAGTGAGTGATTGGTGGTGTATGCAGCGGCGGGTGGCGTCAGCAGCTTTCACACTGCTGGCCTTTGCATGTTTGCAGCTGGCTTGATGCAGCTGTCAGCCCGTGATTGATGAGTATCATCATTTAAAGTGTAAAAGAAAACGTCTGTGTGAAGGGAGACATGATGAAGTGCCGCCTGCTGGCCCTCGCACAGACACGCTCGGCGCTTCCTCCCCTCCCCTCACCCTTCCTCTTTTCTACTCCACCGCTCCTGTCCATCCCTCCATCTTCTCCTTTTATGCCACTTTCCTGAGAATTTCACCTCCCCTTGACTTTATATGTGCCTCCCACTTCTGTACTTAAAAAAGTTAATCACCAAGTTATTTCAGGTAACATTTGTCAGGTGAAACTACACATTAACTACAGTTGAATTGCTTTATATCATAAAAAAAAACAAAAACAACACAAACACAAACTATTTGAGATAGAAAAATGGCATTACTTTTTTGCACTGTTTCTCTCAACCTCACAACATGCTGTATCTTCACCACTCTCTTTGTATTTGCTCCAAGTGGTGAGCTGTGTGCGCTTCCTGATATGTACTACTTAGAAAACGTCAAAACTCATATGCTCCTCGGAAGGCGATATATTTAGTCCCCGCTGCATACCTCTACGGCAACTATGACAGTGACATATTAGTTATGCTGTCTTTTGCAATGTGATATCTTTAAATTTGCCACCTTGTTAAGTTTTGATTAATGCGATTCCATTTCAGCAAAGTAATTGGCTTGGCCCTGTTGTGAGCGATACACAGGCGCAACATGGTAATGAGGCAATGAGTTTGTTCTATGGATGTTGGCAAGTGACAGTTATTAATGATTGTTATGATAAACAGACGCGTGTGGACGGGCGGGGGGATGAGCCGGGCCAGACTGACAGTTTAAAAATAACGTACACTAGAAAGTACTAACCAAGTAATACAGTGTTAGCAAAACAATCATGCGAGTTGTCAAAGGAAGAGGTGTAATTACAGTGCTACACCAGCCTGCTGGATAATAGAGCCAGAGGGATAGGCCCTGACACAAGCCCTGTACAATGATATACAACTTTAATTGGATCGTCTCATTGCCCCCTTTTCTTTTCAGGGAATACAAAGCAGGACTGCGCCCACAGCTGTGTTATGATAGGTTTGGTCTCCTGTGAAGAGTGGTGACCCAGTGTAAATGGATGTGGAGGACTGGGGAAGCTCTGCGTAGGCCCGCTCTGTTCTCTATCAAAGCTCGGATGGCTCCTTTAATATGTGAAACCATTTCTTATTGTTTATAGTTCAGTGTTGAATGTAGCAAATAAAGCATGCATTTATTTGAAGGAAAAAAACAAACAATATTGTGCTTTAAATGTCATATATTACATATAAGGTCCTATATTTTGACTTTTAAGCTGCCTTACAATGCTGTTAACTCACCAAAAACATTCACACATGTTTGAGTAATCCTGTTTTTGATTTGTCTATATGTCTAAAGCTAAAAATGCTCTGTTCCATCTTGCGATGTCATGAAGCAGTAATTGTTAACAGCTCCTTTTACTTTTTGTTCAGTAGAGATTGGGCAATTCCAGGGCTGAAATCAACCAAATGAATCTAGTGAAGCTGTTTGGAGTTTAAAAACACAGTAGAGCATTTACTGTGTGACCACATGACATCACAAGGTGGAACAGAGTGTGAAGAACTCAACCTAAATATGCAGAGTTTGTGTGTTAAAACAATAACAGCACCAGGTCTGTTGTTTATGAGAAAACAGCATTAAAACATAGATCAGAAAATAGTTTAATATGGGCCCTTTAACAAATTTTCTGTCAATTTAAAGAAGGTATACCTGAGTTTTATTGTCTAAACTAGTTTATTCTAGGATTTAGGTAAGGTAGCATCCCTGTTATTCAATGTGTGTGTAAGCACTTTTCACACTTTTCACAAGTTTTGGCATCACAGTAACGCTAACAACAACTAACATGCAAACAGATTAACATTACTTCCTGGTTTGAGAACAGTAACAACACTTTTCAATTTAAGTTTCAAGTGGCTTCTGCCTTTTCTTTTTTTTTTTTTTTTTAATCTGTAGCTTTTTGTCTAGCATACATTTAAGCAAACAATGTAATTTGGATCATTACCTTTGCAGAATTATGTTTTGATTTAGAAAGGAACCAGAAGTTTGACCAGATCTGAGGAAGTGACTTGGATGAGCAGTGATACGTGTTTGTCCAGTTGACAGAATTTAATTTTTCTTTTGCTATGGATCATACCTAAATGACTGAGGAATTACACATTTAAAACTGAACTGAAAAGTCTGATGTCATTCTTCCCTCAGATGGTTAGAGTGTTAGCATGTCTGTCTCTCCTCCTGTTCTGTAGATATGGAGGTATTTAGTGAGGACTCATTCCTTGTAGGCAGCGGTTTCTGGGGGTTTGTTAAATTTGTCCCTCTTCCGCCTCCATGGCTGAACTTTGGGTGACATTTAACCTGCACCGGTGTGTGGCTGTCATGAAACAGTCTGAGCAGGAATGTGACGATCAGATGACTTGGCTGACCCCCGGCTGAACCTTGTCTTGTGTTGATTTAGGGAGGCACAGAGATCAAAGCAGTCTCCTCTCCCCAGCCCTGTGTGTGAACAAAAGCAGCTCTACCGGCAGAGTTACCTACCCCGGGACCACGCTACCAGCGACTGCTCATGCTCTCAAATCTGTGGGAGACTTAAGACAGGAATGAGAATATACCCACAGGTGTCAAAAAGGTGATCTTGGGTTTGTGAACTGAATGCTGTTTCCCATACTAAGATCATGTGAAGTCTTTTACTTGACTTCCGTTGTTATGGTAAACATCTATCTTTCCATGATCAGCTTAATGACACCACTGAGCAATTTAACCAAAGACAGCAATAATCTGTAACTGTGGACAGTGCTGGTCCCCTTTTAGGCTTGATTACCTGTAGAAATAGCCTCGAATGGCCTCATGAATCAAATTATGAATTCAATGTCACAGTAACCCTAAACACAGGCCTCTACTTCTGCTCTGTTCAAACAGTTTAATGTGCTCAATGGAGATTTGTGAACAAAAGAAACCGACAAAGCCTCTTAGTAAAGAGTTAATAATTCATTTTCCTCTCTCGCTCATAAAGACGTCTGGTGGGGAATTGATTGTGGTTAGATGGTCAGAGAGTCGGTGGTGATTCACTACAATTTTCAAATAAACTCAAAAGAATTGTCATTCTGTAATGGTTTTAGTTGGCAGTAACTGCCTGTTTGGAATTTCAGGGCCCTACACTTATCCATTATCCCAGTTTTCCAGCACCCTGTCATTGTTGACAGGTGGATTATAATTTTTCCTCAGCAGAACAATTGAAATGACAGCGGTTGAACAAACTTGGATGGGACAGAGGAGACATGAGGTTTCCAAAAGGAAACTCTCTGCCAGCTTGTGTATGTGCTTGGTCTTCGGAAGTGAAAAGTTCTGCTTTCTGTCTTCCTCCAACTTCAGACTTTTCCAGATTGTCTAAGTATGCACTAAACAGAGCTGCACATGATGAATGAGTGGTCAGAGCCATTTCTACATGAATGCAAAACCTCCAGTCAAGCTACAAAACCACAAAATGTTGACACAGACGGTCTAAACAGCCAAACAAACTCAACATAAGCTGTATCCACTACATGTTTAAATACAGACTCATTCAGACAGTTGGGATTTCTTCAGCAGTGGCACATATTACAAACAGCTTTAGCATCACTGGGCTTGTGCTGGCTGGTGTCCCGCCTGTCTGCAGCCTGCTCCCTGGCACTGTCACCCTGCCTCTCTCTGTTCGGGCCTGTTTGTGGGCTTGGTGAAGGCTGGGGTCTGGGGCCATATGGAGCCCATCCGTTTGTCTGCAGCAGTACTATCACATGGGGGGGGGCTGTGACTGTCCGCCCTGCTCCTCTCCTGTTTGTTGACATGTGAGGCAGGCTAGCATACTGTAAGCCTGATGTTAAAGCTCACTTACAATTAACTGGAGAAGACACTGACACTGGGCCTTCTGTCTGTAAATATGGGGATGGGACAGCTGCGTGTAAGCCAGCAGATCATAAATTACTTACCACTCTTTTTAGGGACATTCTCTGGCCCTTGACCTAACTTTTAAAAAAGGCACCATCTAGGGCTGGGCGATAGGGGGGAAAAAAGAATCATGATTCTTTCCCCCCATATTGATCAATCTTGATTTTCCATGTTATCGAAAACATAGGCATAGGTGGATTTCATGTATAGAGAGCAGGGTGTCAGGATCACTAGAGGTTTTTTTTTTTCAAACTTCCTGTTGATAGGACCAATAATTACAGAGAAATCCACATTTTAAGTTTGGAATGAGTTTGTGCAATATATTAAGGCTAAAACCATGTGCATGTTACTGCTATTGGATGAAATACATGCGATGTCCGTGCTCTAAATTAGATCCTAAGTTTCACTCATAAATGGTGAGAAAATAGTCATTTACTTTTCATAACTTGGATTATAATGATGAGAAGCACCAGAGGGGAGAAAGAGGAGAAAAGGTGAGGAGCTGCGGCTGAATCAGAGAGAGCGAGGGGCAGGGTCATGCGGCACCGCTCACACAGAGGCAGAGGGAAGACGACACTGGACTTTTATTCAAATTGTGTCGATTTAAGTAAAAGCGAGAGGACACGAGAAGAGACATAGAGACACTGGCCTTGAGCGTTCACCTAAACAAGCGAGCGTTGACTCGTCTCTAGTCCCACGCTCTTACTTCCACAAGACCGGCTATAGACCTGTCGATTAAAATGCACTCATCTTATCATCAAGATTCACCAAAGTTTAGATCGGGCTATATCGACCTTTCGATTTTTGTACAACCTTAAAACCAACTTTAAGGTTTATTACTAGGGATGTAACAATATCCAAAACTCACAGTACACTATTATCACAATATGCATCGCATGATACAATTTTTATTGCGATATTTTGGAGAGGTTGTAGGACAGGTTGTAGAAATGCTTCTTTCTTCTTTTAAAATGCATTGCCTTGTCATAATCAAATTAATTAAAATCTAAAAGTACTTAATAACATATTTCTTTATTTTATGTTATTCTTTATGCCTGCACTGGAATGGAGCAAAGGATCATGGTCTATGTAGTTCCCTGTATTAGTCTATCTGCTCCTGCAACAAAACAGTACCTTAGCAAAGGAGCTATTACATTTGTTACATATATTTCTGTTATTGTTATGTCACTCCATATGTTTGACAAGATTGAAGCAACTGGAAGTCAAGGGAGTAAAGTCAGTATCACAGTTGCATCAATGCTACACTGCTCCCTACGCGCTCCCAAGTTCTCTTACTCCCATACTCCCAAGCCCCAGCGCCTTCATAATGAGTTTAGTCAGAGTGATTAGAGCTCTAGTATTCTTCTGTCAGTGCTTATTAGACACCACCTAAAGCTGAAGACCTTTGTCAGCGATTATTTTAATAGCGCCATTACTACGAGTCCTTGGTGACCGTAACCTTCATCAGTCATCATAAAGCTAATTGTGTAACGCGCACAGATAATGTAACTATTACCACTCAAGTGTGTGTTTTTGCTCATGATTCGGACGGCCCGCTTGAAATGACTGTTCTCCTTTTGGAAGCAATCACTGTGTGTTTTTAATGTTCAGTGTAGTATGACCATGAAAAATGGTCTCAAGAATTCATGAAACGAAATGTTTATATTCTTAAAAATGCATTTGAGATCTTAATGTGGGTCATAATACAGAGTTGTAACAAATGGGCCTTGCGTTGTTGTTTTTTTTCCTAAATCTATTGGTGTGGTAAATAAATAATTTTTGCTCATAAACCCTATGGCTGTAGTCGAGTAAAGACTTGCCCTGTGCAAGGAGGCGTGACATTAGCAGATTATCTCAAAACTATCTCTATGATCCAACCATAAACATATTCGATCCGAACTGCACAAGAGAAGTGAGAAGTACTGCTTAATTACATGTTTTTTAACGTAAAAATGCAGAATCAATTTCCCAGAACTCCAGCAAACTCATGTTCTGCTGTGGTCCTTACACATCCTTTATAAACCCAATAAAACAATAATAAAACATTTTGTCGATCCATTAACCGACTAAGAGTGCATTCACACTTGTCCTTCTTGGGGCTTGTTTTGAGCCCAGTTTAGTCCAGATGTAGACTATTCTTGTCCTTATTTAGCCTGATCTAGTCCAGGATTAGTCCTGAATTTGGCCCCAGTTTTGATGTGGTGTATGTGCAAGTATGATTGCAACAAAAAGGATAAAGCCTGCAGCTAGTAAGCACTGTCAAAAATCTGTTGAGCCATTCATTTGTCATTATGTATTGATTATCACCTCAGAATCGTGACTTCTAGTATGTTTGTCACTTGGAGAATAGCACATACTCGTGGCCTTTCAGTATTCTCATCTCCCATGGCGTGAGAGTGATAACTGCGAGCACTGCCTCAGGAGTACATGCTGTATGCTATGTGATATGTGGGGCTAGTGTAACAGGAGCAGGGGGCAGGTTACAGGATGTGCCAAAGTGTTCTATCTTGAAGAAGGCCATGTTGATGATTGATTTTTGAAGTAGTGGCTCATCTTACTATTGGCTGACCTTATTGGCCATAGCTTCTACTAACTGTCGTAACCATATAACATTGACCTAAGTATTAGTGCTGTGACAGTAATCAAATGTGAATGGAATTGTGATTGAGTGCAGATGGCAGATTATTGGTGTGGGGCTTTTAAATTGGCATGTTTACTTTAATTCTGACAGTAACACATGATTTGAAAAGAAGTTCAGACTGTTGAGAAATTAAATAGAAACTTTGTCCATGTTTAAATGGTACTGGAGTGGAAAGTGCATTCATTTGTCAAAGTTTTTCTAATATGTCAACCATATTAGAAAAGTTGTATTTTGATCCACTATGTAACTTGGTGGCGAGCCCAACACATGCTTGTCTCGATGACAGTTTTATTACATTGCCTGAACTGTCACACAATATGGCATTAAACTCATCTATTTCTGTGAAGACAAGCAGGTGATGATACGGGTCAGTTCTGTGGAGAGGTGACCGCTCACAATATGAATGCCTGTTTGTAAGGTATTATTTTTGAGCATTAAAAACACATGTAATTGAGCAAAAATGCGTGCCATACTAGGCAAAGCAAATTTACATAGTGCACCTTCTTATATATTACCTACACAGCGGTTTTGTGGAATAAAATGTAACTAACTTTGTTTTTCTTCTCTCATATGTCGGCCTAACCCTGCTGATTTCTACATACCCGCATTTCTGCTAAAGGTAAGCACTTGTTTTGTGTTTTTTTTTTCCTTGACATCCTTGGCGAAATCGCATTGTCTTTTGAAACCCAGACTCTTTTAAACACATAGCTCAACCATCTGGCTGCCTTGTTTACTGCACATCGGACGGGGAGTGCGTATTAATCATGCTTACACAAGTGTCTTAATTACTCCCAATGTAGCTGCTCCCGGTAGAACCCAGGAGATGACCTTTCCTCGCCTGCTCCTTTATGCCATTAATCATCCATAATCAACGGCGTCAGAGTCAAGGATAGGGCCACTGCGAGCTGCCCACCACTGCCCACAACCCCTCCGTCACATGCGCTCTCTTGTTTATTAATGGGCCCACACACACAGCACAAACACACCCCAAACGAGCGCTCCAAACTGGGTCTCATTTGCCTATCCACGGTACGATGCGACTGACATGACACGGGATGACGTATTCTTTCTTATGAAGGTCACTTTCTCATTAATATGCAGCAGTCAATTGTCTGTCATTTTAATGCTCCCCTCATATCCCGCTTGAAAGCCGGGGGAAGCAGGCCTAACAAATGGTATTTCACTTATAAATGTGATACTCTGGCATTCACGGCAGACACTGATTCATAGGCGTCACTCGGCTGATATGTCTAAGTGCCAGGGACACGCGGGCAAGTGAAAAACTCCAGAGTGCAGGGGCTTTTAACATTTCAGATCTTGTTTAGCCGTGCCAATGGCAGATTGACAGGTGGAGTTTGGGCCGGAGCAGGTAACTGACATGCCTGGCTTCTCCCCCCCGCTGACTGAAAGCTTAATATATCATTTGTCAGTCAGGGATGGCCTTTCATTCAATCATGCCATGGCATCCACTCAAATGCCTAGCAGAGGTGGAAAGGCAAAGTATATGGGTCTAGATGTGCTCGTTCAGACAGGGCAAGTGCGGACTGGGAAAGTACTGCTGGCAAGTGCGGACCGGGAAAGTACTACTGCATTGTATATGCTCAAATATACCCTCAGAGTAGAATTAATAGGATAAATGCTGTACTTATGGTTCTAGTAGTAGTACCATTAATTTTATACATGGTACTACTACCTCTACCACTATGACTACTACTACTACTACTACTACTAGGAGCAGGAAAGGCAAAATGTTAATTAGAATGGAGTTCATAGATTGTACGTGATGCTAGTTTATTGATTGAAGTGATGTAAAATTAATACAATTTACATACATTAATAATTAAAACCATCACAGTTCTATAGCTGAGATGGTCCATAACAGGTATGAACAAAGCCGAATTTAAACTTCAGGGGGACCTAAGCAAAATTTGACATGGGGGCCTTCGTCACCTCTGTGCCACACAGGATCAAGTGATTATTCACAGGCCACAACATGATTCATGCCTGTCATCATCAGTATCAAATGTATCTGTATAGCTCACATAAAAAATCTTTGAATATTAGACATATAGGACATTTTCCTGTTTTTTTTTTCATTTGTTCCATGTGATTATATGTATGGATTCTGAATTGTTAAAATGTAAATGGTGCAACACTAGCCCCTACACACGCTCTAGGACGGTCTCCAAATTAATACTTTCAACATAGCACTTAGGCCTATTCATTACACCTTGCACCTCATTCATGGTGTATTCACTCACCCAGCAAAGGCAAAGCTTCTCTTATTAACAACAGTAAGTAACTTGCTGCAGACTAAAATTGCTGAATTCTTGGTGTGAGGCAAAGACAACAGATAAACATTTTGCCATAACTAAATGTAAAAACCAAAATATGATAAAACTCTCTGGACTCGGGCATGGTCTACATGCAGGAGGATCCGTATCTGTGAATGAATGTGGCTGAAACCTCAATCTGAGTAGCATTCTCCAACAGTAAACAAAAAAGTTAAAAGAAGCTAACACGTTTTTTGTTTTAGTGTATGCCTGGGCTAGTATCATGTTATGTTAAAAATGCAAAAGTAAAAGTAGTAGCAAAAGTAAACTATGTAAACATAAGGCTTTTAGCGAACAGCTGATGTGGTTTACATATAAAGAGAGAGTCAGCGAGTTTAAGAATATGAATACCAGGTGTCAAGTCTAAGTTTGAATCGGACCAACCCTCACCAAAACTATTTTAGCTAGCAAACATTTCCTATTAGTTTCCGTCCTAACTATGGATCTTAATCTAATAACACCCCTGGTCAGTGGTCATCTCCTTGTGGGATTTGAGTAACATTGAATCATCCTGCTTTACTTGCATGCAAAGGGACAAAACACCACTTCAAAGTTCTATAATAGTTTTATGACTGCCCACAAATTGCTGTCATAAATTTTTCATTCTTTTTAATTTACTACCATAAATCAAAGCCGCTGTGTGCTCCCCCCGCTGCAAATGGGATTGCTCCATAGTTTTGGCATGCCGCGATCTGGCCCTGGATCTCTGGAAAACAGACAGCACACGGAAAGGTAGTGCATTCATTCGGGCCCATAAATTATGCACTTAGTTTTATAATGTCAAACCATAAATAATGTTGATGCATGAGGAACTGCAACACATCACCCATAGAAATTGTGCATTGGAGATGAATGAGGATGCCGTGATTGATAATGTATCTTAGGCGGGGCCATCTATTTAAGCACGCTCTCCAGAGAAAATGATGGAGTGGAATTAAGACTGAACTTTTAAAGGCTGTTTGATATTCATGAAGGCTCCTTTGACTTAGGTCACTCCGTCTGTAAGTCTTCTAATGTTCTTGTTTGGCAGGTCAGCTTTTATTGTTGCTCTTGTTAATGAATAAGCACTGAAAACACCTGCACTTGTGTTTTCTCGGCCTGGTCTGCCTCTGATTACTGCTGGCTGCTCCCCAGAGAACCAAATGGATGATTTAGTGCTAAGTTTAGTGCGGCTTGTGGTGAATACACTCCCAACTTTGAACTACCAACTAATGTGTATTAGTTAGCATTAGCCTTGGATGATGTAGCCGTAATGAAGCCGTTCTCTCCATGAAAGACCCCAAGAGTCGATACAATACATGCTACCTGTGTGGGTTTTTTTTAAGAAACACAATTATTTTGTGTAATTGTATAACAGTAATTGCTTCAGTTGTACCACATAAATGAATTTAATTTTTCCAAATAAGCAATAAAATACAGTTTTGTAAAAATAATAATGCACGATTAGTCCTGTGTACACAAAACACTGGTCTTTTTGAAGTTGTGCAAAAAGTAACCACAGCTCCATCAACACTTACAAATTCACAGTGATGTGACTGTATTAATTATGTGCTGAAAAGCTTGTTTGAACAGCTCATTCATTTTTGCTTGATTGTATCGACAAAGTTTTTTAAGCAGTCATGACAATGTCATGATGCTACATTTGGTTTAACTTCAACAAACTGCATACATGTATTAACGTGCATTAATGGTATGATATAAAAGTACAAGTACAAGTACAGAGCTGCATCACAAGGCACCCACAAAAGCTTCTCTGTGCTTTTAGTAACATAAGGTTTGTGGCTGTCTGCTGCTTTTGAATGTAATATGTTATGAAGCGCTCACACAAAGCCGTATTTTAAAAGTCTGGGCAGAATAAATCATCACATGGTGGTCTTGTGTATACTCTATTGAGGAGACGCTACATCAGCTGCACCGCCAGTTATGCTCCGTGGCAAAGTCATTAAACCAGGGACTACAGGCAAAGTCTGTGGCCACATTATCAACACATCTGATATTTCTCCATTTGGTCATTCACTCTTTCAGACTTATGCTTGATGCCCTAACACTGACGCTATTGTTCAGTCAACTGACAAATCAGCTTTTTATTACGCACATGTGAATGGTTTTCAGCAAATAATGTCCAGTGACCCCATTTCATTTGGAACACTGTTGTAAATGGTTTGATTTTTCAGATTTTGAATCATTATTGGGAAAATATACACAGTACAAAGTGTCCAGCAGTAGTAGTGTAGCAGTAGTTATGCATCCATAGTACCCTCATACTACCGTGTCAAGTGTAGTTTTTGTGGCCTTACTGCACCAGCACTGTGTTGGATAAATGTCTTGGAAAAGTATATCACCCGTTTATATGGCAGCTCTGGACTGCAGTTTATTGTAGTGGGCGACGCAGCAGTACAGTATATCCATGTCTCCGAACCTTGGGTGCCCTTGCCACAAAGTCAACAGACTGCGGGCTGGAGTCAGCGTCCCTGCCCCCTTGATTTAAGACTGCACTTAGCAGAAGGCAGCCAGCCTGTTGGTCCTCTCCTTCTCTGAGAGCTGTCACTCTTGTGTGTAATTTGCCCTACTGAAGGAAAAAAGCCCAACTCAAAGCGTGAATAATGAGCGGTTGTTAGCTTTCGAGACAGAACAAGCAAAGCGAAACACAAAACACTCCAGCCAAAGAACTGTAATTACCACCAGGCTGTGAGTGCACTCTTAGAGCCATTGTTATTGTGTGTGAATGACCTTTCATGTCTTTGCCATGCTGTTCTGCCACTCTTTAGCTGGACTGCTGTAGGCTCATGTAAACTACTATACAGACAAATGTGCCATTGTAACTAAGGAGGCTTTCACAGGAACTGCGTCCAACATAATGCATGATTTAGTTTGGAATGACTGAAGAAATGTTCATATTCAGCTTAATGTGCAGAGTTGTCTGTTGTTTCTATTTGTCTCTGTTCCCAAATGGATACATGTGATTTATGATTGCAAGTTAGATTTATAATAAACAAGCTGAAAGACTGGCAAATCATTTCCTAAATGAAGGTAACAATGTGCTGATCCTTAAGGACCACCCATAGGGAGATGGATTAGCTGGAGATATGTGTCAAGAATGCAGAGGCCTCTCTCAGCCGGTGCACATTTTAACAGGCTGCTCAGCCAAGAACAAATGGACAGATTACACAGTGACTATGGGATGACAGATAACGCAGAGCAAGCACAAAATGTAGTGCGGGAACCTCCTGTTCTAAGGCTGACTGCCACAGACTGACTTTTGAAGATTTATTCCATCAGTCAAGTAATTAACATGATTTATGGTGCTGGGGTGACTGTTAGAGACAACAAAGAGGTCGGGCGGTGCCTCCCCCGAGGAGATGCTATCAGGTGTTTTCTGCTGCGCTTGCAATGCAGTCAGCATGCAGCTGTAAATCCAGCCATTCTACATTCAGATACCCCCTCCCTCCTTCCCTTGCCTTCCCTCTGGTTCACTCCCCCTTCCTACTCACCTCAGGAGGTCACAAGTTCACAGCTTGGCCTTAACTGTTAAAACCTGGGGGCTGAACTTCTGACCCCAGCTAGTGTAAAAAAGGAGGCCAGTGAATAGTGTTTATAAGGGCTGCCATTCTGAGAGGCCAAGGGGGGTTAGAGCTCAGTCTCCAGCATTCCACATACTGGGCCAAGACTGCCCCTTAAGGCCATGAGAGGAGACAATGTAAGACTTTCTTCATTAGGCTGTCATTATTGTCTTCTATTCTTTCACTACACATGATAACAAGTAAAGTAAACACACTGTGGACTGTACAACTTGTGTTTGGCAGGTTTCTTCTCAGGTCCTCTCAAATGTGTCTCTAATGATTCTAAATAATCTAGTTTATGTGATTGCCGACCTTTCTTTGTTATATCTCCTCTGTTTGCCTTCAAAATCATTGTGAAATATCATTACAGACTGATAACTCTAAAACACTTGTGGAGCCTAACTAATATTGACTCACAATGTGACTGCCATCTTGTAGTATCCTAAGGCTTAATCCCATTCATGTGACAACATCCGAACTTTTAATTTAACCTGCGACAGTTTCCCTGAGAGACTGGCTGCTGCTGCTGCTATAGACGTTGCCTTGAAGCATTAGCATAGTAACTGTCTGAAAACACACTCATTTGCAATTGTTCCTTATTCATCTGTCAAGTGAAATCCACACAAGCTCTTACCTGGCAGTTCCCACACGTTGTTGTCGCTTGCAGGCAAAAGGCAAACTCATAAGAAGTACTCGGCGTAGCCCTGTTTACACACCCTCCGCTTTTCCTGTAACCTCTATAAAAACAAAACACGATTTCTCTAGGCTGCCTGTTTCCCCGTTAAAACAAGAGGGGGGAAAATTAAATGCCTACAAGCAGATTTTATGATCTGATAAAAGATGGCATTTACTGTTGACTGATTTACCGCCTGTCAAAGTTTGTGAGTGCATTGTAATACCACAGCAGCCCTGCAACAACACTGCAGACTTGTTGAGAGGACTTTCATCACTGTGCAGTTTTGAAATCTCAATGTAGCATCACAGGTATGCACTGTTATAAAAGATTTGGAAAAGCTCGAAATAGGAATAACAGCAGAAAAATATATTTGTGTTTTAAAGTGTCCATATGAAGTTGAGTCTATTTATTTTTGCCTTTAGATATTTTTCTGTTTCCTTATCAAAAATATACCTGACCTGGAATGGTTCTGTCATTAATACATGACTGAATAATGTATAATATTCTTTAAGTCTTTCTCTCAAGAGCTCAAAATGTGTTCCCTCCACCCGCTGATGTCACAAAGTGGTCATCTGTGTTTTTAATTCCCACACCCCATCCCTGTACTCCTTTTAATTTTAGTGGTCAGTTGCCTCTACTACAAAGCAAGTCTCACAAAGAGTTAAGAGCTATTGTTTTGAGCCTTATTCAAATTACTTCACTGTCTGTTTTCCAGAAACATACCAGACTGTCCAGCTGTTTTATATGCTTGAATATTAGGCTATATGCTACTACCTTTACTTACGTTTCATATACATTATTTAAAGGCGCAAGATGTCAAAGTGTCTCTATGGGACACTAGCCTAAATCGTTCAGATCCCTACCATAGAGCGCCTAGCTATCACATATCAGTGTATTCCTGTAGTAGTAGACCTAGTAACATGTAGTGAAACCCATCTTGAGTGATTTGTCTCTGCCGTACAAATATTAGTTTAGCTAAGCCAGTACGGCGCTGGCTCTAATCACAAGTGGTGATCTCCTATGTAAGTGACAGCCAGGAGATCTCAAAGAGCGCTGTTTACATTTGCTCACTAGATCCTAACATAGACTTGTGTTAACAAAATAAGCCTGGCCGACTGGTGAGGAATTTCAGCCCCGATTGCAACCACAGCACCCAGTGACAGAAGTGTTTGTACATGAAGGATTTACGGCTTCTCAGAGCTTTGTTAATTGTCCATTGTGCTGCCCTTTCGGGTCAGGCCTCTCTGTGAAGAATATAATGGCCATATATTAACTGTTAAGGGCTTTTCTTAGAAGAATGTTGACCTGCCAGTTGTGTTAATAGATAAAGTGGGACAATAAAGGTGGATGCTAATGTTTGCAAATCACTGCAGTTTGTAATGAGATGCTAGTTAATTTATAATTCAACAGGCTTTTAAATGAGTTTGATTGTATGATTTGTCCATTGTTTTAGTTGTATTGTAATTGTAAAGGTATCTGATGCTAAAAAAAACTACTTACTAGCTAGAGGTAGGTTTGCCAGATTTTCAGAAAGCCATAAGCAACCAAGCCTGTAAAAAAGCCCAAAAGCGTGACCAAAACCGGAAAAAGAAGCAAATAGGTAAATGTTGCTGAATATGTGCTAATGAGATGCACATGTTTTTAATTGCATATTTAACATCAATGGCTACTTTAAAATGTTAACAGCTTGTATTTCAGTCATTAATGGATCCTATAAAACAAGCCAAAAAACCCCCAAAAACATTACCTGTGATTGTCAAAATTTACAACCGACTTTCAAAAACAAGAAAGCTCAAAGTCGTTGTAAAGAAGCAGACTTGACAACTCTAGTCGCTAGCCCTGTGTAGTTAGCATAGTTAGCATAGATAGTATGGTTCTCACACAAGAACTTCCCTGTCTGCTCAGATCAAAGAGGACATGTAGCAGGGGGCAGCTGCTTCCTCTTCAGATTCACTATCACCTCTTCCTATGTTAGCATTTCTAATTGGGGAAAAGCACACGAGAGGAAGTTCCCTGCGTAGCGTTAGCATTCTTTGTCGTTCCTCTTTTGTTTGTCCACACACTCCTCCTCTCCTCGTCCCCTTTTAGCCTGCTGAACTCTGAATGCACTCTGACCTCTCGGTGGCCACCTCTCAGGCATGGGGACTTTTCACTTGCATACTAGCCCCTTTCCTCTGCTCTCGACTCCCCATGAAACCCTGCGGTGACCTTTGATCAGCACAGGCCAGGACCCTCCCTCCTACACTGGCACTGCTGCTGTCCCGCTGACCACATGGGACCACAGCCAAGTGCATTCACGTGAAGATGCTCCATACCCGCTGTGAGCATCAAAGGCACAGAGGCACGCTTGATAAACATGGTGGAAATACAACAGATAAAAGGCATTTTGCTGGAGTTCTGTTCTTGAGGAATGCATAGGCTAGAGACTCTAAACTCTTTACTCTATCTAGTCATCTAGTCTTACAAGATCAAACTTTGACTAGCTCATATGGCCACACATTAAAGGACACATGTTAGGCAAGATTTACTTTTTATTGTTGTAACTTACATCATCAAAAAAACATATTTGAAGCTAAATTTAGCTTTATTCATGCTTGTTTCATTAATCCTGTTGATAATAGGTCCACTTGGTCTGAGCCTCAGAAATCACTCAGTTCAAATATTTCCTGGATTGTGATGTCAAAGTTAGAAACCAGAATTATCCTCGCTAGACTTGTTCGAGCATTGTGTTCATTCCAACTACTTGTATTAGCATGCCATTGGCATTACTTATATAGCTAGTTTTTTTCATGGTTAATTCCAACTGCTGCCAGTAGATGGTATGCTCAAAACAAATCCAGATGAGGGAGCACAGATGGAATGTAATGTGTGCTTTCTATACATATATCTATATATTTTACTATAAGTTCTAAAACATGAGATGCCAAACCAAAAATACTTAAGAGCACATTTAAAGGCCATTATTAAATGACATTTTACAATTTATTGCAATTTCCTATGGCAATACCTCACTCTTTGTAAATACGTTAACCTACATATACTATGTGACCTACATAATGATCTGCTTAAACAATTTAATAGGTTTGACGCAAGACCCAGGATTTCTTTTCTATTATTAATTCTTCAGGTATTGGTGTGTAGCCCAATACTCCAATGTGATTAATGGCATATTTTAGCTTCTTAACTATCTCTTACAGAAAGTCATTAAACTGAAATAGTGTGTGTTATGCTTGCTAAGGGAAAACCCATGTATCGCGGCAAAAATATTAAAATGTCTTTATTTAAGGCTGTATGAATATAATTTTCCATAATCACAGCCCATTACGTTTGCTTTCATAGCCCGTTTCTCTGAGCGTAATATGTGCAGTGTACTGTGAGCCGGTGCCCTCATGCATATGTATGGCTGCTTTGTGCATACACTGTTTTTCATGCTTGTGTAAGATTAGTAGAGGCCTAAATGACACAGTTTGATCAATGTAGCCAGGCTCTGCCCCCGGTTCCATTGCTTTTTGTTCATCATCGCTCGCCCGGGCTCAAATATGTGGGTAACAAAAATTGATATAATGACGGAGTGTGCCTTATTATCTTCAAGCTGCATCAGATTGCCAAACTTCTGAGGGAAAGGCGAACGTCTGGGAAATATTACAAGTCATTTATCAAGTCCCTCTCATTAGCATATTGCCTACAGAAGCACTAGCAGAAATCTAAATACAAGTGGCCGATTGGGACTTGCTTCCATTTTTCTCGCAGTTGAAAATAAAACACTGCCCCGTAAACCTTTCGCATCCTCGACTTTAAAGCGACCTTTTCCGGTTGACATTGCAAGCACTCCCGCTTATAAGTCTTATCTCACCAACGGGAGGAGATTCTTCGTCATGTTGTTGCGACGCTGCCCCCATCCTCCGCACACGGTAATGCGAGTGGCTGCGACTGGTTGAGTAGCTTTATGATCAGTTACGAACGTCCTTACTTGTACAACAACAGTGGCGGAGCTATATTAATTAGGGGGTGACTGCATACTCCATTTTTCCTTGTCAAGTTGAGCGCAGTCCCAGGTGTATGCTGACGGAGATCGGGGCCCGGCGCAGTCCAGATGAGGTGCGCCCGGCCCTGCATCCAGCGAGCCAAAATAATGAGTTTCCTTCCCCCTTTAGCCACTGTACGCACTGTGATATACAACTTGCAATTAAGCATGGCTTGGTGATCCAGTGATTAATGTGTCTTGTGGCGCGCGTGAAGGCACTATGGGACCGGGGTTGGGGAGCGCGGTGCTGGCTAAGTCTGCGTGTTTATATTCCCATCATGGGCTCGCTGTCTCCTTCCCTCTCCTCTTATAACCGCTCTCCATTACGGGGAAGATGGAGAGGACCATTTGCAATTCAGTAACCTTTATGACAGTGCACTCTTTAATCAGAGCCCCCTATTTCCTTTGTGGTGCAACACACTTGTACTTACTACACACTAGCATCCCCACACTCAGAGGGCTATATATACAGGCCCATGAAATGCCCAGGCTGCTGCTCCAAGTGATTTACAACGCCCCCCTAGTTTCATTTGTTGTTGTTGAAGGCTTTTAATTTTTATGGAGGGACAGCACTAAGTAAATTGTGTCTTGTTTAAGAGAGTTGGACTTGGGTTTTAAAGAGAAGACGAGGGAGGGACTGACAGACAAGATCCTGTTATGAGATTTCCACCAATGTCCATCATCATTAACAATATGCAAGTCGACAGGCAGTGAATATTATACTTCTCCAGCATTTATAATGAAGTGATAAAGTTGCATTTTATTGTAGCTGTTTATAATAGACAAAATGTACTGTGGTATCAAGGCCGCTTGTTGACCTGGACACTAGCAGCATAACAAAGACTTGCATCCCACATTGCATCCAGGCTGTAATGGGGCAGAGTGTGGATGGTGTTTGCAGCCACTTTGCTGTTCTGTTTAGTGATGAAGGCTTTTGATTTGCTTTATCCTCCAGAGTCCTATTGGAGCGAGTGAGCGACACTCATCGCACAGCCCCCCTCTTTACTGGATCATTTCCCTTCACACCCAGAAAGGCTTTGTAGTGCTGGCATCGCTCTCTCGCCTGCCCTCTCTCCTCTTTTTCTGCTCCTTCACTCCAACTTTCATAAGCTCAGTAAAGCATGGCCTTCAATTCCCTTGTTCTAGTGTTTTCACTTAAGATCAGGAGTGATGAGCAAAAGGTTTCTGGCTCAATCCTTGAGCAAAGGCCCGGCGTGACAGGGATTATTATTTATTTGTCATCTTGGATGTAATAAGCTGTAGGTACAGAGTGGAGAGCGGGTGATTTATTGCTCTGTCGAGCTCCAGTAGCAGTCCGGCCGCTGGGGCGTGCAGGATGAATACGGGCCTGTCACTCCCGTCCATCCGTCTACTGCGCCTGCCGCCCTCACAACACCGCCCCATTTCATGCCAGAATACATAAACAATCTTTCATTACTCCCAGGCCTTTTTCATTTTGCTCTTCACACAACACAAAGTTTGAATGTATTTATGGATCTCCCTCTCTCTTCCACTTTACTATATCTTTCCTTCTTGCACATTAGCTGTTTTTCTTCCTCAGGTGGGATTTCTTAAAGTCTTCAGAAGAATCCCACGCACATGCTTTTCTTCCACTCATTCTCCAGTTTCATTGTCATTTCCTATCCCTTTCGCCACAGCTTCATTTTTCTCCTCCAAAGCGATTATGAGGAGAACAGCTGAGCACTCCCACTTGCTCTTGAACTTTTCAGACTGGATTATTCCCAGAGCAGAAGCTTCCTGAGCGGCTGCTGATCGGACAGCAGTATGTCGGCTGCTGTCAGCGCGCTGTCCCTCAAATGCATTAGTGTCAGTCTCCACGCTGCAGCTAGCCATGAAATGAGTGATGAAATATCAAATCCTCCCACCCCCCTCCACCACACCCACCAACACACAGGACACCATATCGACCGCTAGTCCATTTAGACAGGAATTTAATATTTTCAGCTAAACCAATCACACATGGTTAGTGCAGGGTGTAATCCAATCACATTCTATCATAAATGCTCCTCTTGTGGGCCTATTCACAGTGCTGATAAACTGGTAGGAATCAAGACACTGAAAAACCTGGCCTTAATAGATTGTCTTGGCTGCTTTAGAGAAGCCTGTCCCACTCCTTTATGTCGATACACTGCTGCAAGTTCTCCCTGCGAGCGCAGGTTGGCTAAAGTGGAGCTGACTTTGTGAATAAGTCTTTCATTTATTAGGCCCTTTATCTGTAAGGGCAGACCGGGAGAAGGCTAAAGGAAGACGCTTAGCCCACATCAGACGGATAGGGCAAGACGTGGGATAATTATGAGGCATTTATTATGGAGAGGTGATTAATAGCCCTTTCTGGACAGGGCCGGTACCGCTGGGTGTGCTGTGGTTGAACTTACTTTGTCCTTTGCAAACTGTTTTCAATGACGTTCTTTTCATGAGGCAGAGACAGTGTTGGCCTGTGCGCGCCGGGCCTCCAGAGCAGCCCAGTGAATGGAGAGCATTTGTTAGGGGACAGAGGTGGCCATGCTTCACACAGCCACTGAACTGAGAATACTCATTTGGTTCCTGAATGCAGCCCTGACAACCACCATTTATATCTGGCTGCTTGTACGCTGTCCAGACCATTAATAACAGTTTATCGCTGTCTAATTAGTGTCGGCTGATTGGAAAGCGCAACAGAAGCGAGGGAGAGACTGGCTTGCTTTGTTTCACACTCTGTATCCATCGACATAATATAAAGGTGAATAGCAGGCAGTTTTAATGGTATATGCTAAATCATACAAGCATCACTTATGTACTTCTACTTTGTGTGGCCTAATCATTACAATCTATAGAGATCAAGTTGTGCATTGGTCATATTTGATAGTAGCAGACATGTTGCGGTAAAGTTATGCAGTAACTGGCGTTTGATCAACCATTACGGCCCACGTTCGGCCTTTGAAGATCCTCTGACTCAAGGGGAATCGGTCCTCGCACTGCATTCTGTGGGGATGGTGTTATCATTACTAGTAACAACCTGTTCAACTGAATTAGGCCCACATGCTTGTATAAATTAGGCTCAAATACTGATTTAAGGCTATGTATGGAATTCAAATGAGAAAACTCATACCAGTAGCTGAAGGGTTATGATGAATGTATTGTGTTCACGTAACACATTTCTTTAGTTGCTGTCTAACAATATATTTTATCCGGTAAATGTTGCTGTTGTCATTTACAGCTGCTACAAAACAAGCACTCATTCATCAGTAATCATAATGCATCAGTCTTGCATTTTGAGAAATAGCTTTACAATTTTGTGCAATACTCATTCACTCCCCATACTCAATAGTTCCAACTCAATAGCCAATAGAAGCCAGACAACCAATTTCCACCATTCGTCCCTCAGACTACCACCAATCATGTCTTGCCCAAGGTCACAACAGTGCACTGGCCGAATCTAGTATCAAACCTTTGACCATAGGTTTGGTGGATTAATCCTCTCACCACATTTTTACAATTTATAACATTTCAAACCTAACCTTATTTGAGACTGTCACAGGACTTCCCATGTTGATGCAGTCTATCATAACAGGCAACCTGCTCCTGTTCAGATAAATAACTATGCAATTATTTGAACAGAAACATCCATGATTGTGTTAAGGTGAAACAAATACATGTGACTTAACTAAATAGGGAGAGATGTGGAAAGAATTCCAATTTGTATTAGATATCCACTGGCGTTAGATATCCACAGGCGTATCCACAGTGTATTGAATGCGCTCGGCCTCCCAGCTGGCAGTAGAAATGTTCAAACACCTCTTCTCATTTGTGTCTCCGATAAAGTGAATGCTTAGGTCAGTGAGGGCCCAGCACTCGGCTCAACCTCCAAACCACCACTGACACGCAGCTGATCAAGCTCTAATTAAGCAGACATTTTCTCCTCGTGATTTCTATTGACGCTCTGGGAGGGGAGAAAAACTACACTTAACAAACTAGGCCACTTTTCTACCAGGCTGCATGCAACATTGAGTATTCCTCTTAGAGCCATTTGTCTCACTTTGAGTTTCACTTATGTGTTGGATGGTTTGCATGTATTTTTACTTTTCACTTAAGCATTTGTTGGTTGTTCCTATGTGTCAGATCATACTTAGCATAAGGGCTAACTCTCTGGAAGTGCATTTCTAAGGGTTAGTGCTCAGGTAGTTTAAAATGCTTTGAGATATATAGGTTCAAGACAACAATCTGCTTAGACACTGTCAACTTAAAGGGGGTATTACGCTAAATCAACTTTTTGGCGCTTTCTACCATGTTATAATGTTCCCTCATCAAAACCATGCCTGAATAGGTTTTTAGATGTCATCCATGCATGTTTGAGTAATTTATTATAGTAATTTTTATAGTAATTTAATCTATTTAAACCCTTCTTATGGTTAGCAGTAAGATTATGTGTAATGCTCAGGCCACATGCTTTTTTAATTATGTTGATATGTTATTTTCGGCGATTATAGCATTTTCAAAACAATAAAAGGTAGCATGGTGATCTAAATATGTTGTGTTAATAAATTCATCTAAAAAAATTATAATAATAATTTCATATAGATTGCATAGGAGGTGTTAAAATAAACTAAATCTTTATGGTATGATTTTCTGTGTATTAACCAATCATAAAGCAGAATAAGCTCCTTACTTTAGGTTCTCAGATCCTATTAACCAATTTGCAATAAAGCCAAAAGTGCTTTCTATGATTTCATGTGTCCCCAGTAGGTCATATGACTGCTAATGGCATCCCAGGTTCAGTTGTGATTGTAATGCCATTTTTATCCAGTAGGAGCGCATGTTACAACTATTACTGTTAACAATGTCTGTTATTGGTGTCTTCAGAACAGATTTTATCTTGATTGTTTTTGACTATTATTTGACATTCCCTCCATCTCTTCTCCCTGGCCCACATCTCTCCTCCCATCCTTCTTCTCTTCTGTCTCTCCACTGTGGCGCTGTGACTCCCAGAGCAGCTGCCTGTCCAGGCTGTCTGCAGTGTAGGCGAGCTGCAGCATTAATGTTTGTGCTTGCCTGTGCAATAGAAGGCGACGCGCGTCAGGGCCTCTGTCAGCACCATCGCCGGAGCCCGGGATGCAGATGGGAGGCGAACAGCTCCCGGTGACGAGGCTCGCGCGGTAACGACAGACCAATCCCCTATCCCCGCTCAGACTGTCCGCCGCTTTATTGAGCACATCTCTCCTCCTTTACCAAGCTCCTTTGTTATTGCAGCCCGTAAGAAGGGAGCGGGCCCTGACAAAGTGCGGGATTGATGGATGGACGCAGGCAGAGAGTGGATGAGAGGACGGATGAGGGCGGAGGCGTGGGTTTAACACAGGCAAACAGAGAGAGACAGAGAGGAACGACCCGCTCGCCCCACAAGGCCCTTTCACAGTCCCACAGCAATTAAGAGCCGCGCTAACCCACTGCACTGGACTCTCTCTGGCTTTCTAGTGTCTGTGCATATGAACTACTGCGACTGCAAATGCACAAACCAATATACACATTTCTTACAAGTAGAGCGGTTCATTACGAAACAACAAGCACTGGTATTTTTGGAATAGCTGTGTTCACCTGATGTATTGCATTGGAAAACCAATGAAATAGAGTTTAACACAGTTTATATAAGTGCTGCAACTTTTTCAGTATTCGCCATATTCTAATTTGAGTGGGTTATTCCATCTGCCAGCAGCTGTACCGAAATTTCAGCAGAGGTGTGTACTTGCAGGTCATTTTTCACACTGTGCATACCTAACCAGCCCTGGAGCAGAGATGGGAAAGAGCTTGAGTGTATTCTGTGTTGTTATTACTAAAGCCTTCCTCTGCATCTTGGGTGGGGTCTGCGTCTGTGTGTTGTATATCCTCTCATTACGCTGCTACCTGCTCTGCATTACTTGTCAGTGGAGTTGGAGCACCCCGCTCAGATTAAGACTAATGCCGATGGCCCCAGGAACTGCGATTAGAATCACACTCATTACTCAGGGCCCACTGACGGAAGCAATTTAAAGCCCTGGTCTTTACAGTACAAGAGGCAGGGCAAGCCCCCACTGTCAGGAGCAGGCTGGCCCGCACTGCCACACACACTACACTCCCTCTACCCTCCAAGGACACCTGAAGGCCAGGCCCTTGCTGCCTTAATTGACTCACTCTCCTTTCTTTTGGCTTTTCATTTATTTAAACTTGAGAAAGACAGTGGAGCTACTAGCCCAGCCTAGTTTGCATGTTGCCTAGAAGCTGGGACAATGAGAGGCGATCATGAAAAAGAAGTCTGTTTGTGCATTTAAGGTGCGTCGCGTCGAGTCCGCACTGTGCTGGAGAAAGATTAGGTGGTCAATAATTGTCTTGTCATTGAGACTGATGGAGTGTACAGTGTGTAGTGTGTGTAGTTGTATTGTGTGTGGACCTGCAGTGAGGTTACAGCTGCTACTGTCCCTCTGTGACACTTGTCCAGAAGAATGCTAGCCAGGGCCAACTCCAGGCCGCCTGCCACTCAATAATGAATGATGGGCTCATCAATTAGCACCTGTCACCATGGTAACTCTGTTACAGCAATGACAGCATGGCAGGCTGCAGAGAAAGCACTTTCATCTTGGTGTCAGTCAAAGACAAGATGATTACTTTTTAAACTTATGAACAAAATAAAGGAATTGTTGCATAGTCAATATTAAGAAGGTTATCTTTTTTTTCCTCACAATGGTAAGTTGTCTCCCAAAATGCTGCCTCCCTCCCTAAAAAAGTGTCTCCTAAAATGATGCCTCTCAGTCACAGTAAACTCTTAAATACAGGACTACTTTCATTAGCATATTTAGTTACACAAATGTATAGGATCAATGCAATACTTCTGTGCTCTTGTTGAATGGAGAATGTCATTGACTGATGGCTATTGTAATGCTCCTTGTGCAGTAATGTTTTACAGGCCTGGTAAAGACACTTGTATTGCCTTGCTGCTGAGTCCCTTTCATATACACAAGTGTATGTATACTGTAGGTGTGTGGATGTGCCCAGTGCTGAGCTCGGCCTAAATGCTGTCAATCATTGATTTGGGGCTGTGACAGCAGACGGATGGCTACAGTGATTGAAGGAGTCAGGTTTTTGTCTTTCTCCCTGTGCTGTGAGGATTCAAGTGAGAAATCCTCACACGTTCTACGGGCCATCACCGCCCCTCCTCTTCCTCCCCAATTTCCCTCTCCCCCTTTCTCTCTCTCTTTTAACAAATGGGCATCAACAGGCCATGAAATAATCAATGCTGATGATCCATCTTGGAGCCTGTCGATATGTTAATGAGCACGCCTCATCGTTATTGCGGCCGGGTCATAAATCACTGCCTCTTAGCAGAATGCACAGCAGCTGCTGCGGCAAACCCCAGGCCAGGAATAAATACTGTCTTTTAACGATTAATGTCCAAACATTCTGCTGCCCTGCGCCTTGATTGTTTTCAGATGCCAAAAAAGTAGGACGGATTGTAAATCAATAAAACAATAAGACAAAGTGTTTTAATAAAAGGAGAGGTTGCGAGTAAATCATTGCAGTGCTCCATTTAGCACTGCTTCCTGGCTAAGGAATAATTGGATACCTGGTGCCCAGAAGTCATTTTTAAGGTTATAAATGCCTCTGTCGGCTAGCCGTGAGAAGCAGGCTAGCTTGCAGCCCAACATTTTTCAAATACGCTTTTTTTCAAAGAGACCGAGAACAGCACAGGGAAGGTTTAGTGGCTATTTATTTCACCATGAGAAATGAAAAAATAACATGTTTTCTGTGGGTAGAGCGTAAATCATAATGATACATCTTTGAAATGCACAACAGCAAACATTTCCAAGTGTTATGTTTCACCAATTACTAAAAAACATTTTATGTAAATGCTAAAATCAAAAGATGATCATAGAGACCTTAGAAAACTGGAAATATTGCCATAATTTTGCAACCTTCCATCATGTATATTTGGTAATTACAAACTTTGCTGCAAGAATCCAAGAAGATATGAATTCCAGTAGAAAACACACAACTGTGTTCTGTTTTGGCATTGTTGCCAAGAAATGGGCATTGACGTATACTAATGCATATGTATATTGCTTTTAAGAGTTTAAGCCTGCTTCATTTTCTTCACTGTGATTGACTAAATCTGCCATTTCAATCTGTCATTCAGAGGTTGAACAAGAGGAGGAGTGGGAAGGAATGTTTGAGAATGGACTTGGGTTAAACTGAGAATTACTGAATCAGATTATAAAATTATCACCTAAATAGCACCTGACCCAGATCACGATTCAACTCTTTATCACCATATCGCTCTGTCATACTCACCAATGACATGATTTATCAAGCCTGAAGAGTGCAGTCTAACCTCTGTATGTACTCTTGTGGGATAGACAGTTTTATGTTGCAGCCCTTGGACTCTTCAGGATGGATGAATCATAAAAGCTATCCTTTATTTCAGTGTCATGCCTACATCACTCTTGCGCTGTCAATATTGGCAGTACTCACAGCTCCATTGTTTGTGTCACTTATCTGGAAGCCTCTCTCCAGTGAGACCAGTGATGTGATGACAATGCTTTTCGTTTCACTACACATGGAGACAATATGGCTGCCAATACCTGAGCCTATAGTCCATAGACGTACGTAGATATAAGATATATTGTGGCAAAGAGAGCTGCAAATTAAATCCTAATTCATTCAAAAACGCAATTTGAATGGTCAAAATTATCGATTCACTAAGACTCAAATTGTCAATTTCAAGTGAGGCAAATAAGTATTTACAGTAAGGTAAATAAGTTTACCCTGTAATTTTGCATGTTCTCCCACTTAGAAATCATGGAGGGGTCTGAAATTTTCATTTTAGGTGCCTGTCCACTGTGAGAGACATAATCTAAAAAAAATCTGGAAATCACATTGTATGATTTTAAAAATAATTTATTTGTATGTTACTGCTGCAAATAAGTATTTGAGCACCTGTCTATCAGCTAGAATTCTGACCCTCAAAGACTTGTTAGTCCGCCTTTAAAAAGTCCACCTCCACTCCACTTATTCTCCTAAATTACAAGCACCTGTTCGAGATCGTTAGCTGCATAAAGACACAAGTCCACCCCATACAATCAGTAAGAATCCAACTACTAACATGGCCAAGGCCAAAGAACTGTCAAAATGCACAAGAGACAAAATTGTAGACCTCCACAAGGCTGGAAAGGGCTACGGGGCAATTGCCAAGCAACTTGGTGAAAAAAGATCCACTGTTGGAGCAATTATTAGAAAATGGAAGAAGCTAAACATGACTGTCAATCTCCCTCGGACTGGGGCTCCATGCAAGATCTCACCTCTTGGGGTGTCAGTGACCATAAGAAATGTGAGGAATCAACCCAGAACTACACAGAAGGAGCTGGTCAATGACCTGAAAAGAGCTGGGACCACCGTTTCCAAGGTTACTGTTAGTAATACACTAAGACGTCATGGTTCAAAATCATGGCACAGAAGGTTCCCCTGTTTAAACCAGCACATGTCCAGGCCCATCTTAAGTTTGCCAGTGACCATTTGGATGATCCAGAGGAGTCATGGGAGAAAGTCATGTGGTCAGATGAGACCAAAATAGAACTTTTTGGTCTTAATTCCACTCGCCGTGTTTGGAGGAAGAAGAATGAGGACCATCTAAAGAACACCATCCCTACTGTGAAGCAGTGGGGGTGATAGCATCATGCTTTGGGGGTGTTTTTTCTGCACATGGGACAGGACGACTGCACTGTATTAAGTAGAGGATGACCGGGGCCATGTATTGCGAGATTTTGGGGATCAACCTCCTTCCCTCAGTTAGGTGGGGCGTGGCTGGGTCTTCCAACATGACAATGACCCGAAGCACATCGCCAGAATAACCAAGGAGTGGCTCCGTAAGAAGCATATCAAGGTTCTGGAGTGGCCTAGCCAGTCTCCAGACCTAAACCCAATAGAAAATCTTTGGAGGGAGCTCAAACTTTGTGTTTCTCAGTGACAACCCAGAAACCTGACTGATCTAAAGAAGACCTGTGTGGAGGAGTGGGCCAAAATTCCTTTTGCAGTGTGTGTAAACCTGGTGAAAAACTACAGGAAACATTTGACGTCTGTAATTGCAAATCAAGGCGACTGTACCAAATATTAACATTGATTTTCTCAGGTGTTCAAATACTTATTTGCAGCAGTAACATACAAATAAATTATTTAAGATTAAGATAAGATAAGATAAAACAGTCAATACAATGTGAAGGAAATTCTAGATAATAGATTTTTTAGAAATAGATTATGAAATCTCACAGTGGACATATACACCTAACACACATGAAACATTTAAGACCCCTCTTAGTGAAGTGACTTGTGAAGTGGGAGAACTTGCAAAAATCACAGGATGTTCAAATACTTATTCTCTCACAGTCACTGTATATCCAAAGAACAAAATCTTCAAATACTTTTTTAAAAACCCTACTGTCTTCCCAACCAATTCTGTAGATTAGACCTTTCAATGTATTTTTATTTTATTTTAATAGATTATTTTTTCAGACCAAGGTTTGTTTTCATATCTGACGGTTTGGACTACTCACTAGTGGTCTTCCTCAGAGTGGTCACGTGATGTTGCCCTAACATGTCCGGACAGCAGATTTAAACAGGTTTTTGGCACTGTCTTCCTGCTGATAGAAACAGGACCACAGCGCCCTCTGCAATTCGACTTTTTGTGGATAGTATCCCAGGCGTGTGAAAGTAAAAACATGCCCCCTCGTCCCGGTTTATAGTCCTGTGGGCACGTCACAGCAACATCACATGACCAATCTGAATAAGACCGCTACTGAGCAGTCGAAACTGTCAGGTATAAAAACTAACGAAAGACCATGTGAGCCTCATTGGACCCCTCAAAGTATGCTCTGAAATGCACGAGATTCTTGTATTAGTTTAGCATTTTTGTTGACGCTTTCAGGGATGAGTTTAAAATGTTTTTCCAAACACATCACAAATCTAATCACAGCTGCAATACACAAAGAATTCTATATCTATTAGGGTTGCAAAATATATATAGAAATTTCAGTTGGTGCAATCATCAAATTACAAAGGCTGCAGTTATTTTGATAACAGAATGTCCTCTGCAAATAACTAAATATTTGGTCTTTTCACTTAAAAGTTGTTGTACCTGTAGTTTAGATCTCTACAACAATGTTCTGAAATTCATGATCTACTTGTAGAGTTCATTAGTTCATATTTCGGTGGTCTCTCAAATCTCCATGCTCTTGGAGTTGTTTACAAAGTGACTCAGAACAAAATCAATTAGATTTTTCTTTTCCAAAGTCATGCAGCCCTGATACCCATACAAAATTGTTTAACCTAGAGACACATTGTTTACTGTCAACAACTGCACCATTAGACCCTTTTTATGTTTTACTCCTTACCCCCCCTTATACAAATACATCATAATACAAACTGCTTCTCTTGGATAAAGTGTGATAGTTTATGCTAGCACTGGTCACCCATATTTATTACAAGGAACTGAATTTACTTGATGCTCTGACAGGCTGAATTCCAGTGGCCTGCGATATAGTGCAGCGCTGCATTTTTCTGCCTCACTTCTAAGTATTTTAATGATGAATCGGCTCCTCGGGCTTATGCTGGCTCTGGGGCGGACATAATGGCAGTTGTTTAAGTTTTCCAAAATAAATAGTGGATATTTCAATGGAGACAGATAGCAGAGAGGAGCCTGGGAAATGGCATAGTTTGACTTGTGGAAGTTGCCTTTCTAAATTGTTTTTGTTACCGCGATAAGGAACATTAACTCCAGATGTCAAACAAAAGTAAATAATTTATCAGTCGGCTGCAATAAATGCCATGTGCGGAAAAGCGAATGGAGGTTTTTATTTGTGCTACCTGTCATCTATCAGTATATGCGCCGTCTTGCACTGATCTAACCACATTTCTACATATGCAGTCAGCCAGCCATAGCACATACGATCACTATCCCCCTTGATTTTGGGATCACAGCTGGGCGGCGTGCCATTGGAAAACAGATGGGCCCTCGCTCTGGTTATTAGCGTGAATTTATGGCCTTACAACATACACTTTCATTAGACAGGGTTGCCATTTAACACGGGTTAAAGAGAAGACGCTTTACACTTCTCTGCACTGATCTATATTCAGAGCAGCTCATTCTGGATATTCATTATTGCTCGGGGACCTCTGTGTGTCTGATTTATTTGTCGACACAAGAGGCTGGGGCTGGGAGTGCGTTTTCAGCACTGTTATCTGGAGCTACAAAATGTGTTGAGTTGTACAGTTTGGGAATGGTTCTATCTGCAAAGTAATTCAGTGGTCTTTAATATTCAGTTACATGGAAATTGGTGATACTGTTCAGTGTTTCCCCTAGGTTCACTGGTTTGGTTCGGTCTTGCACATGCACAATCACGTGCACATTGGAGGAGAAAAATTATAATTGTCAGTTTTCTTACTGTAATATTTAATTTCCCATGTATTTAATATTGTTTAAACCAATGAAACTGTTGTAAAACACCCTATGAACATAGTTTCAGAAGTTTTGGCATTTTAATTAAATGTGTTTATAGTTTTTTTTTTTTAATTTTATTTCATATTAAGTCTTTAATCATTTGCAGTAATGAATTGTGAATTTATGATGTGAAGTTGTTTATAGTGTTCTTCTGAATAAAAGCACTAGCAGCCACAGTCACACTTGAGCAAACCTCACTTATCAATCTCACTGCTTTATATAACCCATGCACAGTGCACTCCCCCATGGATCTGTCAAACAAATGATGCTAACAGACTTATTTAAACCAGTAGGTTTGCCTTGTATTTTGTTTACGTACAAAATGCCACTAAGCATTAATATGAATTTTATTATCACCTACACACTCTAATACAACTTAGTTCTGAGCTGGGACAGTTTATGCATCTGTTCTAGTCATGTCTATAGAGACAGCGCTGCTGCTGTGCGCGCAGCACTGAGAGGAGCGACTACGGCCCAGCACAAAACACGAACCAGATGACGCTGAATAACGGACTGGACCAGGCAGGTAAAACATCAGGGAAAATACGGACTGGATTTCTATATATAGAGTAGTTTCTGATGGAGTAGCGGAACAGATTCGGTAAAGACAATCATTTTGGCTATAGGCGACCATATAGCGCTGTATAATTTGATTGAAGTAGAGGGGGAAACGCGGCTGTTTCACCATCATCGAGCCTATAGTATCTAAAAAGTCTGTTAGAAACATGCAAATATAAGTATATCATATAGTCTAATTTATGGTATGATTTGTTTTGCAGTGTTTTCAAAAGTCTTCAAATCATAATCAGTGGTTTTCTGCACAATCTGACCACACCATGACCGAGACCATCTGGTTCTTTGAGCCGATGTACCTGATTTTCCCTGCCTTAAATTTGAAAAACAGAACTAGTTCATTTTAAACTGTTTGTAATGGTCCAAACGTATTTCTCACTTTACAAAGGTATTCCTTGTGTCCTTATAATTTACTGTGATGAGTTTATAGCAGTTGCTAACCACCTAGCATGCTAACAGTGCACATATTTTCCTTTTCACAAAAAGCTCTGCTTGCCCTCGCCTCAGTTTTTACTGCCGTCAGGATGACGGGGCATAGTTAGTCTTGAGTCATGATTGGAGAAGATAATCGTACACGACCTGCTCACATGGGTTTTAACAATATGAGTTATTCCTCAAGTTGGGTCTTATCAAGGCCCACTATTACTAAGACATGTTGAGAAATCCTGCACTTTTTTTTCTAATAGGTTTTTGCTTTAAAACAGTTTTAGATCCACTAATCATCAGTCTTGTATTAGGCATTGTTCTTAAAAGTTGTAAAGTTGAGCCTTTGAAACTGTGGATCATTATAGGGTCTATAATTGTAATGGGCATTTGAGCTGATTAGGGAAAACCTGTTAATAGGAATATTCTGGTAGGAGTGAGAAATGATTAGCAGCAGGAGATCTGGATTGGTGCTGCATTGTAAAAACAGCTCAGTGGCCATTTTATGTGAAATGAATGTGATTTTACAGCATTTGTTGTGGTGTTACGCTAAATGCTAATTAAGCTCTACAACTGTAATTAGAACCAAGCACTCGGCAGACCAATTTAGCCAGTAGCACAGTATGAGGAGATTAACACATATAGAGGCTCACAGGTGAAATCACACTTAGTTATAAACATCTCACCTTATAATTACACAGGTTAACTCTCAGCTCAAATGTATGTGGCTCTTTCATATGACTGCCTTTGTTCTGGAGCAGATGGGTCACAGATGTAAAGATAGGCCAGTTATTAAAGGAGACATATTTTGAAAAATTGACTCATGCTCTTATGTTAAAATGCTTTCCACTCATCAGTAACCCACTCAAAGTTGTAGTTTATGTGATTCATGCGTGTTTGAATAATCATTGTTCCCAAAATTCCTGCTTTCACTTACTCTTCATACACGCCCCACTGCTTTGTATTTACATCGTTCCTCATTTTTTGGAAAACAAAAGAAAAAGGATGGATGTGATACATGTAGGATTCCACACTGTTGCGTACCCATTTTGGTACAAATTTGCTTGTTGTATATTGCAGCTATCTAACGTGACTGTTAACATGGTCCGTCAGTGCAGCACTTTGTTGTGAATATGGCCATACACTTTCTTTATTCTTCTTATGAAACTTCTATTTTTATAGTACGTTGTGAGTACGGTACTATAAAAAATAGCCTGATCAACTGCTCTACTTTTTTTTCTGTACTATAAGACCCCTGACTATACCATATACGTTTTTTTTTTTTTAATATATATAATTTTCTTCCCATCTTTAGCTTTTGCACTAATCAACAATCAAGACCTGAACTTAGTATACTGTAGTCTTTCAAAGTGTTAGAATTCACTGGCATAAAAGTGGAGAAGCACTTGAGATTTCAATGACAGTGTTGGCACATCTCATTGTGGAAGTCTGTGTGGCTCTGTTTACACCAGTGATGCTTTTGATTAGACTAATGCTCATATGTCAGTGGAGGGAAGGGTTGGACTGTCCTGGAGCAGATCACAGTTTCCAGTCAGGCCCAGCGTGTAGCCCCTCCGTCAGGGCCATGGCATCCTCCTCTGGCTCCTCTGCCGGCTTCTTCCATCTTACAGCAGACATACTTCTCAATCATCCACTGACAATGTTGGAGAGGATTAAAAGGCACGGCTCGCGCTCCTGGGATGTTACTGTCTGCTAGCGGCTAACGTTACTTTATTACGTAATCGTTTACACTGGGAAAAAATGGATAAAAGAGTAACATGCGTTGTAGGTCTGGCAGCTGAACCATGAATATTGCCTCTGTTATTAAAGTATAATTCTCTTCTTGTATTTATTCTCACACAGTTGTATTGATACACTTGTGAATACTACAACTGTAATCAAAACTCATGTTAAAATAGTTTACATTTTGTGTTTTGTATCTCACGCCAGATATCCAATCAGAAAGCAGAATGAGCTTGCTACTGTGGGTTGCCAGAGAAGAATGTTTTTGGAGTATCCCGGTAACGCTATTCAGATGATATATAAGAGAATGAACCAACAACTTCGCAAGAGCAGCTAGGTGGTAGAGGTAGAGATCTCAGCCAACAAAAATAAATAGTTTAAGAGGGGAATTAAAGAGGCAATTTTTGTTAGGAAAGACAATCCATCTTTGAACAAGAATGGGGGGCTTACACATATTTATCTCCGATTTATAACTCCATTGTCAGACCTAAATCAAAACACAGAAAGCGACAGTGATATGCTAATCTGGGTGAACCCAATAGGGGCCTGAATGGTTATGCAAAGATGACTTGGGCACAGTTCAGTAGACCTAGCTAATAAACAGAAACTGCAAGCAAAAACTCTGAACAACTTTTGCTATGGCTCGGACCGAGGGATTACACAGACATCAAGAATGCATGTGACGGCTACAACATTTAAGACTGACGTAACTATTGTAGGAGTAGAAAGATCCGATTTTGAAATTGATAGTTTAAAATATGATCGTGACAACCATTTTTCTGTCTAATGTTCTCATCCCCTTCTTTCTTTCTGGCACAACAGAGCTCTCGACACACATCACATTGTTTCCCCACAATAGCACAATAGCTAACACTGTTTGTATTACCAGCAGGTATTGTCTCACAGTGGATCAGGTTCTTGTCCACAGTAATACATATTGTCTACTGTCACTTCACATTACGCCCGGGGGAAGTTTGTAGGTCACTTTTCGCAGTGCAGAGGCAGAGGACTTGCATTACGTGGTTTTTTGCTCTTAGCTGTTAGAGAGGACCATATTTACCCTCCCATCTGCTCTGAATGCTGCTGCTGATGCTAGATGATGATTGATGTGTTGACGCGCTGTCTCGGATTCTGTCTAGCTTCATGTTTCACGTTTCGAGCCAGAGACGGAGGAGAGCCAAATTGACCCAAGACGCACTTAGATACATGTAAATACCTACATTATTTATTTAAGCGCTATTGTTCGGGAGCGCAGCCAGCTTTGGGCTATACGACCTGGGGGCCCGCTGTAAAACACTTTATCATGTTTTTAGCCCTCATGAATAATTAAAAACTCAAATTACTTGCCATGTACAAAATTCATATGCTGGGGGTTTAGGTTGGGCGGGGGGAGGGGGATATACACGGGAATTAATTTTCTTTTCTCTACGAGTGTGACGGGAAATCAATTAATCTTGATGTATTATTTCATGCAGGGCAGGGTTGCGACAGAGAGAGAGAGAGAGGGAGTACAGCTGTTCTCATTGGAGAGGCTATATATTATACTTGGCGGTTTTGACAGCGACTGAAGAAATGGCTGAAGGATATCAAGCAGGTGAAGCTACGGTGGAAAAATATTAGGGAATACAAAACTTCTCTCCGCACGAAGCAACAGATTATCAAACGTACCGTCGCATTTTGATTACCAGCAAATAGCATCACTTCTCACTTGGTCTCTCAAGTCATGTCGGTCTGAGTAACTATAGGCATTTGTTTGGTGTTGCGATCAACTTTCTCTGCAGTGTCTCCTGCACGTTTTCGGGGGGTAGGGGGGGATTGAGATTTAGCACCCGTCAGATAAATGTGTCCAGGTAATGCAACACGGGTTGGCTAGAGTGACATAGCTATTTACTGCCCACTTTAAACTTTTACAACATGTCGCAGTTTGTTACTTGTTGTCTGTGCCCACATACTCTCACGGTGACTGCAAAAAGATTATTGTCTAGATAAACGCTGTTATGATGGACTCTAGTTACTTAATTCCATGGTCAATTTCAGTAAAACACAATACCAGCTTTAAAAAAACCAAAACAATATGCATCCTCTTGTTTCTATTGAAGACACAGTGGTACTTTTAGATCTGTAATAGTGTATTTGTTCTGCACTTAGGGATGGGTGATACTGACACAATTGAGTATCTCAGTATTTTTGTATAATCTTAATTATATTCAGACAAAATTTTAGCAATGGATCAGGAAAGGGGTAAAACGTGCCTGTAAATGTCATGATGGAGGTTCATGTCTCGCACTAAAGTTACTCTAAGGCATAAAATTCCCAACAAAAGTTATCACGCTATCATGAATTTTTTTAATGTAATGGTAGATGACATTGTAGCGTTCTGATGTAATGAAACACGCCACATGTCTTCTGTTTGTTTATTTTCTGAACATAAGGGCTACTATAGATCGTAACCCACGCCAAAACAAGAGCAAAAAAACACAGCAGAGTCAGTCTCCAAAACAGACCAGTGACTGACCAATAGGACCTTCATATCAACTTGTTGGCATAGCAACCAAGTGTCACATACAAAAGCATTTACATTAACAATGAAACATAAACAGATACAAGAACAAAAAATATCAGATTATTACATTATACTCAATATTCCAACTTTGCATATCTGCAAAACTCCAAAATATATCTCCCATCTCCAGCTGGCACAAAGTATTATGCATAGTTGTGTTACTCTAATTGTTGACATTACGCAAGCAGCTGTGGAAATGCTACTTTTCTATATGCTGACAGTATGGAACATATTGAATACTAGCTTTGTAACATGGTGACACTTAATTATAGTTTCATGCAAACTTTTCTCTAAAGTGCTTTTGCCTTGTGTCGGAAGTCAGTCTCGTCCCACTTACTGAAAGATGGATGGGCGCGCTGCAGCTGCCACCCTGATGAGTGACAAGTGAGATGTGTCATGTCCGCCTCCTGAGATGGGTTTGTCAGGAGTGCGTCTGTGGACAAACTGTTAGTTTCACCAACTGTGGACAAACAAGCAACAAAGGAGCACTGAGTTTAGAGCTCTAAACGGCCCAAATAATACACCGTGTGCCATCAATCACACAGACAAGTGTGGATGTGAGGTGAGAGCAGAGCGCTGCAACTGGGATGGGCCTTATGGGTCAGTGGTCAGGTTACTGCTGCCCAGATTACAGGCTGGCCACAGGACATGGAATAGCCCCTGTAAGCACAGGGGCATAGTCTAGTATACATTTGGACAGAATTGCTGTGTTTTTGCTTTTAAAGGGCCTCTATTACACGGATTTTTTTAAATCTATGTTATAATGCATCCTCATCAAAAACATACCTGGGGTTGTGTTTTGTTTCATTCACACATTCAACACACAAAGCCTGCATATTGAAGATGCTCTGTTCTCTCAAACTTGAAAACAGTCTGCTCTGCCTTGTAATCCCATTGAATGATGATACAGAAACTGCTCCACTGTGTTTTTAAACTCAATATGCCTCCCCTAGAATCATGTCAACAATTTGCAGCCCTGAAATTGCTCAACTTTGAAGCTACATCTATTATTTTAGTCTTGTTGAAAATTCTTCACTCCCTGTTAAACCAGAAGATACTGTAAATTTTCTGTGGCAATCTCAACTGAACAGTAAGTAATTTTTGTTTTGTTTTGTTTTTTTTTTTACGCCACAACTTATGGTTATTCTAGTCATATTGTAGATGCTAATTTTAAAACTACCACTTGATGGCATCACAAGGTGGAACAGAGCATTTTGAGCTTTGGAGATGTAGACTACTACAGCCCAACTGAGCACAGGGTTAAAAGCAAAAATTCTGGCATGATTTGAAAGCCTCACAAACAACATCCATTGATTTAGTATCTGTTCAGTAAATGACAGATCTGAACATTTTACGGTGCTTATAAAAATGAATATTGAGTGTATTGCATTATGACCGTTAGTCTTTTAAAGTGACATCAAGTGTTCCCTGGGAGCGCTTCATCCTGTGCCCTGCCATAAATTGAGTTCCATTTCCGAACAGATTTCAGTGGTCAGCCGCACTGGTAATCAACAATCAGCAAACATCTGTTACTATCTATTAATAAGGCGGCGCTCAGATTTATGTGCAGCAGACGCCCTGGTGAGATGTATTCCTGCTCTGACGAGGGGCAGCCTGGTACGTGCGGCCACTGCCATTTGTAAATGTGAGACAAATTAGAGAGCGCCAGACAACTAAATTAAAACGCCAAATGACCCAAGCCAGATGGAGCACCATATAACAAATGGAACAAGTTGTGGAGGTGCCAGTGGTACAGACGCGTGGGGACACTGAGAGCAGATTGATTCAGGAGAGACATTGGCCGAGCAGATGAAAAGGTTATATTAACACTTTGAGCAGCAGAAAAGCCTGTGTGCCCTCCAGCTTTATGTAGCAGTCATTCACACATATGGACTGTGCTGCTGTCAATCATCTGGTACAGGACAAATACAATGTTCAGCCTGATGTGGGCCATGTTCAGGCTCTGGTCAACAATACATCTCTATTTAAGTCTTATGCTGCACAGAACGCTATATAAGAGTCTTTTTTTTTATTTTATGTCAGATGCACTTCCTTTTACCACCACCCACATTACTGTGACTTGTGCAGGTCCATTTCTAAGCATATGGGGGCACTAAGCAAAATGCTTATTGGGGGCCCATATTTAGCTAAAATGAGGAGATTCCATACTACTTTATTATTCCATATCCTACAATTGATGATCCTTATACTGTGAAAGGACAGTTATTGACAGATGATAGTCATGTTCCTTTTTCTTGTCAGGGGAGGTCTCCAGCGCTGATTGAATGTGCAGCCAAGGAACAAACTACTTTTCAAAGGCAAACATGCTACTCTTCTGAAAGCGTAAAGGGCCACTGTTCCCCTCCATAGTATTTACTGTTGACCATGTAAAGCGTAATGTTATTCTGTTGATGGAGTATACATATCTTTGATTATTTCGTCATTTGTTATTGGGCTAGCTTTGTAGAGCTCGGGATTATGTTGTCACACATCATAGAGTTAGCCTAATATTAAAATGATTGAGTTTTAAGATACTAAATACTAAACTTCACAGTCATTCAAAAGTATTCTCTATAGAGTGATAAATGATACATTTACCATTAGTGACACGCAGCTTTTCCTGTTGTTCAACTTCTCTGTTGTTTTCTTTTTAACATTGCTTTAGCCAATGTGTATCTCTATGGACGTTTTGCGCTGCTGCTATAAAAATGGCTGATTTAGTTGGTAAAAGTTGCTTTTAGACCTTGGATCTTGAGCTCTATACTATATAGTAACTTTAAACTTGCTGTCTCCTCATTCTTGATTATTTTGTTATCATCTGAATGTAACAGACTTGTCATTGCTGTCCATGTATAGTTATAATGTGATCTATATAGACCCAGGGCTTATGGCAGTAGTGCGATGCATCACACCTGCACCTCCCCGGCCACAGACACACTGCACACACACACACACACACACACACACATGCACGTGCTAAATGGCTGTGCAGCTCTGGGGTGAGGAGCACATTTGTTTGGGTTAAAGACTGCATGTTAATGAAATAGATCATGAACATTGCCATTACGATAATGGATTGCAGCACTTTTCTTGTGGCGTCATATTTTATTTATGACCATTTTGGATTCCACTGGAAAAAAAGGGAAAAAATACATCTCACTGGTCTCTCAGGTCTCTTTTTTCCTTCACAAAACAAGTATTTACCGAAAGCGTCTTCCCTTTGGCGTGTACAGATCACAGAGTTTGAATGGGGCATTAGCTCGGGGTTAATGAAGTCTGCAGTCGGCGAGGAGAAGAACGGTTATTGCGTCGTAATGTCGACTCTTTTAATTTCCAGCGCGGCAGTCAAGCCTAATGTGTTATTTTACATTCACTTTTAGACTGCATAAAGTGGTCACTGCTATTTGTCTTACTCATTTAAATCACCATTATTCACATGTAGCACAGATGATGCATTAGGCCGCTCTCAACGCCACTCACCTCCCTGCTTATACTGAAAAATAAACTGCTCTCCTCGCGGGGGACAGTACCACTACAATAACACGCTCTATCGCTGTGTCTTTCTTCCTTGGTGACATACATAAGCTGTTTACGCCTAATACGCTACCATTTGTTCCTCTAATCTTCACCTTTATCCTTTTTTCGCACTCTTGAGGCATCATTACGGGCATCTCGGCTCTCATCACTCTCCCCCAATTCTGTTTTTGTAGGGTTTTTTCGTACTTTTTTTTTTTTTTTTTACAGTACCTCTCGGCCCCGATAAAGGAAGCTGAGGTTGACAGCGACTATTTGTTATGGCGACGAGACGGCTGACACGCGCTAGATTATAAAATGCAGAGACGCGCAGAGGTCAGATAAACAATTTGCCACCAAACTCGGGCTACCCATGATGCCTCGCTGCTCACTGTCGACGGGGAGGGAGAGAGAGGGAAAGGCATAGGGAGGTGAGAGAGGAGGGGGAAGAGGGAAGGTGTGAAATATCATAGAGGGGACAGAGGGCCACAATGAACTAGGGTGTGAGGAAGAGGGAGAGAAAAAGAGAGGTGGAGAGAGAGAGGAGGTAAAGGAAGACAAGAGGGTACAAAGTATCAGTAGCCAGGAGTACTGATGGACCGATATGGATATTTATGTTGCTGCTGTGGCCAATAACAGATATTTGGCGGTACCGATATTACTATTTTAAAATACATAGCAAGGCCCAGAAATTTTTGTTACATTTTACTAAAATGCAACCTAATAACCAAATATTTTTATGTGGGGTATAAAATAATTTGCTGCATGATTGTGTAAAAAAAAAACAGCTATGTTTTTAGCCAAGTTGCTCTTTACTCATTAGTCTAATGTGCTGAGGAGAATCTGGGAATGACACATAGGCACACAGAGACTTTAGCAGCTTAATCAAATATCGACAAAATTTTCAATATCGAATCGATCCTGATATCTGGAAAAACCCTCCAATACTGATATGGGAACCAAAATATTGATAGAAAAATGAGAGAAAGAAAGAAAAAGAAAGAAAGAAAGAGAGGGAGATGGGATGAAGAGAAAGAAATATCAGACCAGGCCAGAGCAGCACAATGGACCTGTAAGGGTGAGAAAAATAGAGGGAGAGAGAGAGAGAGAGGGGGCCGCTGGCTGGTGTCAGGTCTGCATTTCTCTAACCCCCTCCCTCTCTCCCTCTCTCCTTCCCGCCCTCCTCCCGTCCCGGCTCTCTGGGTTAATTCACAGGATGAAAAGGCGCTCTCGGTGATGTGTCATATATCAGCGACAGGGCATCAGTAATCTTTGCTCAAGGGCACAGATAACAGACAGATAGACATGTGAATGAGATGGAAAAAAAGCAACTCATCCTTTTCTGCTACCACCACGGAGCAGATAAAACAAGATTTATGGCTCATCCCGGACCACAGAGCGCCTCCACGCACCATTTTTCACATGCTCCAAAAATTGGTAGTGGAAAGCAATCTGCCTGTCACTGTGTCCATCAGGTGCTTCAGGAGGAAATTGGGTCCTTCGGGCTTTTTGCTCTGCAGTCAGCTATTTTCTCCATAGCACTTTTGTTTTTAATGGTGTCCATAAATACATGTAGGGTTATAAGTACCTTTATCACCCAAGGAGCTTCAGCACATCACGCGGCCGCTATGCTCTGCTAGCTCTTTCCAAACTCGGAGTTACCATTGTGGCGGCTACTCTGTGGATGGGCTGTCGATCTACTGTCAGGCTGTAATCCACAAGTAGAACTGTTAAATATAGCTGGAAGTCTATAAGGAGGATTATGTGAAACAAAAAATATATGTCTTATGTGAGGGCTGTGCAGTCATTTATAATCGTCAATGACCAGCTTGGGTCTTTTTGAAGTGGACACACACTTAATCAACTTTTTAATACTAACCTCTATATGGTATTTTAATAGCATTGTCTACAGTTTTTAGTCCTTTTTGGTAATTTTAGTGCAAACTAGGTATGTGTGTGAATGTGTGCTCCTTACATACAGTTAGTAGTACGACTCAGCTCACGTTTTCCATGCTCCGCACAAACATTTTTCATAATTAAAAGCAGGACAAAACAACACACTACAGCTTCACAAACCTAATGTGTTGTATAGTAGTTTCATTTGTGTCATGTACACTGATTACGTTGTGATAGTGCTCCAAAGGGGGAATGACTTAGTGCGGACAGGGAGCGGGGAGTGGCAAAACACAAAAGTGAAACTAATGAAACATTTTAATACAGTGATTTTGGCTAATATAGCATTTTCAAAACAATATCTTAATATGTTATGTGTCAACAATTGATTTCTCACAGAAGTGTAATACCCCCACTTTAATAGTTTAGCCTTGCCCATTTTGCCAAATTCCTGATATATCTAAATTGGAAATGAATATGTTGAGTTTCTTAAATCTAATTCAAGACAAATGGAGCAAAGTAAATAAAATAATGCAATGTAAGAATGTGACTATGTCTAGATAATTATTAAGTCACTGTGTTCTGGATTCTTGTCATTCTGTACAGTGCATATAATCCCTTTCACTGGCCTGACTTGAGTACTTTTATCATACTGTCAACAAGTGGTGACTGGTGTATGAGGAATATGCATATGTGAGCTTGTATGGCAGTACTTCTCCTGTGCTGCAGGGTGGGACAGGCTGTGCAAGTGCTCCTGCTGTGTGAGGAGTGGTGATAGTGTGGGCGAGGCTGGGCTCTGAGGGCCGGTCCAGTTGCACTATGGGGACACGTGAAGGCTCCTATGGGCTTATACGGAGCAGCATGGGCTTATAGAGAACACTATTGACTTTGATATCTCATCTCGATAGCTTGTGTACACGTTTGCACCGTGTGTTTGGCCCACATTAGCAGATCCTCCTCCGGCCCACTGCGGGGTCTCTGCTCTGATAGTAGATGACTGAGCCTCTCCATAATGTGCTGTACCTGTGAATGAGCAGTGTTGTAGCGGCTCAGCACAGCAGGCACTTGTTGTGTGGGCTCATTGTGAATAGCAGTGAGGTGTTTGATGTAAAACATGCACATGTTTTGCACATTGTCCCGCTCCCTCTGGTCTCCTGAGCCTCTTGAGTGGCCCTACCTGCTGTTCTTGTCTAGACTGTTGCCAACAGTGACATCTGCTCAAGATGAATGCTTAGGCAAAATCTGAATGTCAATATCGTGTTTGTGGACAGACAAAATGATCCAGCGCAGTGTCAGTGCATGGCAATCATCCTTCAAATGAAAGGTTAGTGTGGCACTTTGTGTGTGGAGAAATGAGTGTGTTTAATCAGACAGTAGGGGACACATCTGTCAGGAGCTAAAGCTGCAGTTAGAGCCAAGACCAGCAGACACTGATCAGTATAGATCATGTACTGCTCCTCCTGCTCAGTATAGATCATTTACTGCTTCTCCTACTCAGTATAGATCATGTACTACTCCTCCTGCTCAGTACAGATCATGTACTACTCCTCCTGCTCAGCACTTATGTACTGCTCCTCCTACTCAATACAAGTCACGTACTGCTCCACCTGCTCAGTACAAATCATGCACTGCTCCTCCTGCTCAGTACAAGTCATGTACTGCTCCTCCTGCTCAGTACAAGTCATGTACTGCTCCTCCTGCTCAATACTTATGTATTGCTCCTCCTGCTCAGTATGAATCATGTACTGCTCCTCCTGCTCAGTACTGACCATGTTCTACTCCTCCTGCTCAGTACTGACCATGCACTGCTCCTCCTGCTCAGTACTCACCATGTACTGCTCCTCCTGCTCAGTATGAATCATGTACTCCTTATCCTGCTGATACTACAGGACCCTATGTAAAAGCTCATCATGGTGTGCGTGTCCAGAGGCATGATCAGGGTTGCTCCACTCCTTTATATCAGACTTTCATTAAAAAAAAAAAGTCTGGCTTATTATGGTAAGAGCCTCACCACATTCAGTATTCAGCAGACTCAGACTTTTAGAATTGACTTTGTTCTTAACGTGCACATGTCAGTTTCCTCTGGAAGAGAAGTTACTCTGGTTCTGGCTCGTGTTGTTAACAGGTTGTTAACAGTAAAAATAAGTATACTCTGCCTCAGAATTAGCCCTCTGTGGTCCACTGTTGCTGCCCTGTGCTTCCTGTGTTGTGTGTTTTGGCCTGACCAAACTCTTGTAAAAGTGTAAGTTCAGACCTTAGACTGTGCCCTATTTGAGGTCCTTAACCTTAAGATTACATCTACAGAGGGCTTGAAAACGGTCTGAGCTGGAAAAGTAATTGCAAAGCTAAGGTTAGTAATTTTGTGGTATTAAATTGCCTGTCAGTGCTAAATGAAGTAGGGCTAGCTCAGTGCCAAAAGCCATACGCGCAGGCTATGTGCAGAGCGGTGTAGCCTTACCCCGAGTAGCTAGCATTTTCCCCCACCACATCATTTTATCATTCAGCTGAGCTCGTGCTGTTGTTTTAAGAGATTTAAGTCTCATTACCCCAACCTAGGTCCTCCGTGATTTATTCTGTTATTACTGCCCTGGTTCTCACAATAGAAATGATGCATGGATCACATTTGTACCGGAAGACAAATGTTTCTGTTCGCCAAAGAGAGACGTTGGAGCTAGTTAAAGGGAGCCTCATTAAGCTCTCGTTATTGGATAAGTGGTGCTCATTTTCACTGGGAGATTTCAGGCCTGACTAACTGGTCTCTCTCTACCTCTGCAGATTACAGCGGGACCATAGACGTGCCGGTAATTCGCTCTCTGTACATTTATTTCCACTGTCCGGCCCTGCGTCATTGACCTTCAGTTCTTGCTGAGTCTAACACCTGCTGACCCCAGTCCTAAATTTGTCATAGAGATAAATACAGCTCCCCACAGCACCGGACCGCAGATAGTTTCATGTCTTTAAGGGGTTGGATACTACGCGCTTGACATTTCACTCTATTTAGTTTTATATAGGAGACAGTCACACGAGGGAAAATCAAATTAAAGATAGTGTACTGTATATGGTATGATATGTTTGGCTTGCTAGATTTTCCAGTGACTATACTTCATAGTGACTATACTTCCATAGAAAACATAGAAAAAAGGAATACAACCATAACATAAGTAACTGTAAGAGCTTTAAGTAGATCAAGTTATCAAATATTTTCTCAAAATATATTTACAAAATAAAAATAGATGGTCTTAAGCATACTACGAAAGTTCTGAAAAAAAATAAATAAATAAAAATAAATAAATAAATATATATATACACACAAGTTAATATTTATCTTTTAAAATGTACAACAATGACTTGTTCGCTGCCAGTATAATGAAAATTGTAAAATAATAGTGAAGACAAAAGTATAACTTATCTTAAGATGAATAATAATATTAATATGTTTATTCTAATATTTGATTAACAGTAAATGACATTATGTTCAAACAAACGATAATCAACAGATACATGAAACCAAATATGTAACATTTCCAGTCATGAATATAGTCTTCAAATAAAAAAATAAACAAAAAACTTCAACTTGTTTTAAATTTAATGTAAATACTAATTTATTTGGTTAATTAAAGGTGAAACCATAAAAATAATACCAGAAAACAGAATGAATATACCATGTTGATGTCTATAGTTAGTGACATTATCCAAACATTTCCTGTTTCTCTTTTGTCACGGTTTGTCATTAAAATATATTTTGCATGCAGGTCATACTATTTACACTATAAACCATTAATCCTCTGCAATACTGGTCACCATCACACATCTTAAATTGTGAATAGATGGTTTGATGGTAATATTATTTCTCACCTCACATACGAAGTCAGCAGACAGCAGGTTGAAATGGCCTGAAAGCCTCACAGAGCTGCTCCCCTGCTGACTAGAAGGCTATCATTTTCCTGGATTCATAGGTGAAAATTGCCATTGATTCTGCGGATGACACATGCTAAGAGTTTCTTTATTGACGTCCACATTGGCACTTTGAGTATATTGTGCATCTAATTATCATGCCAAGCCCAATGATAAATGTCTGTATTGTGTGAGAGGAAGTCGATGGAGCCGAGTGCATTGTTCTAGAAGGAGATATCGAGCCGCCTGTCACCGCTGTGTGATCCAGGACAGGACAAAGCACCAGGTTTTTGTGGACCATAATTAAACCTGCTGCTGGACTGTGAAATAACTATTCTCGACTTTGGTGTGGTTGCTAACGAAGGCGGCACAGATTATCATTACAGTATTATCATTTTCATAAAATGTTGAAGTGTTACTAATGGCTCTTTGTCTTTTGTTTTATGGCATTGCTCTATTGAAAGCTGGTTTTTTTGTGCTAGGATCTGGCAACCCAAAGTAAGGAGTGTATTCTGCTCTCTGATAGGATTGTAGTGCTCTGGTGTAAAGAAAACACGCCAAATTTCTTTGAGTTGTTTATTTTCTGAACACAAGGGCTACTGTAGGTTGTAATCCAAGCCAAAACAAGAGTAAAACAACAGCAGACCCGACTCACTAGAGAGTCTCCAAAACAGAACCAGCAGCTGATGAATAGCACCTTCACATCAACTTAGTGTCACATACGAAAGCAGTTATATTAACAACACATAAACAGTTACAAGAAAAACAAAAGGTGTCAAGTCTGAGCTAAATACAAAATATCACAAAAGATCATTACAGTATGATTGGAATTGAGAACCAAAACTTCAACACCAACATACAAATTTGAAGTCATGTAATTGTGGTTGTGAATGAATTAACATAGGCCTAAAAATTAGAGGCCATACTTGCTTGTCAATGGCCAATCTCATCAAAAATCAGAATCTAAGCAAGGCACGGCTTAGTTTTACTTTGATGAGAGACCATTGGGGATACTAGGTTCCACAGTGGGGCAGCAGTAGCTCTAGTGGAAAGCGTTGTTGCGTCTTTATGCAAAAAATTTCACTCGTGTTGCCTTGTCTGAATGAAAATCAATAGTAATACAGTCCACTAATACAATAAAAATAATACCAAGGCATGACTGTATAGTTGGAAGGAAGAAGTATGTTCTCATAGGCTGAGAAGACCACCATGAAACTGTGTGACCTCAGATGGACATGGACCTGCCAGGGCACACAGCAGGAGCCAGGAGCAGACACCTCCAGAGCCCTCCCCTCTCCTCTGGTGCTGAAGCCCACTCCAAGTGCATTGGAGCTAGATGTTGAAGGAGGCGAAACATGAGTCCACAATCCCCTGGCTTTTCCCACAGCGGCCTGGAGCACCTCTGCGCAGCCCTGTTAGCTAACTAGCGGCTCACTTGACTGGGTGTACAGGAAGGCCATTGTCGGAGGGGACAGAATTCAGGGGGGAAGTGGTGTAATCCTGGCTCTGTCCTGGATCAGTCACTTTGGATTTCACACAGGTCCCACTATTAAGGCCCCTGGACAGCATGTTCCCCTAGAGACAAGAAAACAACGCTTTCGGTCTGCAGGCATAAAAACTTATATTTAAGCAGTTTTGTTTTGTTTTATTCAGAGTTGATATAGGTTAATATGACTTACTGCCCATAGTTTATTTTCATAGTTTCAAGAATAATCTTACTGCATCTTTTACATATTCACATATTTTGATTAACAGAAAAGACGGTTTATAAAGGGGTTGGGGACGGAGCAGAATTCTGGATTGTTTTTTAACTGTCAAAATGCATGTTTCGTGTTAATATTGCTGTAATTTCAAGGTCTATCTACATTAATTATTCGTAAGCAGATGGATTATTCTAATGCAAACACTTGTCAGTTGAAAGGACTTACCATTTATACGGCAAGTTTGTGTATCTAATACCTAAAAGACATTAAAACGAAAATTCAAATTTCAGTGAATTTCTTATAGATATACAGTATATTTGCTCCTGCCCTCCATCTGCAACACAGCTTCTTTCTGCATATTGACCTACCCATAATAATTGATATATACAATTGTTAAGTGTAATGGACATGTACTGTAGCTGCATAGTCTATAACATAACATTTGAACACATGAATCTCTTCTTTTAGCTCAATATGACCTTTATATAACCACAAAATCTTTACTTTCACCTCTTCTAGCATATGGCGTGGTTTCAGCAGTTAGCTCAGAATCCTGTACAAACTAATAACATATGAATACACAGTTTGGTATTCACTTTAGTCTACTTAAAGTTAGCTGGAGATGTGCGATGCAAACTCCACACATTGTGATTGGAGCAGCGGGTAACTCAGAAAGGCCCGCAAAGTCACGTTCAATATGAATCGCGCCATCTTTCATTCAATTAGACTCAGCTTAGCCCACACAAATGACATTGAAATAAATTGATGTAATGACAAGGATTCACGCCTTGCTCCGACGCAGGGTTAAATCCTCCCCTGCAAACTGAGGTTTTGCACTGAGCATGGCATGTAATGGATCTCCGCAGAGTCTTAGGCAAACAAATGCGCTTCCTCTTTGTTTTACATACCAGCGCGAGGGTGTGTGGACTTGTATGAGCCCAGGGAGAGGATTGTAGGGGTTGCCGGTTCAATCTCCACCTATGCTACAGAGAACAGATAATTGCTGCATGGCCAGGAGGCTTTGATTGGCCGGCTGGTTAGCGCTGCCTGCCTCTCTGTGGACACTGCATATGGCTGAGAGGAAGTAGGCGGAGGTCTTTTAACTTGCTCCGATCCTCATTTTCTCCATGACCTCTTCCATGGGTTACAGTGTCATGTAATGCCACGCAGTTTGAAGTTAGCCATGGGTATTTCTACTGCTTAAGAGATTTGAAAATGCAAGTATGGCTTTGACCACAAGCATGATCCACATGTCAGGCTGCATCCTTTCAACAGTTTTTGTGAAATAGTCTAAAACTCTGCCTCTTTCTTCAGTAGAATGGGCTTCTAGGTATTATCTTGTTACTTTATTGGCCTTTGCTTAAAGTTATACAAAACAGCTTGTCCGTTTTCTGCATTGCCTCAAAGTGTTGGCATTATTAGTAATTGTAATATTTTGTAGTGCGAGCAAAACACTTCATCAAAGACACTCAAAAGCTTGGAGTGGGCAATATTTTCACAGCTATTTCATTATCTATCTCCTTCTGTTGTGATGCAACTAATAATTATTTTGTAAGTAATATTAAATAGCGTTGCAATTAATCATTTCTTTTAATTGCTACTTAATTAATGATTATTTCAGTAATTTTAATTGACTAGTTTTGAATAATAAATAATAATAATGATAAAGCAATCAGTAGTCAGCTTCTTGATATTCTAATTTAACACATTCTTAAAATGACAATTTTAACACGATCAGTATTTCAGTATATACCTACTTGTAAAATATTGTTTTGATTGTAGTTTACTTCATTTTATTCTTAATAGAGACAATATATATGTCATGATATAGGTCTTCTGTAGCCATCATCTCCCATATGAGCTAAAACACTCCACACATTCATTTTAATTTGAGCTTGGTGGTATGAACCCATCAGAGAGAGACAGCCCCATATGTGTTTAGACATTTGGCCAAACTCGTGAATAGAATTTATTGAATAGAATAATCAGTTATTGAAGGCTCCATTCATCTCTCAGGGTTATCTGCGTTCTCCTCACCAAGGCTGTTTTTGGAAGTTTGCTCGGTAACAATTGTCCCCTTTCACATCGGCCCAGCTCAGTGACGGACAGAGCCCCTCCACGCACCGCAGGGGGTCGACCGTGGTGAGTGAACTTGAGGCTAAGCGAAGCGCTCTTTAGACCAGCCCTAACCTCGCAGTAACCCCAGGCGCAACCTTCAATCTCCCCATTCATCTGCAAGTTTAGTCCTGCAACAATGAGTAGACATCCGTGGAGAAGATATCTGGGCTAGTGCAAAGATCTATGCACAGGCCAGCAGTGGAACCTTATGGGCGTTAATGGGAGACCAATCTTTGGCATCAGTTCGTTTCAGTGAGCTATTCGAAAGACTTGTTCAGTAATTTGTCTGGTTTAAAGAAGCCAGCCACATGATAACACATTTGATCAAAGAACGAATCACTGTGAGGGCAGTGCGATATGACCTTAAATTAATAAATATTACAGAGAACATTGTGACAGCACTGATTGATTCAAGTAACAGCTGGCAAGACTACAATAACCATCTCTTTTAGCCGAATAGTGATAACTTGTTTTAGGCGATAACATTTATATTTGCACCCTCAAGTGATACAGTGTTCAAATTTAATATTGCCAGTCTAAATCTAACATTTTTCCTGAGTGATTAATATAAACTGTCTGTGAGCTGTTGTTCAAACTTAAGGTGGTTCTGTTCATTCTTGAAACTTTAATCAAAACAAAACTTTTATTTTCCTGTAAAAACTTTCACTTGTATTGCCCCTACACTTCACATCGTATATTGTATTGTCATTCTTAGCTTGGTGTGTACATACTGCTGGTAGATGTTTGCGATGGCGGACTGGCCTCTCAGAGAACAATGTGGAGAATGAAAGAAGGACTCTTCCCCTTTCTCTCCCGTGCCTCCTCGTCCACTGTGAGTTTACATGACCCCACAGCCCTCTCTTCACAAGCTGCTGAGTTGCGTTCACTGGCCCCTGTTTGCTCGTATAAGGCTCCATTGTTGACCGGGTCACAGCCGATTGATGCTGAGTTCAGGAGTTTACGTAAGAAACCTCGCTTAGCTCCAGCACCATGAAAACTTTTCAACAGAGAGAGACACACTATTGTATTTAGCTTGGCATTTGTACTTTCCCAAAATATCTATTGTTTGAAAGATGTCACTGACAACTGTAAATCAAGGTGTCATCATCATCAGCCGTGTGTTTGTAGGTAATTTATATCCTCTAAATTGCCTGCACACTCGGTCCTGTCTGTCAGCTTTCTCTCCAATGATTTTGAGTTGTTTACTCAAGCGCATCAACTCACTTTTCACTCTCACTTAAACTGAATGAGCCTCACACATCTACAATATTTCACCAAGCCTGTTTGTCAGTGTTGGATGTGTCCATCACTGTGAGTCCTATTCAAGACAAGACAATAGATTTATTAGGGAGACAGATGAAGTTCATTTCAAATCCCATCATTCTGCTGCATGTGTGAAAGGCAGCGGCTGATGTGCATATGACAGCTGTCACATCCATCAGCCTCGTCACAAACAGCACAACACCAGATTCATGGCACTAGTTTGTGTAAAGTGCAGCCTGCACCAGGCTCTGTGGAGGAGCATAAAACGGCCGCATTCTGACTGCTGCACTACGATTTATGTTGCCTTGAGACATCATTTGGGCTCAACCCACCGCCAAACATACACTTGGAGAAAGGCTATGGCTTTGAGATGAAATAAACAAATCCCTAATGCCCTATCAAGGTCCTTCCTGTTGGAAACACAAGAACTCCTTTCACTTACCAAAAGGAAAATATATCATCAGATAAATGCTCCCTAGAAATAGGAAGCCAGGGACAGACTTAACCACTTCTAAGGCCTGCTTCCCCATAGACCCCTGTTTATGATAAAGAGTAATGAATGGAAAGTGGATTTTATCAGTGAAAGATGGAGGAGTGGTTAGCTTGAGTGATGCGTTTTGTCCCAGATGGCACAATCAAGGCCTATTTTTGAAGTATAGTCCCCTGTGTCAGAGTAGGCCAATCTGTGTGGATATTGGTTGTGGGATTTTGTAGCCACTGGTGTACAGTAGAGTATGGAGGCCCGCCACATATCTGAGATACTAGATGAGCACTGTCTGCCATGCAAATGAAATAATCACATCTGTTAGAATCATTTCAGCCTTGGCTTCAGATTTCACATGTCTCTGCTACCGGTTGTAGGAACTGTTTGGTGTGTGGATTTCTTGATCATATCTAGAGCTATTTTAGTTTCTTATCCTCTGTATCCTCTCCAGACGTCTCTCATGAGAGGGGACACTGTGCTGAAATAGTGTTAGTCTGACATTAAACGTGCCTTCACATGCCTTTCCAGTGATTATTTATTCTTTCCATTTCTGCAGAACATGGGGTCTCCTCATTCAAACAGCACCCATCTGTTTTAATATGTGCTTCTAATGGAGAAAACAATAATAAAAGGTTATCGCGGATCAATGCTCTGTCTGAAAGATTAATAAAGTATTGTTTGATTCGCACAACTTTGGCCCATTTACACCTTCTGCACCACAGCGTTCTTTCATCAGCTCCTAATTGACTGTAGGATTTGGCTGGAGTGTATTATCAATCTCTATCTGTTTCTGCTGGAAGGACATTGATCAATGAAAATAGCTTTCCTTTGTTGACCAGATTGGACACTGTTGCCGGCCACAGCTCGCGCCGCGTAATGGAGCATATGAGAACCCGGCCGCTAGATCAATACGCCATTGAAATAAAAAAGATGAAATTCCGCCTTGCCCTGTGATTACAAGTTCAATGACCGAATTTGTTACATTTGAAAAGTTTGTATTTTTCTTTGGGTTTAGAAGTAAGTCGTAGCAGGAAAAAGCGGCCAAACAACCATCCAAAACCAGTATTTTCCTTGCCTTCTCAGCCTCCAGCCCATTAAAATTCCTCAGAAGTTTTTTTTTTTTTTTTTTTACATATCACTACATCAAATACACATAAATTATGAATGTCTCGTATAGCAGTCTTGCACGCGTAGCCCCCGGGTTCCCTTGAAACTGATTTGGTGTCTATGAACTTTGTTGTTACGAGGGCCGGAGAAAATTGGAGTAATGTGCTCTCATAGTGATTGATCATTCACAACCCATATCACAGAACAGGCCATAATAAACATCTCCACCTCATGTATTACTTTGAGAATGTGTTTCTTTCACTGCTAATGAATTTACTGACGCGGAGTCACTTTTTATATTTATACATGAGAGCGGGGTTGTCATAAAGAACCAATCCGTTAAGATCCTTCATAGCAGAACTTGCAGAGCGCTGGTTACCGACATCACAGGCGTTGCTTGGCTTTCCCTGTGATAAATCCAGGCTAGAGGAGGGCACTCGAGTCCACATCTACTCATTATTTTTATATGTGATATGAATACACTTTTACAGCACTCATCATTTAACTTAATTACCAGAGATACACAAGCAGTAATTAGACGTGATATATTCAGGCCATGTCACCAGTCTGATCTCTAGGACTATACTTCACAGTGTGGGAAAATGGGTCTACTAGTTTGCATATGAGGGATTTATTTTTAAACTGCAGCCTAAATTGCAGTCAAATCTAAAACATTGTTGTGTAAACCTGCTAACCCTGATGGACGATGATGTCTTAGCTGGCCAAAACTTTGATTTGGTGACTTATTATTTTAGATTACATGGACAACAACAGAAAGGAGGAGGCATTGAGTGAGTTTGAGAGTCAAATATTAGGTTGGATCATAAAGATAGTTTTAAGATCGTTTGCTAATGCTAATCTCTTTAAATTGACAAATCAATGCCTAGTAACAGTATCTGATAGAGCGTTTGTCCACTGATCTGAAGGCTGGTGGTTCGAATCCCGCTCTCGATATAAACAGCATTTGTTGGAGTGGTCAGATCCATTGACCCACAGGTCGGCGGTGCGATTCTAGCTCCCACAGATGAATTCCGTTGTTGCGTCCATGGGCATGGTACACTTAATCCAGCTTGCCCCCAAGCGTCTGTGTACACTGGTGTATATAAGAATGAGACCATTTACCATAGGGCAAGTCTTGAGTCGACCAAGAATTTCTTTATTTGACTTCAGTTCTACTCTAGTATCAGTTTTACAATTTACAGTGCATTTTACAATGCAGTCTTCTCTCAAATGTTACTGCTACCGGATGTGTTAAAAATGTGTATTGTGAATGAAATCTAAAAAAAAGCAAATCGAATCGCAATTGAAAAACTTTTGAGGAAAAAATCTTTATTAGTTTTGCAAATATTCTTAAAGTTTAGGCATTTTACAGCAAATCTGGATTGCTTTTTTATGTCCTCTATAGTTCCCAATAGTCTTTCTTCCTTCCAAGTTCACTTTGTCATCTTCATATAACTATAATAAAATATATCACGCTATGCATTCTGATGTAGTATTTACTGGCAGTGAAGAGCTTGACTTGTCCATTTGTCAAGTGTAGTGTTCTTGAGCTGAGTGTCCTGCTGTGTCTGCCTGGTTTCCGGACTGTGCTTCATCCGCTTCAGTCCAGCTGTTTGTGAATCGGATGATTTGGTTCAGCCCTCCTCCTACAACACTGGTCTACTGCAGAGACTTAGCTTCTCCTGATCCCCGGAACATTGGGCAGAAAACACATGTGTCCTAAAGCTCGCACAGTGCACTTGTCCCTAATGACTGTCTGCTCTTCAGATAAACAGCGGAACAATATAGTTTTAAGTTACATTGTAGTGTTTTCATTAATGTTTTTGTTTTGTTTTAATTAACATTTAGTTAGATAATGTTTTTTAGTTTAAGTCTAGTTTTAATCGACAAAAATACCGTAATTTTAGGCAACTACATCCGAAATAGTTCTTAGGGTCAAAGTAAGACTGATATGTGCATCTAATTATAATGGGTTGTTATAGTCTGTGAACCAGGGAGTGTTTTATGCTAACTTTAGTTGTTGAAAATATCATGCAAATTTAGTCTGGCTATAGGGTCAAAATAAGACTGTGTGCATCTTATTATAATGTGTTTTTGTAACATGAGCCAGGAAGTAAGGCCGTTGCACTGCTAGTTGTTGTTTGCGTGACAGCAAAAACTGAGCTTCTCTGGCCTCTGAAAGTTTTGAAAAATAGTCATGAACTCATCATGGTGAATAATTAGGAAAATTGGAATATGTCAGCAAAGCAAGGAGTAACCACTGCAAACCATTTAAAAGGAAATAGTTGTTTTTCATGTTTTTAAGACTAGCTCTAAGAATGCCCCATTGAAGACGCTATTGCTAATTCACAGTAATAGACTTGTTTGGTTTGACTATTTAATTTTAGTTGAGGCCCTTCTTAACCGCACTTGTCACCACATTAGCTCCTGGCGCATTGTTTCCCCTCGCAGACTTGAGCGTGGTCCAAGGCCATCTGACAATCTGTTTTCACTCATGACCTTATTTATAACTTATTTACTGCTCTGACACGTCCCCGGAGTCTCCCTAAACGTGCGTTCCCATGCTCAGAGAGGGTGCCTGACTCATGCCCCCCCTCCCCTCTTCTCCCTTTCTTTCTCCCCTCTTTCCAAACTTGTAACCAGCTGCACATCAAAAGGAATATGATTTATTAGGGGTGCAACTGCCGAGGAGGACTTTGAGCAACCATCGACTTGTTTATCTGAGTTAGCATTCTCGGGCCTGTCCATATATTTTTCTGTTTTGTGCTTTCATGTGGTTGTGCGGGGATACAGGCCATGGATGCATGGTTGCGGTGCACCTACAGTAAAATTATTGCTGCGGCTAATACTAAGATATTTGGGTTGGGACCATGGTGGCAGTGACATGGGCCAGCTGAGTTCACTGTAAAACAAGAGGCTACAATAAGTAAAACACGTGTTAAAATGGCTTCAATTGAGAATATCAATCATGTTTTTGTAGTTTTGACTAGGCTTAAATGGCTTTTAATTTTTCTCTCAAGAAACAAAATGTCAGGGGAATAAGAAAAAATATTTAAATGGACAAGTATATAAGTAAGCAGTCAGAATGCCTAATCTTTGCCTGGATATTCCACAGTATGACATGTAACTAATCTATCTTGCATTCATCTTAGTTATTTTCTTACAGGTATTGCTCAAACATACCTTAATACAGGCATTATACTGGTTTGACTTGTAACTTTGCCTGCTGGAATAACCTTGTCTCCAGGAAATTATATACATTACTGCCATACTGCATAATATCCAGGCAACATACTAATCTCCAAGCAGCCGACGCACCTCATTATTCTTAAATCCATGGTATGTAACTTTTTTGGTCAAAATTGACTAAAATAAAGGCATGTTTTTCAAATTAATAATGTTTTTATTGCATTGAAAAACAGAGTATGTTCTTACTCTGAACGGGCTTGTCTCCACAAACCTGACTCTTACTTGACCTGGAAGAGGGCCTCCTCCTGCTGGAAATGTTGTTCCTTTGGATATAATCTTTTGGCTATAATATTCCTCAGTAAATATACATATCTGTCTCCATGGAGAGTGTTCTGAAGTATTGTATGAACTTTCTATTTCCATGGAATCATGACTTTCCAATGACAATCACTTTAAGTCCAGATATTCAGGTTTGTAGTGTAATGTGAAGGTATTACATAACTGATGTCCTTTCACAGTGCGGTTAACTGATGTACATAGGGGAGTTTCCGTTCGGAGCAGACATCATAGACTCCTGAAGCTGCCCGCGCCCTGGCCCTGTGAATGGGGGCGAGCACTTTCTCTCTCCGTGTGTGTAAATGGAAAACATGTGGCCAAGCTGGTCATTTGTAAACGTACAGGAGAGAGAGTGAAGGCGGCCACGGGACGGCTCATCAGGAACACTCATTCAGGAAGATGGATGTGGCCAAACACACATTTGTCCGTAAAAAGTTGCCGAGTGGATCAGCATCATTAGGCATGAGGAATAGGTGGAGCCCGCTGAGAAGTGAATGCAGCAAACAGATGTTGCAGATTTGCAGCGGCATCTTTCATCCCCACCACCGCCATTAATAAAGTTGAAGGTGATCCTCGCGTTTTCATCTAATAAGACCAAATAAAGTATGGTGGGGCTGGCAGGGAATTGCTGAATAAACTGAATATTGCCATGGCTTCTTAAACAAGGACCTGAGGTGCTCTGTCTGTTTTAAATGAGACGCTGGTTATGCTGCAGAGTCAAAGTGTGTCCGTCAGCAAGTATAAAGTCCTCACAGCGGGTTCATATGAATTATCGTTTACTTCACACAACTTATACGTACCAAACAAGCTTCATAAACCATCACAACAAAAGAGCTCAATGTGGAGATGCAGGCTTTTGTCTGAACCAGTATGAACCAGTAAGTATTCTGTTCAAAAATTGGTCTCAGGTTTGGTGCAGAAATGTCGATTGTTCACATTTTATTGGCATTGTTGTTTTCACATAATTTATAATAACATTTTCGTGAGTAGTAAGTTCATTATTTTTTGTTGCTCTAAATTTACAAATAATATAAACTAAATGATCAGTGTTTTATTTAAAGGTGCACTGTGTAACTTCTTGTGGAATGCTTGTTTCCATGGAGATATTATTGCTTTGCCTCGAATGCTCAACAATATGGAAATAAACTGATCTGTATTTATTCCATTAACTTAAAGATCTTACTTGTAACTTGGCCTGGTGGTGCCACATGTCTCCATGAAGATAGAAAAGCTAAAGTCACTGTGGAACATTCTAGGCAAAGCAGCAACATCTCCACGGAGACAACCAGGTGGCAAACCCTTCCCCAGAAAAGTTAGTGCCCCTTTAATTTGATATTGAAAAGTGTTTTTAATACTAATAAAATAGCCCACAGTTCATGACATCAGTAGAGCCGTGAGCCGAAAGAAGATGGCCGCCCTCTTGTTGTTTTTTCGTGTATTTTGAAGCTGTCAATCTCCCGCTGTATCCACGGCACAGAGAGGCTGGGGCTGGTGCCATGGCCATGTCAGGTGACAGAGCCTCATGTCGCAGCAGCTTGGCCCTGTTGTAGAGCGCCTCCATCTTTGTCAGGCCTGTCTCATCTTATAAACACAAGCTTTACCATGAATAATGCTCGAGGTCCAGAGAATCCCAACACCTATAAATCTTAATAGAGCCTCCCAGATACCGATGGGCGGCGCCGAGTGTCGCACCTCCCCAGACGAGCCCCCAATATTCTCTCCCCAAAGAAATCCTAACTGGAATTGGCCACGCTATCATTTACCTACGCACAGGATTACATGCATATAGCTCATGCAAATCAATACAAACACGTCAAGAATGCTTAGCCTCCCGCATACGGCTAAATGCAATTTATCACTCAGGGAGTCTGACCAAGGGAATGGGCTAACAAATAGCAGTCTGATCATTTGCGTTGGTCCTGTTGTCACGTCTTTGAAGAGTCCATTTTTCATTTTCGGTACAGTAAATTGCATTGGCGCTGTGTTTATTTCACAGGGACTCTCAGATTTGCTGCTTATTGCATTTACTGTGGAAACCATGTGTCTTGTATAAACTTGTTTATTGTGATCTGCACGTAGCTTTTTTGACCGGGTTGTCCTACAGTAGTGATAGTGCCTTTAATGAAATGCATTTGTGTCAATATGCAGTAGATTATGTGAAGGCTAGAAAGCTACTCAAACAGTCCAGGTTTATAGCAGCTGGCTTTTATGTCATTATTTACTAACTTGCTACTACTAAAATTTGTAAGGCACTATTGTGTAACATAATACTTACTAATCTACTCTTCTAACATGTGTGAAATGCACAGTATATTTAGTTAAGCGTTTGGTACTTTATTAAAGCGCATTTAAGAGTCTAATTAACGTGATCTTTATTTAGTGGCAAGTGCTTATTTTTCAGTTCTAAATAGTCTAATCCTCCAGTCAAATACTGCTTCATTGTGTGCTTGCTGATGGTCACCCCCAGCCTTAACCAAATTTCTTTCCCTTTGTCATGCTACACCTGTCCTTGGGTCAGAAAACAAATTTTAAAAAAGAAAGAAAAAATAAATACAGCTGAATTTTGGATTACAAATATATTAACTCCATATAGAAATGCCTCATGTTCCGAGCATCAAACTCACGGACTGTATTTTCGAGACTGTGATGGTACCAAACCACTTTATAAATACACGATCAATCATTTCAAATTGATAAAACTTCACATTTTCTTCAGGAGTACTTTGAATGTAAATCGTTTGTTTATACTTCAAAGTTCCAACAGCACAAGTCGGACCAGATAAAATATTCTGCCAGTGTAGTCCCATAACTCTCCAGTCTGTGCCCATCACTCACCATCTAACTCATGCTCGCCAACGATCCCTCGGAATTCTATTAACAGACTTTGAAGTGAAGGCAAATCTCCCTCTAAATGAACTGATCTCATGTATATAGAGTTTCGGGCGGGGGCACAGTCATCAGGAATGCATCACACAGAGGGCAGATTGGCTCCAGATATTGACACTTGGAGACTGGTTTGGCTTTGATATGTCCATCTTTGCTTTTGGGCCCGGCCTGGTCAACGCTCTGATTCCCCAAACTGAACCTGCTTAAGATTCATCATTCATAAATTGGGAATATGTCACCTTTGAAGTTCAATTACGGTGCATGCCACGGAGGGGAGTTTAGTGAATCAACTGCTCCTCCTTAGCTCACTTTAAGGCGTGGAGACGGACCAGGTGTGACACGAATGAGGACGAGAGGTGCGTGTGTCCTGCTGCCATTTATTCAAACTACGACGAGCAATATTCACGGATTTCAAAATGTGAGATACAGTGTAAATGTTATATGTAGGACTTTTGAGAAATATTTCATAAACTTCTGCCTGCGTCCTCAGGTATGAAGCGAACACTTTCAAATACCAATTACAGAAACTGTTGACATAATGTTAAAATATTGTACATTTAATTGTGTGCTTTGGTCTCAACCCAAGTATCCAATCAAAAAGCAGAATGAGCTCATCACTTGTCTCATCTGGGTTGCCAGATCGTGCAACTAAAATGACAATAAATCCAAAATAGCTCTCTGATATGGTGTGTCCTTAGTATTTGACAGCTAATGTCATACTAGATTCACTTGTTAAACCAGTAGGAGCTGTTAACCACTACCTTTAAAATGACACTTCCACTCTTATCATTGATAAAGTCGTGGTGCTAAAGAGCTAAAACTGTTTAATATTCTGAGCCCATGGGTGGTGATGATTTAAAGCCTCAGTCTCTTCTGACCTGCATTGGAGTTCTTTATTTTGATCCCTAATGTCATTAATCTTTATTATGAATATGTCATTGGAGTGATTTAGGACAGTGTGCTTTGTGGCCAACACTGGCTCCATACAGAATCAGGCTGTAAGTCTTGTGGAATGGTCCTGGGCATCTGAGGCACGGAGGTGTGTTCCAGCGGCTGCTCCCACAACTATTCTTCTTGCGTGGTTCAAAGATAAATTAGCAGCTTCTAAATAATGCAGTGAACCCTAATTCTCTTTGATTAGTAGCAAGTTAGAGGATAGCGACCCATTGAAATTGGTCATCAGCATAAATAATGACTGAATGAACTGATAAAATGCAAAGTCGCCGGCCTTCATAAATCAAATGAAAACCACTTGGTGTGGAAGTCATTGGAATTAGAAGTCCATGCTCCTATTAATTATGTTGCCTTGCCAGGGCGACAGTGTTATAAATCAGTTGTGAAAGGTACTCCAGCCGGCTGGCCTGCTCAGCAAGGCTCAGTGCAAACTGCAAATGGCTCTGTATACCCCCTAATTGTTTCTTAAACAAGCCACCTCCAGAGGCCCATGCTGATAGACGTGCAGACAACACCATTCAAATGCACTGGAGAGTTTACAACACACCAAACTATGTGCTACGACCAAGAGTTTTATCTTTTATCAAAACTAATGGAAAAAATGACATTATTACAAATTCCTGTCAAACTTCATCTGCCTCTTGTAGGACTGGGCACTGTGGTGATGCAAACTGAATGGTGATCTCATCCCTGTTACAGTCTGCTATTTTGGTCATACTGTATTGTGATTCACTATATCAAAACTGTGAAGTATAACATGATATCGCCCACCCTGCTATCAAGACTTTTTTTTTTTTTTTGTTTTACTTTCCCACAAATAGCAGCAAATACCTGTAAAGATGTGTGTTGTGTGAGAGCTCTGTCTGCTATGTCAGGGACATGTGTTGTGTTTTAGAGCGGCTCAGTGCTACATGCTGACCTCAGTGTTACCTCTGACCCAGGCCTGTGCTTAAGCTCTCAGCTTACACTATGTGACGGTCAGGTCCTCTGTATGGTAGTGTCTGTATGCAAGCTGTTGTGTAGAGAGTGGAGCTGTGCTAGTGCGCATGCCTGCTCTGTGAAGGCTCCTCCAGCCCACCATCAATCACTAGCTCCTTATTAGCCTGTCTATAACTGACTGCAGCTATTTTGCTGGCTATGCTATTAGAATAATTGCATTCCTATGCAGTTGGCTGTTCTGCTAGATTTATTTGTTTTTACAACACAGAGCTCTTATGAGGTTAAACAACTTGTGATGGTGCCTGTAAATGTGGGTTTGGAGATGTCAGGAGCGTAATGGACTAGTGGCAGATAGGACAGGATTGTAAAGTGTTTACTCAGTGTGTCACCTTAAACACAGGGTGAGTGGAGCTCTGCTTGTGTTGTGTATTTAATGTTCAGACTGTGGGAGGATATCTATATATCTGTGTAAAGCCCTCAGAACTCCCTGCCCTGCACTAAACATGTAGTGTGACTGTGCAGGTCCATAATGGGCTTATTGAGTTTAAAGTGACTGCCGGCAGCAGTGACGGCCTCTAACCTGTGCTCCTGTATGAATCCTCCTCTTTGGCCCGTTAGTTATCTCAAATGGCCTGGTAATCTCAATCATCTGATTTGGCACTGCTCTCCCCTCTGCTACTGGATTAGGAGCACGGTGGACTCACAATCTATTACAGCAGGCGGACAAAATAGCTCTCTCCTTTTAAATGAGGCCTGCTCTGTCAATCCATCCCCCCTCTGCCCCTCTCTTTCTCCCTCTCCGCCTCTCCGCGTCCTCACGTGTGCAGGAGGGTCCCACTGAAACCATTTAGGCTGCAGAAGTGGAGCGGCCCGGGCCTCAGGTGTCTGTGTCACGGTGATGAATCACACAGAGCACATATTAAACCTTCCTTATGTGAGAGAGACCTGTGTCGAGCCTGGCCCCTCCCCTCCCCAAAACCGAGCGCTACTGGAAAAGAGGCAGTGAATATGAGTGTATGTTGCGGACATAAAGGCCGGCTTGTCCCTGAGAAATTGATTTATTGGATTCCCTGACATTTTAGTTGTGGTCGTTATGTTATATTTATGGGGGAATTGCCGGAGCCTCTCATTATGCTCTCCTAATTTATTTTACATACTTTTACGGCCGCTTGTGCTCAGCAGGCCTTTACGGCAGCTGTTATTGAAAAAGAGAAAAAGGCAAGTACATATCGATCAAGATTTACATGTTTATTGCGGAGGTTGAGATTTATGGTATGGCTGTGTTTGGGTCAGGCTGTTTTTCACTCTTTGCTCTCATACTTACAGAGAAGCAGCAGTCATGCACTTTCTCATGGGACATGAAGGCTAAGAAACATGGAGCTACGGATTGGACAGTAAATAATAATATCATTTATCAAGATAAAAAGGGTAAATAATAATAATTTGTGGGACATTTTTTGTACCACGAATGTGCAGAAAAACAGTGTTGTTTTTGCTTATAACAAAGTACAGTACTATAACAGTTTAAATATGGAACCTGTTCATAATATTAAAAGTATAATTATTCATATCCATATCAGTTTTAAACTGTCAGCATCTTGAATAATTCTCATGATATAATTGTTAATCGCAGCTATTTTGGCCATGGTGATCATGACACCAAATTTCAATATCATCCCATGCCCACCGGGGACCTTCTTGCTGTGAGGCGAGAGTTCTAGCTAGTGATGTGAGCTTTGTGTACAAAAACATATTTGGCATCATAATAACAGTTAACATTTTATTTAGATTATGTATGATTTGAAAGGGTAAACACTCTCCCACTCTCAGTTTGAACCCTTTTAAACAAATTTGAGCCTCTCACTTCTATCAGATAAATAAATATAAAAAGAGCCAGTCTTTTAAAAGGCTCTTTGAAATGAACAAATCCAAATGAGTCAGATCCCGTAAAAGAGCCAAAAGTCCCATCACTAGTGCTAGCTGTTAGCATTAGCAATTTTGAGTCCAAATGATCAGCACAGGCTAAACTGGTCCCTCTTTGAGTTGGCAGAGTCCAGGGGAGCACTGGTTGTAGTCTGCTGTAGTCTACTTGAGCCGAGTTCTGGTCCTGTCACAGCTGACTGATGAGCAGGCTGCCTCTGAAAGCATCGCAGGTGGAAATAAAGACAGCAACGTGTCACCCACCCACCCCCCGCGCTCCTCCTGAGCACCCGTCACCCGCTGGATGTATTGACAGGGACAGAGGAGGCACCTGTCCCCCAGTCACCGCTCACCTTGGTTCGGGCCGCAATGTCAGCGACCGCACGGCCATCACTCCGCTCCCTGTCCGGCGGATTATTTAAAGCCAAACAAATATCGTCGCCCTGAATGTCATGGCAAGGACACCCCGCCTCATCTCCACCAATCAGTGTCGCCCATTCCAAATCACCCTTTCTCCTTCCCGCGCCCACAAATCCATCTTGTACCCTGGCGCACTCCCCCATTCGACCCCTCCGCAGCACATTGAGGGGCGGTCCCACGCGGCAGATTTACGAGCACCCCCGTCAACTGGCCCGGGACGATTTATTGATGCCGGTTGTCAGCTTTCTTTTTGAGGAATTGCACGTGGAATTAATTTTAACTACGTCTTAATGTTAAATATCCTGGAAACACTAAATTTCATGGTAGGTGATGGTCAGAGGAGCATATATCATGTCCGCAGCGCTGCACTGGTGGAGGAGGCTTTTTAAGTCTTTAATTTAATCAGAAGAGAGATCGTAACTGCTCCAACTCAGCTGTTAATTACACGTCTTTATGCTGAGGAATGATCCCGGGACCCTATTTAATGCATCGAAAGTTTAAGTGATTTGATTTTATTGTTTTTATTACTTAATCATGTCCAAGGCCATAGAAGTGTACAGCAAAAGGTACCGCTGCGTACCTGAAAAACAAGAGGACTGTTTCGCAAATCAGCATCACACATTAGATATTATGGCTGAGTGATTTGGGATTTTAGATTTTCAATTTATGTCTAAAACTCTAGATTCAATTCACACTGCACATCTTAAACACAACCAGTAGCTTGCATCGACCCAAAACATGTGTGTTAGGTGAGGCAGCCTAGGTATCAATGACATTGAAGGATGGGACGAATGTAGAGGACAAATTCTCAATGTCTCCACACATTGATGAATTAAGCTGTTAAAAGTGGATAACTGTTCCTGTAAAACACATATCCTGGTACTGGACCATTAGAGCATTATACTGCAGTACACACATCCTAATAAAGTCCAGGGCTTTCTGTATGGAATGAATTGACATTTAAAGCACACCTTGCATATATTTGAAACAATATTCATTCAGGAAAATACACATGCACACACACACACACACACACACACACACACACACACACAGTGCAGGATACTGGGGTCTGTCAACATGTGTGTTGTCACAAAGTTCCTAACAGTTATGAGTAAGACCCTAGTGCTTATTCTGTATCATTTCAGATCAGACTGAAATGGGTGGATGAGTGTGATTTTAATAGAGCAGAGGGCTGTACACAGGGCTGTACACAGGGCGTGGCGTGAGCAGGACCACAGTAATGGCCTCACTGTACAGGTCTCATTTACACAGCTGCTGCTGATGTGTCCTTTACAGGAATAAGCATCTCCACAAACAAACAGCTGCCTGCTCTCTCATTAGAAGCGTCTCACTGACAGTCAGATTTACACTAAGATAAAGTTTGGTCTGTGACGTCCCGCCAGCATCAGGAGCTCAGTGATCTGTGCATGGTTATGTGGTCACTGGGGGTTGTGACGTCTGGATGGTAGAGCCATGTGTTCATAAATAAAGCATGTTTACGGTTCTATTATAAAATTATATCTGACATTACAGCTGTGATATATTACCAAACCAAATTATGTAAAAATATAATACTAGACTTTATTTAAAAGAGAAGAAGCCTTTTTTGTCCCAGTGTACTTTGCAAAGTTGCAGCAGCAAAGTACAAGAAAAATCCAAATAGTCCAGACAAAAAATATATTAAAAAATAGATTTACCGAAGTATACAAATCAAAAATTGCCCACATTAATTTACATTAATTACTTTTACTTTCAGTTCAAATGTATGAAGAGTGTAAATTAACCCATGAAGTCCCAATACTGTGCAGTAACCTCAGGACCATATATTGCTTAAGTGCAGTATACAGAACATACTGTAGTTCATATATGATGACTTCTTAATCTTCTGATTGGCTCCATGACTCATATATGTCAGCTCTGATTAGGTCCGAGGTTCTTCTTGTTGTTCGTGTTGCTAAACTCACAGATCAGTCTGATTTTGGCCTTAGGGAAAAGCAATTACTCTCCCATCTGAAGAGAGGGGGAGCTCCCTCTCCCCTGTCAGGATAATAATAACACAAATGTCACATCATGTCTTAATGAGGCCTTTATATGATGCTTAATGACACCACTGTGTCCAATAGCACTGCCACAGCCTTTGTCTCTCCTCTATTACTCTTTTAAATGGGTCTGCATTGTCCTCCTCATAAGGTAAGGGCCTCATATTAAACTAAGCACTCAGCATTATATGACATTACACCAACATATGTAGAGATAAGTGCTAAATGCAATGGCAGACTAACCATAACATTATATTATTTAGAGGTTTATTAGATTTATTGAGAATATATATTTTTATTTGTGTTCAGATTAGTTTTATTGTAATATTTCTAGTTATTTTGCTGAAAAGCTATGTATGCATCTGTGTTTAAGTCACTGTATCTAAGCCTGCTATGATTAATACCATCGACTTGTCGTTCAGTACATGGCAGATGGAACAATCATTTTTGAAGGTCAATATTTATCATGAGGACTTTTTCTTTGTACTAGTGAGAAAATGTAGATTACTTTTCTGTACTATGATGTGATTTGAGCTGTAGAATGTTGAATACTGAACGACTATGACTCATTATAGATACAAGGAAACTACTGAAGTGTTGCATTCTGTCCTTTTATTTATTGTAGTTGGTGTTTTTTAACAATATTTTTTGTATTATAGAATCATTTTTTGGGGTACAATTCTGCTTTAGGGTTTGGTTTCAATACTATCGTTTATTGTCTATATTTATCTCAGAAATATATCGCACTTGAAAATTTGTTATCGTGACAGGCCTAACTGTATGGCACACATTTGGGCCTCAGGGTCAGGTTGAAGGGCCCCTCTGATTAAAAGCTTTGCTCTCAGCACTGACAAATCCCTCACTTTGTCATATACGACTGTGTGCTCTCCTCAGGCTGCTGTGGCACACTGGTCAGTCCCCCAGCCTGCAGGTTCAAATGGGCCAAATTCTCAAAGAAAACAAAAGTCTGTGGAGAGTAGTACCGCACCAGTCCCGCTGCTCCACTCTCTGTCTGCACTGGCAACCGCTCAGTGCATATAATTACAAGTAATTGGCAAATAGTAGGCTCTGACCAAACAGAAATGGTTTAATTATGGCTAATTAACACCTAGTTGATTATGGTTAATTACTAGTGTTTGATAATGGAGGAGCAAAGTTGTCAGTCTGGAGACAAGCAGGAGCCATCTGGATCATTGAGAGCCATATGCTGATGGCTGATCCGCTTTGTGGGACCAGAGCTGTCAGGGCATAGACACAGGCAGGTGTGTGCTCTCAGCATCTGCACCGTAAACATGTTAGCAAACACACAAACATGCAAACACACACACAAACTACTGCTGATTTAATTAAAGAGCCTCACAATATTTACACCGTTTATCCACTCAATCAGAACCAGAGCAGTGAGGTCTCTGAGGACAGGAAGCATAGTACCCCACCATTCAATATACATTACATTACTCAGAAGATATGTTTCTCAAATTAAACAATATTACAGTTATCCACATTGTACATGACATGATAACTGGGGCTACATGACGATGCAGTGGCTAGTGTTTCATCCTGACAACAAGAAAGTTAGCATGTTCCCCCGTGCCTGATGTTTCCTCCAGATTCTCTGGTTTCCACTGCCACTAAAAACAACTGAGGCCAGGCCGGGAATATTCAAAGTCTCAGTGGGACTTTCCTAGTTAAATAATAATGTTTGTCTGCTGTTAGCGTTAACAATACAAAATATAGAATAGTGATACTTGTAAATAGGATAGTTTAGTTCATAGTCTTCGTCTCCACATGTGTCTCCATGCAGCTGTGCCTGGACACTGTCTTCAGAGAGCTCCATCACAGGTTTACACACTCTTATTAGGCTCAAGTGATGAATGGTCCCAAAGTTTGGAGAAGCTGAGTATTGTGCCATTAGACCAAAGTGACTGCTAAGAGCCGTGGAAATGATTGGAAACAGAAGGCTCCCCGCTGTAAACAAAAGAAATGAGCCTGCACTAAAATTGTCTGTCTGTCCCTGTTAATTAGCAGCACATGCAAAGTGAAATTAGCTATGACGCACTTGCACAAGAGAAAGACAAATAGGACCTTATTGGGAAAGAAGAAAGTCAGGATTTGCCATACATTACATTAGTCATGTTTAATTGTGGAATCAATTAAAATTTGCTGGATAATGATGATTTATATGTGTTTGTGTATAATTTGATATTCATTAAGTCCGCCAGACACACGCTGCTATCAGCTTGTTAATTGTGTTTCCTTTTTGTTGAAGGGTGGCTTTTGAATGCAATTGGCTTAAAGTTAACAAACTCTCTTGACGGAGCGATTCCGAATGCGTCGCAAAGCTGTGTAGTGCTGCTGTAGCACTTTGTCACTTCTTATTTGCCTGTTTTCAATATTCTTTATCAAACACTGCTGAAATCTGCTATATATTTGTGTGTCGCTGTTTTACTATTTATTTTCTGCATTTGAATCAACAACCCGCTGCCTCACATATTTACAATGATGCAGACATCTTAAGCAGAATTAAGCAGAAGTAGTTGTAGTCCTAGTAGTTGCAGTAGTCCATTATCATATTGTATTTCCATATTCCAAATGGGCCTTGTGGCTCTGTGTGGCTCCTTGTGCTTTGTTATACGGTGAGGTGCATAATGCATCATGCACATGTAATGTGTGTGTTTGAGAGCAGCAGACAGTAGTGCTAGACCCCCCTCTCCACTGTAAGGCTAAGATGTAGGCCAAGTGGAAGAGTGCCAAATGATCCTACACGGGACAAGATTCCCATTCAAACAGCGCAGGGCTTTTCCTCCTTATTCATTTTCTTAGATTACCATCAAATTTGTGTCACCAGCTCAGCAGCATTATTGACTCGCAGCGATGCGCTCCTTTGCAGTGGTTGTTATTAGCTGACATGCTGACATTTTCATATGTGTCTTTGCTAATGCCTGCAAATTGCTCTGACCGGAGAACGTGAGAATTGAACAGATAATTTTAATAGGATCCAACTGCAGATGGCGTGCGATGCGCTCGCCTTACACATATAGAATACCAATTGTAACCTGTTTTCAGAGGCGACTAAGGGAACAAACTCTAATGGCTTTTGACAACATTGTATTAGGCACAACAACTACGCATAATGTACCGAAAAATTGGACGTGAAATTGGAAACATAGCCGAGAACAAAGTAAATTTACATGGTTTGGTAGGTTTGGTGATGTCTGATATCATACTCTCTCATGCAAGCTCTATCTGCAGGGAGAAGGCAGGAGCTGCGAGGGGGGGCTTAACAATGGATATCAGTGCAGAGAGCTTTTAAAGTTAAGGCTGATGGATGGCTTGTCAAAAAAATAATTGCACTGGTATGGAAGTGGGCTCGCATGCGCCTGCCGAGGAGGGAGGGAGGGGCGGAGGGTACGGGGGTGTGAGAGCGGCAGAGAAGGAGGGAGGCGCCATCAGCACAGAGCATGATGGGAAGTGACACTGGTCTGTCAAGAGGCTGTGGCTGCCCAGAGAAGTGTGAAGCCGGAGCTGTGAGGTGGCAGGAGAGAGCAGGCTGTCAGAGCAAGAAAGTGGCTTTAATACGGCCAAAAGCAAAGGAATCCGCCTGTCACGCCCGCTCTGCCAAACCCAGCACAGCAGCAATAAGGCAGAGAGGAGACGAGCGGAGCCGGGTACATGCGAAAACAAAGGGATGAGGAGGAGGAGGAGGAGCTACCAGCCAGAGAGGAGGATGGAAAATCGTGTGGGACAGAAGAACAGGCCCAGACGTCAATTAGAAGTTCTACAGGAGAGGTTTGGAGAGGTGATAAAACTCATCAGTCTGCAGGTGGCACTGGACTAGCTCTGGGCTCCAGCAGCTAACAGCCTGTGCACAACTTACTCACCACAACTCCACTGTGCCAGTCTCTCCACACTCTCCCTTGTCTCCCACCCACACTCCTGTACTACTGTATACTGTATGTGTCCTATACCCATACTCAGTGAGCCAGCTAAAGACTAAAGAAAGAGTTTATAATTATCCTTCAAGTAGTGGAATACACTTACTTAAGGGGCATGTCACAGGGTAAACTTCTCATTTCACTAAAACATAGTTAACATCATTATTTAAGATTTAATGTGTAATGATCTGATAATTAGTGTTTAGTTCAGAGTTGACAGAGTTGTGTTGTTGTTAATGTAACTGCTTTTTCTATGACGATAAGTTGATGTGAAGGTTGTATTGGTCAACTTCTGGTTCTGTTTTGGAGACTGGCTCTATTGAGTCAAGTCTGCTGTTGTTTTGCTCTTGTTTTGGCGCGGGTTACGGCTTACAGTAGCCCTTGTGTTCAGAAAATAAACAACCAGAATAAATCCAGCATGTTTCCTTACACCAGAATGCTACAATAGCGTAGAATTAATTCCATAACTGTTACTTAGCAACCATAGTATAAATAAGGAGCAAAGCTAAATTGCACAATAGTTATAATTTGAGTGATAAAAATATTCCTGTATTTTTTGCTTTTTATCTCATTTTTTTTTTGCTTCTAATTTTTTATTTTGATTTATCTTTTTCCATACATACATAGAGGTTACCTAGCAACCACAATGTAAACAAATACCAAAACTTGCAGTATCTCAGACAAATAAAAATAAATGACAACATGTTTATTTTGTTAAATGGTTTAAAGGTTTAAAGTGCCAGAAAAATGGCTTGATGTGCGTAAATTATCCTTACATGTTGAGATAGATAGAGGCACCACTACTTCTTCTATTGCACTTTTCTACTTTCCCGCCACTAACTCTCCCTGACTAAACTATGATAAATATATGGCACTATCCCACCTAACCAAGTAATAATAAGAAGAACATGAAAACCTGTCATACGCACTTTCAGCTTGTGATCAGCCCTTGAGTTTAGTGACCGGGGAGAGCTGAGACTAGCATGGGCGAATCACGCACATCACAAGCCTGTTTTCCAGTGGCACTATTTTTTCTGTCCCCTCATGGAGCTTCATGTATGCTGATCGACTGGATGATTGATGCCGCCTGTCAACATCCAATAATGGCCATGTCACTTTAGTAATATCGTCTTGGTGTTACATTATGCCCTGGCCTGGTTTCACAAATGTCAATTTTGACTAGCTTTTGTTGCTGAGCTCGCGTTTCCATATTCATTGATGCTTGTATGTTGTGAGTGGTTATTACATATATAGTAGAAGACTAGAGCGATTGAAATGGCCGAATTTGGGAAATCGCAAACGCTGTAAGTTTTGTAGTACCATCATTTTCTCTACAAACAACAAGATATCCTGTCTTTTTCTGCATAAACGGCTAACCCTGTAGTTTAGATTGGTACAAACATATTCTGAAATGTGATTCTTGTATTTAGTCTTGCTGTCAATTTACTGGGCAACAGTAGCTCAGTTGGTTGAGTGTTTCTCCACTGATCCGAAGACTGGCGGTTCGACTCCTGCTCTCAACATAAAACATCATTGTTATGGCGGTCAGATCCGCAGATCCACTGACCCTCTGGTTTGGCAGTCCGATTCCAGCTCCTACAGATGAGTACTGCTTGGGCAAGACACTTAACCCACCCGCTCCCAGTGTCTGCCTACACTAGTGTATGAGTGTGTGTGAATGGGTGAGTGGTTCCTTGATGTGCCTTGAAGGTGGAAAAGTGCTATATAAAAATGTGACCCATGTGTGACCCATTCTTCAAACGTGAACTTTGAACAGAATCCTATTATTAAAACATAAATCGCAAATCTTATCTCAATCACTGTGTTTATAATTAGATATTTTTCCCAAATCATTCATCCTTAGAGACAACATAGCAGCTAAACATCTCTGCTGGCTCCATGCGTGGAGGACAGACCAAGCTATCGTCTAAGCCTTCACATTCATAAGCAATTAGCCAGGCCATAATTTATTCCTCATTAAGAACATATCATTAACGTTCTCTGTAAATTCTTTGCACATTAAATTACTCTCTCATTTTCTACAATTATAATGTGTGATATTTAAAGGGCCACTAACTGCTCGCACAATCCAAAAAGACTTAAACGAGAAGTTATCATAGTGCTTAATTTTATAACGATGCATCAACGAGCTTAGAGCATGGAGGTACATGGTTTGAATGCATTCTAGTCATTCTGCACATTCAAGTATTTTTATAATTTTTTTATGTAAAATTCCTTAGATAAGTACCTAAAATTGATTGATTGATTTTGACTATATATCTTATCAAAATATTTGATCAAAAATAGATTCACTGTATTGTTTCTAATTGATGCAATTCCTTATTCCCCCAGTAGTGGTCCGAGAGCCCTTGTCTGAAGGTTCTGTGTTGAGGAACCAGAACTTATACCCGGGAGTGGAGCTGGATTAGTACTATATCATTGCTGTTAAGTACGATCACAAATCATCTGTAAAAATGTGTTCTCTTGCATGCAGCTTTTTTTTTCTGGGTTCTTTGCTATTATCAGTGTTTGCCTTTGTTATTACACATAAAATTGACCTTTGAACTATAATGTCCATTCTGGTCCGAATAATGTATCAATATCCAGATATTTATCCAAACTAGATACTAACTTGAACAAGGATCTGTCTTGAAAAACAAAATGTAGTTTTAAAATGGTGTTGATCTGTATCAGAACAGACCACCACATGGAAATGATAAAAAACAACAATAATTTTGTGTTGAAAATAGAGATTGACCAATATGTTTTTGTTTTGTTTTGGGGGGTTTTCATGGCCGATGTCAATACCGATTTTTTAAAATCCAGGAAAAACCTATGGCTGATAAACACTGCTGATATTTATGGGCACATGTTTAGGGCTAATTTTGAGTATTTCCCCCAAATTATGTCATTTTTATTTACCACAAACTCACCCACAGCCAAGAGAGAGCTGTGTAGTCACATTTTGTGCAGTTATCTCTTTGCACTTAAGTGTTAAAATAAATCTTTGTGTGTACTCTTTAGGCAGCTGGTTGGCCAAAACAAAATACTGGCCTGTACTAGAGCTTTAAGACCGATGGCTAAAAAGTGCAAATATCGGCCAACTGATAGATATATCTAGGTCTATCTAGGCCAAAAAACTACATTCTATCAACAAAAAATGTGGTGTTATGGTATTTAGCCTTTGTATCAAGCCTTTTCCTTAGTATTAAAAATCAAGCTTGACATTTTAGTATTGTGACAACTTTAACAGAAATAGTTAGTGAAGAGAGCAGTATAACATTTACCTTCAACAAAATTTAGATTAGCCAATAGCTTCTTGATGATAACTCACTTACCACTTCTGCCTGGGATTGACAGAAGAAAGACTCTAACCTTCACGAACCTTAAACCGGGGCTCCGCACTTGTTTCAATACCTGTGAGAGAGGGACTATGTCAGCGCTGATTGGAAGAAGAAAGATATATAGACTACCAAATTGATGAAGTGACTCTAAGAGAGCGGTAGAGAGAGAGAGAGAGAGAGAAAGACAGAGAGAAAGAGAGGATGGATGGATGGATAGCGAAGGGAAAAGCCTCATTTAGCGGAGAGAAAGAGAGAGACACTGAGAGGGGGCTGGTTGGTCTGCCACTATACGACAAGGGAGAGTCCAGAGCCATTGATCTACTGGAGCCAATGACAGCCCCGAACTCAGCAATAATCATGACAAATGAGCAGACCGCGCTCAGAGGAGAAAGTGCCGATAATCGCACAAAGCCCCCAAAAAGAGACAGCAAGGTCGCAGTGAAGAGTGGTGTGTAGAGCAGTGTGAATGATCCAGGGTGTATACTGTCCAGAACAGAGGGCGGGGGGGATGATGCTCAGACATGGGGGAAGCTAACACGTGAATTTTCAGTAGAGAAATAAAACACAGGATAGTCTAAAATGCAAATCATTCTATTTTTGTCGTTGCCATTAGTGTACTTGCATTGTGTTTTCACTTTTAAGTATTGTTGTATTATTTCTGCTTTTCAGATGACGTCATAACTTTGTATAGACCAATAATATTTAAACATGAAACCAAAGCTAATAATGCATTGGATTGATATAGTGTTTTTTGGACACTCAAAAATGCTTTACAGCGCTTTATTCATTCACTCCACTCTGTATGGTGGGAAGTTGCTATTGTAGCCACGGCTGCCCGAGGGCAGACTGACGTAAGGCGAGGCTGTCAATCTGTGCCGTCGGCCCCTACGAGCACCACCAGTATTCGCAAACACACCACTTTCATACCAGGCATTGTGCATGAAGTACCAACGACAGTTTTTGCCACTGGCGCCCCACTGTGGCACCTGATATTCCCAGCGGGCTCCCATCCAACCCATTTCCTTTTACTTTGTTGTTGCAACCCTTGAATCTCTACAAATAAAGGTTTTATCTTTTCGTATTACTACTATCAAAGTGAAATACATGTTATATTTATTCTGTCAACACATAGTGAAAGATTAAAATATGGCCATACATTTTAAATACATAAAATTAACAAAATAATCATTATGAAGTGGTATTAAGTTGTATCTTGCTATAATAATAGTACGTCCTGTTGTGTCTATCAATTGTCCCTCTACCAAAACCAGTTAACATACAGCTCAGTGCGTTCTCCGATGTATTTGTCAGGTGCCTTTGGAAAACAAATGACAGTGCTGACATTGGCCTATAAAGACATTCCGCCTGGAGTGTTCCTCTTTGTAGATTAGACTTAAACAATAATGATTAAATTGCTGCAGCCAATCCATCTGGCTGTTGATAAAGTATGACTGCTAGCACATCACTCCCTCCTATAGTCCCTAGCTCCGCCAAACAACATTTTCTAATCAGCCTTATCTCACACAGCCAAATTTATCTTCTCTGTGAAAAATGCCAATATATTAAGCAACTAGTATGATACACAAGGTGACCCCAGCGACTTAATGACACAATACATTATCCCTAATGAAGTCAATATCTCGTCTTTTAGCTGTCTGTCTATTGGGCCGATTAATTGCGGTGTCATTAAAGTTAGCTCTCTTTTCATTTGAGCTTGGCAAGTGGCATAAAACTAATGTTCTTAGTTATCGGGCGCTGAAATAGGATGGAGGGTGGAGGAAATTACAGGAGGGGAGCGAGGGGGGTGTCCGACGGGCCCACCGCAGGGGTTTTTCTCAGTGACAATATGCATGCACGTGAGCCGTTACTATTATTACTGTAGAAACAAATGATGTGGCAGGATTAGGACTTATTATTATTACAGTAGCCTAGGGTTTTAATTCACTGTGTCCACACTGCAGTGGGGCCTAAACAAGATTGAATATTCTCCATGCAGACTAGTACCATATGAAACTGTGTTGTTAGTCCTGTCCTTTCTACAAACACTATCATTTTAGATCGGGTATATTTATAATGTGGGACCACTATACACTTTAATCAGGCTTAATAAAGAATCAGCAGAGACATTCAGAATGAACAAATAGGAATTATTAACAATGATTCAGGTTTAGTAACCAATGAAGAGGTTTGGCTTAGGAGGTAGGGGATCAATTAAGTGATTATTAAGCCTGAATCATCTAAAAAAAAAAACAACTTTAAAAAATGGTCCTTTATGACTTAAATCTATGTTCAAAGTAATGTTACTGTTGTGCTACAGTTACAGCTTCATTGGCTGTCACTTCATTGGCTGTCAAAGTGCAGATAGAGGACACATATCTGAAAATGCCTCAAGCTCAGAGCCTCCAGATTCAGTCACTGAGCTGCAGAGGCTGCACCAACTGGATTTCAGCATGGACATGTGAGGCTCGTCCTGCTTTCTGATTGGATAATTGTCTTGAGAACCACAACACCTGATTATAACATAAACAGGCAGTGTGCACAATACCACCCAGCAACCTCACTGTTAGCGTCACTACTTCCTGTCTAGTTTTATTTCTATGAGGTTTTGTCACACTAAAATTAATAAATATTTGCAGATCAGACAGTGCAGAGTGCTGTGGAAGGATGTCACTGACAACATGTTAAACACGACACAAATAAAATGAGCAAATCAGCAGAGGACACGTCTGCGTTTAGAAAGAGACATGTTTATCTCTCAATGCTAATGCTAATGCTAATTTTAAGGTATCATACATTTTAAAAGAACGCTACAAACTGAAGTATTCTACATATAAAAATAATTGGGTAGTCTTTATTTCAATGCATTTTTATTTGAATAAGTTGTTTATTGTATATATTTTGATTTTGATAAAACTGCATGTGCACAGAGCCTGTAAATGGAACTTCATGTCCAATGTTTAGGTATAAACTATAGGTATAAATCATAATTTGAGGAGGTGCAATTATTTAGGTTAAAAAATGTTCACTCAAAACAAAAAACTATCCTCTTCTTAAATACATGTGAGTAATACTAACATTCCTAAATGAACATAATCCTACTTTTTACACATCGCAAATCTAATCATAGTTGTAATACTTGTTTGAAAACTCACGATCCCTCCCTTTTTTTTTTCTTTTTTTCTAAAATCCTGAAGCCCTAAAACAGTTTCTGAAAGCGTAACCATAAAGGTTCCTACCATTTTGCTGCGTAAACACCAACCTCGGGGCAAAGCGGACAAGCCAAAATGTAGGAAAAACACTTGACGGGGACATGCACAATATAAAACTTGTATGTGTCACTTATGGAGCTGTGTTGTGGAAACCTGTGATACAGCAGTTTTGGCTGTGTGGCTGTGATTGACAGGCTACTCGTGCTTTAGTTAGACTCCTGCTTCTGTGTCTGGGCTGTGGGTGCGTAAGGGGGAGAAGAGGCCAGTACTATGGCCCGTCTAAAGTCACACCGCACTGACAGGAGCACCTCGGCACCTGCCTCTTTCAGCTCCTGCCAATGGCCCCAGGGCTCCAAGTGACACCTGCTCACCAAACACAATAGTGCTGCCACATAACAATGTACTGCAAGTGTCAGGCAAGTTTGAGATAGTTTAGGTACAGAGAGGAACATGTTTAGAAGAGACATTTGGCTGTAGTGTTGTCACGACACTAAAATTTCAAACTTGATTTCAGTACTAAAGGATAGACTCAATACTCAGTAGGGGCGACAGAAGCTCAGTTGGTTGGGTGTTTGTCCACTGATCCGAAGGTTGGCGGTTCAAATCCCGCTCTCTACATAAAAAAATATAAAGCTATTTAAAGATATTTGTGACCATTTACTGATTCAGATACCACAGTGATAATAAAAACACTCTTTCTTTATACACGAATGTGATTTCAACATTAAAAACAATAGTACTTTTTATCATGTGGCCTTATATCTGTGTAATCCCTCAGTGGTCCAGGTAGGTTCATAGTGTTCCATGGGTATATAATAATCTGTGTGTCTTATACTTCTGATACAGCTCAACATCATTCTAAAGTTATTTAGGAAAGGTGAATGTGACTTTTTCAGTATCGATACTTGCTCTAGTATCGATTAGTATCGATATGATTTTCTTATACTTCTTCTTCTTATACTCTTATACTTTTGACAAACATTTTTGACTGTTTGTTATATGCCATATGAGGCCTGTCACAGTCACAATACTTTTTGGAAGTCAGTGTTTATCATGGGTACTTTTTCTTTGTACAAGTGGGGAACTTTTTGTTATTTGTCTGTCCTTTGATAAGATGTGAGCTGAAGAAGGTTGAATAAATAACTTATATGACTCATAGATAAAAACTACTGACATGCTTCACTGGGCTATTTATTTATTGCAGCTCATGTTTTTAACAGTATATTGTACATTTAGAGTAGGATAATCCTGCTTTATGTTTATAGTTTCAGTGGCAAATAAATAAATACATAAAATTACAATAAAATAGTTTCAATATTACAGTTTATCACCTATATATTTTTTTCTGGAATATATGGCACTTCACTTCAATATATGGTGTGATAATGACATGCATTGTAGTTTACACTGTCTTAACTGACATTATAGGACATTATAGGTTGTATCTATGTTATTTTGGGGTGTTTGGGGAATATCTGGAGTGGTCAAAATGAAGATAGCTAGCACAGATTTATATTGTTTATATTGGCAGTTGCGTAAATTTAAAAAAAAGGAATTACAAACAAAGGAGGCCAGAGGTGCTCACTGACTGGCTCTTCAAAATGAAATAGATATCTTCAGTGGGGTTAGATATATTTAGGGTGTAGTGCAATAATGTATTGTCCCTTACTCCTGTTTGGGCTAGATTTGTGCTCTATACAGTCTTCATTATCATAAGGGCAATGTTTCAACGTGTTATAATTATCATGGTTTATGGCTTATGGTTTGCATATTCTGTCCAATCCAGCCCAGTCTCACACATTACAAATGATAAAAAGACACATTTTCTGTTTAGTGACATAACATTACGGACCATCTTGCACTCAGGCAGCGATATAGTGGAGAAATGGTGTCTATAAACACAAGTGTCTAATGTGCTGGTGTTAAGAGCGATTTAAACGCCATTTAAAGTTTAAATGTACATTTTACCAGCACACTTCATTGGCTGTCAAAGATGCATCTCTGTTAGGGCGGCTGCACCTGAACCCCCTCTCGCTCCCTGCTCCCCCACGCTCCCCCACTCCAGCCCCCCTCCCCCCGCACACCGCTGAAACAAGCACGCAGGATGGCTGTAATTTACTACCTGTTATCTTTGTCTATGGCTGTGAAATGATATGGAGTAAATCAGGGTGGGAGTAATGAAAGACTGAGGATTCATCGGCGTGAGCACGTTTTAAGTGTAGTATCCGTTATGGTGGCAGCGCCTGAAGAGGCTGGAATGAGACAGGCTGAGGGGCCATAAAGCAGCCGGGCCCATGTTAATGCTGTCTGTCTGGCCTTAGTAATTGGGTTGCACTGATGAGTTGCTTGGAAGACAAAGTGTAAATCCCTCACGCCGGCTGTAAATCTTACATTGTTGGAACAAGGTGCAATCCCAACAAATATTGATCCTGCCCGGGGCCTGGTGAGTGTGTGCACAGCCCTCCAATTACGCTCAAACGCAGCACCCCCCGCTTTGTTCTATATACACTACTGCTGTATCGCCGTGGTTACCGTGCACTCACCCTCTTGGGCTGTTTAAGGAGCTAAACTGTCACCGAACCACCCGCTGGGATTCACACACAGCTCACTCAGTCACGTTAAATATACTATTATGAACAGTGGTACATGCTGTGTCATTAGCAGTAATAGCTTTATCAATATAATTTGCATTATAAAATAAACGTGTCAATATTTTAAGAGTCGTTACATAATTGACCTCAAGGTGTCTTAATAACATACAGTGATATTTGTATATTTGAGTACTGCTAAACTTAAAGGACCTGATTTTACTGTCCTTTATTTTAATTATTTCATTCCAAGACAGCACACAACGGGCATATTTTGATCTCAAGTGCTGCTGTGCTGTGGCAATTTTTTTTTTTTTTTTTTTTACACAGAGTTTGTTCAAATACATGGAAAATCATGTACAGGTTCTAACAATATGAGTCTAGTTTAAATCTTGTGTTTTTGTAAGCCTGGTCTTGGCCAGATGAGCATATGTATTTTGTATGTGTGTTGTAGTTTGTTATTAATCACAAAACATATGAATTTCATGAATATAAATAAGGCAAACTTTAAATCAGTGCTGTTTAACACAAAACATAGTCCAAATCTTTCTCCAAACCACACGCTTTTACTGAGAGAGGATCGACTGCAGACCCAAGCTGATCATTGACTATTTCAAACAACTGGATCTTAATTTGATGAAAATATGAACTGTAGTTGATAAAGATTTATTTCACTCTGCTAACACAATTCATGTAACACCCAAGAGCTCATGAATAATACAAAAGAGCCCAATAAGTGTTATAATCTTGGACATTGTTCCTTCCCTATATTGAGTGCATCTAATTGTGTTGTATTTAATGACAGCTGATATTTACACACAATCAGCTCACATTGTCCGCTCTCCCCTCGTCTAACCTCTGAGCCTGTGAAATGTCATTAGGTGCCCCGGCTCTCCGCTCCTGTCCCCATGTACGTCTACATGTGTGTGTGTGTGTGTATGTGTATGTGTGTGACGCAGACCAACAGCTTATCGTTAAACACATCCGATATGGTGTGACAGGTCACTGTCAGGTGCAGCTCCCCTCCTCTCTCACCCACACTATGCCATGTGTCAGCCTCTCAAATCTACCTGCGTCGCTATGCTAATGCGCTGTGATAAGAGGAATGCTAAGGCTAAGACATCAAAGTGTGTTATTACCTTCTATAACATATATGTTAAAGGCGTACAGGACTGATTGACTGTTTTAGCCTACACCACAAAAAATATATCTGTAAAAGGGTTAAATTGTTACGTTGGCTTAAAGATGCACTTTGTAACTGAGAATGTATGTTTTTCAACTTTCTTACTAACAAAAGCACTTGTAGTTGACTAAATAGTGGATATGTGTAATGTCATACTGTGGAACATTCCAAACAAACCAATGACATCTCCATGGAGACACACACAGTGCAAGTTCAGAATACAATTATTAAATTATAGTACAGATATGGTCAACAAAATAAGTAATGTACTGGTTTAGTTCTGGTCTAGTCCTAGTCTAGTTCCGTCTTAGTTCTGGCTCTAGTCCAGGTCTAGTTCAGGTCTAGTCCTGGTCTAGTCCTGGTTCTAGTTTAGTTCTGGTTTAGTCCTGTTTTAGTCCTGGTTTAGTCCTGGTTTAGTGCTATAATAGTCCTGGTTTACTGCTATAATAGTCCTGGGTTAGTTCCGGCTTAGTCCTGGTTTAGTCCTATAATAGTCCCGGTTTAGTCCTATAATAGTCCTGGTTTAGTCCTATAATAGTCCTGGTTTAGTCCTGGCTTAGTCCTGGTTTAGTCCTGGATTAGAAAAAGACAACTTGCTTTATAGACCGATAATGTTACTTCATACCTAACATATTAAAACTAGCTGAAAATGCCTTGAATTTAAAAAAAAATCTCTCCACACTAAATGTAAATGAGCCAAAATGACAGAACACAGATGAACATGGAGTTCTGTGCAGTGTAATGGCAGCCTCAGTGGAGAGGCAGGTGTGGTGAGCAGCAGTGACATGCCACTGACTTTAACAGTGAATATGTTTGACTCCCCAAAAAGGTCGTGTCATTTGCAATAGGCACGCGCCCGTCGCCTCCGCCGCTCCTGTCAGCTGCACCTGTCAGAGCCGTGCATTAACCATACTAATCTTCACCGGACCCTGCCTGATGTGGGCCCGTCTGTTGGAGCTATGGCCATCCATCATCTTCATCATCTTCTACCACCCACATCCAAAATCTGAGAAGACTAGTGCTTTAAATGGAGTCAAACTAATGTGATAAGAGCTACATCTGGGTCTATTATCAGTCGAGCGGATTGGATTAGGATTAAATATAACACAAAGGTTTTTGAATCAATGTGATAAATTGATTGAATTTTCACAGAAGTTTATGAAGATCTGGAAAAATACAATATTGATAGTTCGAGGATTATGGTTGAAGAATACAAGAGAAAAATACTAAAACTACAATTCAATTCAATTTTATTTATACAGCACATTTAAATACAACTTCACCTGCCCAAAGTGCTTCATATAAAAAGTTAACAAAAAGAAATATACAGCTAATACGATGCGTAGACAAAGAACAATAAAACAACAAGATTTCCTGTCTAGCTAGTATTAAATGCCAGGGAGAAGAGGTGGGTTTTCAGGTTTGATTATTGTTTTAAGAGTTCACAGTGAAATATTAACTGTTGCTATGACTAACTAACATAAAGCTCTTAATAGACATCTAGACTACAGGGTTTGCAGGTTTGACAGTATGACCCTATGACAAGGGATATTTTGTTGTTTGCAGGGAGCATTATAGAATCGATTACTTTGAAACCGGCACGCTCTGAACTCCGCTCCAAACCACGTGCTTTTAGTAACAAAGGATTGGCTGTGGACCTCTCTATAAAGAAGGAAGCTGATTATTAAGTAGAAATGACTCTCCAAATGGACACACCCCTACTGCCAAATGATAAGTACCACAAAGTAAGTATTCCCAAACCCTGAATATGCGCTCCACGCGTGCCTTCAAAAGCAGTAGAAATATGCTGTTTACTATCGGGCCTTTGCTGTTGTTGCTGTTGCTGGGATGCACTGCAGATAACTCATGGCCCCAGCTCTGTGTGTCCATCTGTAAAGGAGGTAAACCTGGAGCTGCCGCGATGCTACAAGATAAACCAGCACCGGGGAACGCTCCATTAATAATTCTCTTATTTGGGAACGGGGCCCTGTGCTTACTGAACACGGCGCAGTCCATCTCCCCTCAGCCGGACGGGAGGGGTGTGCGAGGAGAGTAGTGAAGAAGTATAAGGTCAGCATCACCCCTCTCTCTCTCTTTCTCCCCTCCTCCTCCTCCGCTCCTCCCCTTTTTAGAGTGATGGGCCCGGCTTTTCCAAGGTAGTGCATTTGTCTGTCAGGAGTGCGGGCTGGCGGCCGTGATTTAGCTGCTGTCAGTTGATGCCAGTGTCCGGAGCTTGATAGCGCCTGGCTGGATGGGGGGAAATTTGTTACCTTTAGCTTTGACAGGGAGATAATTGCTGATGGTTAACAGAACGGTATGGAATCCAAAAGGGCCCGGACGAAGCCAGCAAAGTAATGGGGCTGTACGCATCCGAAGGGCTCTGGCCATAACTCTGCTCCCTACGCGCACCTCCCCTCCTTCTCCCCGACACGCCTCGCACACTGAATTAAAGCCTTTAATTGTCTTGATGGATGGGTGCTGATGAATGCCCAGTGAAATGTACTCAATATATTGTACATTTGAATTTGTGCAATCTATCAGTGTAGTAGATGTAGAGTTAATGTAAACAGAGATATTAGGAAGTAGCCTAGCAAAGCATAAAGTGAGTGTACGGTAGTTTTTCAAAATTGTAATTGATAGAGCGATTGCATTGCTTTACCAAGGATACAGCCGGCTCGGTCGTTGTTGTCTCAGGCCATCAGAGGTATAATACTCCCTACAATGGAAACATGTCCAGGTTTGAATGGACAATACTTCCACAATGTTCCAAACTGATTCTAATTAAATTCCCGCTTCTATTTACAACTCTCTTGAATTGATCTACAGCTATAATCGTAATTCTATATACAGAAATATAATGGATTTAAGTTATATTGCACATGCTTATTGAGGTTTTCAATACTCTGACAAGCTTGGAGCTAACCATAGCTGCCCTAGGGCTGACTGATGCATGGAAACATGGCTGGCAATCACCTACACATCCCATTTATACATAGGCAAAGTTGATGAGGTGTCTTGTCCAAGGACACAATCACACTATGTACTGGTCACAGCTGGTCGTGAACTCTCAACCTTGTCGTCAGGAGTAGGGCTGTATTCATCTTAAGAAATTCTTAGACAACTAAAGACATGTCCTGTCGATTGATTAGTCGGCCAAAAGCTGTTATGCATCGCTATGCATATGCACTCGAACTGCACTCACAAGACTACACCTACAAAACAACTACAGAAAAAAGTATTATGAAACAACGTATTTATATAAAGACAGATTATTAACGTTTTTCTGCTGCTTTCCCATATACATCCTTAGAATCTAAATAAAATAAGTACAAGTTGTGGTCTAAGACAACATGAACCGATTAATCGAATAAAGGACTACAGCCCTAGTTATGAGATGATTTCTCTACTACCTGAGCCACTTCTCACTGCCTGATATTGCCGTCAGACTTACAGTTCATTTGCCTTATCGCAGTATCTCTGGTCTCATTTCAGTCTCTGCTGTTTTGCACATCTAATTACAGAGCACATTCCTGGCACTTCATCTCTCTTTAGGTCCATTGACTGCAGCCTCACACGTCCGCCCCAATCTCCTTCCAACCCTGCGCCTCCCCCGGCCCGGATCAGACCCACGTCACTCAGCCCATCCAAACTGCCAGCAGCATATCACACGGGAGCTAAGTAGGAGGCGGGCCCCACAGCACTCCCCTGATAGGTTGACAGGATGTGATTGACAGCTTAAACTCGTGGTTAATTGTCTCCTCCTCACAGTGGTGTTGAATGTGCTTAGCTGTAATGTAGTGGGCGTGGTTTACCAGCTGATTTGGGAATGTTTTGTTCCATTTACCATTGTTTACAAGTTGCGAGGCACTTTCGCAGGGCTTTGAACAGGAAAATACAACGCCAAATCTAACGCTGCACTTATTGCGGTAAAGTAGTGCTTTCTGTGGCTCAAAGATACTAATTTTTGTCATTCTTGTCTTAATAAAAAAACAATGGCTCTATGTGTTTTCCGTGATTCATGTCAGTGATAGGGCCAAGTTTTGTTATGCACCAAGGTCTAAAAATACAGTAAATGTCAGCTAAACTCACTAGCCTCTCTGTATCATTATTCTAACATTATTCCAATAGAAGAAATGCTTTGTCTTACAAATGGTGTTGGCGTTAAAGGTGCTCTATGTAACTTTTACCCGCTGTGGAGATGTTATTTAAATGTTCTACTGTACGGCATTTAAAGTTTCTATCTCCTTGGAAACAAACAGCCGACACAACTAGGGCAATCTACAGGTCAGAGGCGAGAACGCTCACAATTAGAATGGATGTTGTTTTTAATTTTTGCAATTTAAACCCCTGTAATGGAATAAAAGCAGGAGAGACAATTGTCTGTGGAACATTCATGGCAAAGCTATAACATTTCCAAGTAGATGTAGTAGTAGTAGTTTGTTTTTAATTTAATGTCAGACAAAAATACAAGATTATAGGTCAAAACATATCCAAATAACAGAAGACATAATGGGACAGTTTGTAGATAAGACAAAAATAAAGAAATAATAATAATAATAATTAAAACTGCAAGCAGTGATAAAGGCCCTCGCCACCCTTGCGACCGCGGGGGTTATGCGACCACGCTTCTCGTTCCCCGCTTCTCGTTCCCGCTTCTCGTTCCCGCTTCTCGTTCCCGCTTCTCGTTCCCGCTTCTCGTTCCCGCTTACATCGCCCCTCCCACCAAAAACAGCGATTGAGTAATACTACTCCATTCATTCCACTGAGAGCATTTATGACATTTTCACACCTGCACGGCTGGAAATAGAGGTATGTCTTCATTGGCTTTTTTGTTCAGTGTGATGAGTGGAATATGTGTACCAAATTTCGATGGTCTATGACAAAGTTTTTTTTTTTCATCCCAGTTAACCAAAACCCATGTATTTCAATGAGAAATGTCGGTCGTTGCCATGGCAACACACTTGCAAATACAGGTATGTTCTCATTGGCTTTTTTTGTTCAGTGTGGAGATAGGGAGGTCCATTCCAAATTTCAAATGTTTTTGACAACGTAAAATTTTTTGGGTCCCATTCAAAATTTCCAGGGGGCGCTGTGGAGCAATGGATTGTCTCATCTATATAAACTGTATATCATGACATTCAGATAAACATTGTGACCAAAATGTATATTAATGCCGGTTAACAGGACACTGCATGTTTGCGTTAGGTGCAATGTAATACTTGAAAAAGCGCCGTTTTTCTTTGCATGTTGGCCACACCCACAATTTATGACGTTGAAAAATCCAAGACAGTCGTCTACAATCACACATGGCCCTAGTTGATTTTGACCAATTTGTAAGTTTCTTGAATGAAAATCCATGGCGTAAAAAATCCAAACGTGAGAGTTAAAATTTCAAAAAAATGGGGTTCCGCCCACATTGGCCGACTTCCTGTAGGGTTTAGGGTGGGGTCATAATATAATTTTTTACTTGTCTTGACATGTTCTATGGTTCTACCAAATTTCATTTGTCTACGATGAAAAAGGTCTGTCATTGACGTAATGTATTTTGAACTTTGAGGTGGCGCTATTGAGTCATTTTGAAACATTAATTTTTTTGCACATCAAAATATCAATTTTTTCACCAACCTTGAATTTTGGGTCATAGTTGGATTAGTACAGAGCATCTATTTAGTCGACAATAAAGTCCAGTACTCTGAACCCCATTCATTTCAATGACACATTTATGACGTTACCGTGGTAACATAGTTACAAATAGAGGTATGTTCTCATTGGCTTTTTTGTTCAGTATGATGAGTGGAATATGTGTACTAAATTGAATGGCCTATGACAAAGTAAAAAATTTTCATCCCAGTTAAACCAAAATCAATGTATTTCAATGAGAGGTTTCGGTCGTTGCCATGGCAACACTATTGCAAATAGAGGTATGTTCTCATTGGCTTTTTGTTCAGTATGGGGATAGAAATGTCCATACCAAATTTCAAATTTTTTTGACAAAGTAATGTTTTGGGTCCCATTCAAAAGTTCAAGGGGCGCTGTGGAGCAATTTAATGTCTAAAAATTTTTAACTGTATATCTATGCACTCTGATCAAGATTTTGAACAAAATGTATATTAATTAATGCCGGGAAATAGGACGCTGCATGTTTGAGTTACGTACAATTTAATACTTGAAAAAATGGCTTTTTTTCTTTGCAGGCTGGCCACGCCCACATTTATGATGTAGAAAAATCCAAGATAGTTGGCTCTAATCCCACATGGGTCTAGTTTATTTTCACCACCATTTTGCAAGTTTCTTGAATGAAAATCCACAGCGTAAAAAATCCAAACGTGAGAGTTGAAATTGTGAAAAAAATGGGGTTCCGCCCATAATGGCCGACTTCCTGTAGGGTTTAGGGTGGGGTCATACACTATAATTTTTTACTTGTCTGACATGTTCTATGATTCTACCAAATTTTTTTTGTCTACGATGAAAAAGGCCTGTCATGCCGTAATGTTTTTTGATTTTTGAGGTGGCGCTACTGAGCCATTTTGAAATATTTAATTTTTTTTGCCCATAAAAATAATTAATTTTTCACCAACCTTGAATTTGGGTCCAATGAAATTTAGTTTTCACTAACGTTCAGGGGGTCAAAAATGGCTTTGAAGTCGCAAGTATAATAATAATAATAATAATAATAATGGAAACTCATTTTTTTCCCATTTTTTTTCTCCTAAACCATAAAAGCTACAGTCATGTGACTTTCTCACATTGTGCCCCATCACAAATAAGGCCCCTGTGAATTTTTCACAAGTCCACGACAAATCGATTGTCTTCTATGAATTTTTGAAAATGAAATTTGAAGAGGGCGCTAGAGAGTCATTTTGTGAGATAAAGCCATGTTTCGCATATCATTGTGTTCAGCTCACAAAATGTGCATAAACGCTGTATTAGCGTTTTCCCCAACAAAAAATGTGTGAAAGAGAAATATTTTATTGAAATATTCCAAAAATTGCTATTCTGTATAAAATTCACCATGACCACACCCAAAGTCATATTCAAATATAATTGATGATCTTTAATCTCACATGGGTTTAGTGGGTTTTGGCCAAATTTGAAGTGTTTGTGATGAAAACTGTGCGAGGAGATGTCCTGAATGTGAGGGTGTGCGCGCTTTTGTCATCACCGGGTTTGATCCAATATGGCCGACTTCCTGTACATTTTAGGGCAGGGCCATAATATCATTTTTGTCATGTCCCGACATGTTCTATTTTTTGATGCGAGTCTCAGATTTTTCAGTTGACTTTTTTCCGAGTCGGGCTCCCATAGGCCCAATGAAAATCAAAGTTTGAGGTGGCGCTATCGAGTCGTCTTTCGTTATTTTTTTTCGGGGTCTTCGGTGACAATTAGAGCTTGGCGAGTTCTAATTTTTGACACCACTCACTGGCATGTCGGGGCGTGTTAACCACTTGATTTTTGCCATTTTCCCCGTTTCGGACGCGGTTTTAATGAGTCCCTCGCCGGGACGTTGTCTCCGGCTCGGGCCTAATAATGATAATACATAAATAAATAAATAAAGCATGAGTGTGAATAAAGTTATAGTTTGAATACAAATGTGGATGTGCATCACCAGTCACACAGTGTTGTTGGTGATGGCCTGTTCGCATTAATAAGCATAGCTGATAGCTCCTTAATGCATTGTCACTCGTGGGCCGACCTCAACATCATATTTTTATTTTCCATCTGACAATGAGAGTAATAGGAAATATTGATTGGCAGCGCAGTTAAGTTGTCAGCATAGTCATTGAATGTGTCAAGCGAACCTGTTAAATTGTCAAAAAAAATCACTGGAGAACTCTTCCCTTCCTTAACGTCGTCCTATAAAACGCTCTTGGTCCGACAGGAAGCTCCTCCATCCTCGCTGAATTACCCTGTTTATTGATTTCTCTCACTGCGTTTTCTCCATCGCGCTCTATATGTATTTTAATCGGCTCCTAATGCCCCAATTTTAATTACAGATTACACAGGCTCATCTATTAGTAAACCCGGTGAGAGGCAAAACTGTCTGTGAGGTTTCAATACATGCTAGCTGCTGATGTTAGCTCTGGTTAGCTCCAGTTAAAGTTGTACGTCTATGTCCTCAGATGGTGCTGATGTAAGCCGCGTAAACACTTCCCCATCAGTTTGATCTGTCTGCCTTGTGTTTCCTGGATGCATTTGCTTGTCAATTAGCCGTCGCTTTAATCTTCTGAACCAAACAGGGGAGAAAATGTGATGCAATAAGTGATGGAGAGTGAGACAGAGCGAGAGAGAGGGATAGAGGATTAGAGAGATGGAGGGAGAGAGAGAGGGGGGGAGGTAGTCAAGGTTGATATCAATACTGCTGCTTTTAAATATGACTCTTTTATTGGGATTATGCTAGACAAAGTGTCCAAAATTATTCGAGGAGAAAAAAAAGTGTTGCCAGATTGGGCAGTTTTGTGGCCATTTGGGCTACTTTTGGACTTACCAGGTGGATTTAAAAGCATCCTCCAAAATAAGCGTATTTTTTAGAGGAAGTACAGTTAATATCACCACTTATTGTCACTATACCCACTAGTCTACCCATCTCTATCTATTACATATTATATTATTTTGCATAGAAGCTAATGTTTATTTGGGAGGTCCCACACACAAAAAAACTACCCTCATACACCTACAAACTGGATCACACTTTATTGGGTTGGAGTTCCTGATATGAGTACTAGCAGATTAAAATTTATGTCACATTATATAGGACACTGTGTGACTAGTTCTGTCACTCTCCTCTTTATTCTATAGAACGTACAACATGGCTTCTCTCGCTGTTAACCTGATTTCAATATCACCAGTGGGAGAGCACGGCAGAAACAATGTTATTTGAGGATGTTTAGCTGGAGCTTTGATTGAATTTGTCCCTGGGTGCAGAGACAGGCTCCATTAGGCAGAAGCAACAGGGTCTGGGGACACAGCGGTTAGAGATAAGAGGGGCAGCTGGCAGAGCAGTGCGGACTACAGGCCTGCACTGGGGCTTATGGGAATACAGCCCCATAATATCTGATCTGGGGTCAGACATGGCCCCTTTTACCAAGTGCTTCTGGTTAAGTAACAGTCAACACAATAGGGAATAGGGGAGAGGGGGTAGTGAGGAGGGTTAGACGGGTAGGTCGGTTTTATTATGTACTCTGCATTAATAATTCCACAGATGGAAATATGTAAATTATCCTTAAAGAGGGAGTATTACACGTCTATGGGGTATTAATTGTTAATATATTTTAATTACCTTTTATCGTTTTCTTAATTAAAACATCGTCTGAATATTGGTTATCGATGTAATGCAATAAAATGAATTATCACCCAGCCCTACTTTAGATTGGTGATCAAATTTGTGTGCTATCTGAGAGCAAACTTTAAATAAATGAAGCTTTTATTGGTGCAAACAGAACTCCAAACATGTTTCTTCCATGACAGTTTGATAGTTGTGTTGGTGTGAGTGAGCAGGGCAGATCTGCTCCTGATTGTGTCAGTCACTGAGCTTAAATTGTTTATGACAGTAACAAGCTGCCTAATCACCTGATGGAGGAGGAGGAGCCTGCTCACACTGCACGTTCTCCACACTCAGATGAGTTCACACTAAAGGTGCTCTAATGGATTTTTACTTTCAAATCTTAAACATGTGAAAAACAGAAAATTTTCATTTTAAATAGTTTAGAGCGGTCCAAACTTATTCCTAGTGGGCTAGACTTGGCTAGACTTGGCCAGTAGTACACATTTATTTGACTGGTAGCCAAGTTATGGTGTACTCAGAATGTAAGATAACGTTTAGGGGGTACTTGAGATAGAAAGGTTGCGAGCCACTGTAACAGACCACCAACAGACGCTCTCTGTTCTCACAGGTGTATGGTCTGTGACAGTGTACTGCAGTAGTTGTTGCTGTAGGAACAGTAGGACGTGACAATGTGTTTTATATACCTCAGTGAAGTGAGTGAGAGAGTGTGCATACACGGCCCTTTCCTCCAGGCCCTTGGCCCCTGGCCTCTATCTCCTCTCTCCCTCACAGTAATGAAGCCTGCCTTTAAGGAGCAGGGTGCAGCCAGCGAGGCATCACAGATTAGGTCAGTGGAACGGCTAGCGGCTGAGCATGATGGATGAGGGCCAGAATGAGTTTCTGCCGCGGCTGTATTGTGAAATCTTTTCATTGTCACCGACGGGCCTATGAGGGCCTGATGAACGAGGCAGCGAGTGTCAGAGCCGCCCTCCTCTGCTCCTGCTTCTCCTCTGTAATATCTCCCTAAGCTGCCTGGCTGCATGCCTACTTTGCTGCCCTCCTGACCAGCCACACCAGCGGTCAGCACACTATTGATAAAAGTTATGGCTGAAAATAGGCTGGGTTCAGTTCAGAACAGGAGAGAGAAGGTACTAATGAGAGAGAAATGGCAGAATTATACAGAGACTCTCGGAGTTTAGAGTTCTTAAAGTTCATTGCGTCTTCCTCAGCCAATGGACTTGACTACAGAGGAGCAGAGCAGGGAACGACACAGAGGAGCAGAGGAGGAGAGAAGCAGAGGATTAGAGCAGAGAGCAGAAGAGGAAGAGAGGGACAGAGGAGAAGAGGAACAGAGGAGGAGAGGGGCAGCGGCAGTGGGGTGTCTTTATGGGAAACGTTTGTGGCTGGCGTGACAGCTCAGCTTGATGGATGGGCCGCCTCCATCTGGTTGCAGTGCATGTAATAAATATCCATGCTGGTGTTTGACCTCTCTCACTTACCAGACACATCTTTCACTTTTGGGACGTCCAAGGGGGACTCACAATTATGCCTGCTCTCCTCTGGCCGGTGTGGGGGAGAGACGCTCTGTTTATGGGCTGCAGCCCAAGGGCAAAGAGTCAAAAAAATAGATAGCTGTAAACAATGCTTGTGCCGCCAGGAGAATTCTCCTGCATTCAATAACCTTTAACACCTCCTAAGCCCTCATCTCCCTGAGCCCACTGCCTGCCCACAATGCAGTGCTGCACCACTCTAAACGCCTCCATCTTTCCACACAGGATGGAGCTTGTGTCTATGCTTAGGTCAAAGAATCAAAGGCCGGGTGCCTGTTCAAAACATACAAAAAGTGCTAGTGACAATAGCTGTAAAATGGACAGACATAATAATGCAGTGTAGGTTGGTTGTGTACTCTGAAGATGTGAAGATGCACATATACAATACAGTGTTATATGGAGAGGTTATAGAGGCCAAGTGGATATGCGCACGCTGTGGCCAGGGTCATGCAGCCCAGTTAGCAGCCGCTCTGTTTGCTAACACAAACCACTCATAAGGCATATTCAATAGCCATTAGCATTACTCTGTGAGTGCTCATAAGCAGCAGTGGTGTTTGCCCTTAGCTCTGACCCACTGCATTAGGCTGGTCAGCCTCTCAGTAACAGAAACAGATAGGCAGCCATTGGATTTTAATAAACCTGGATAATAATGAGGCTGAAAGCTGAGTGAATTGTAAAGCAGAAGGCTAATGAAGTGCCTATGTGGGCAGTATGTGAGAAATAACCTATAACCTATTAAGCAGCAGCACACTCCCTCTGCCCCAGCCCTGGCCCTGATTGAATTAGTGCACTTTTTAATTACTGAGCATCCAAGATGGAGCTCAGAATCTAATTGAACTTTTTCATGCTGACTGCTTCCCAGCCAAACAATTTGTTCTGTAAAAAATGGAATTAACACTCCCACTTTGTCTCCCTTTTTTGCATTGATTCTCCAACATTAGGACTGTCTGAGGAATTCCTAGGCCGTAAAGAATCTGATCGCGCAGCATTATTCACAATAACGCATATGTTATAATCGCAGAGAGAACTTACTTAAAATTCAATCCACTTTGGCATCATTATCATGTATCAACATAATAAATGAGCCCTTCAGAGCATGGTAATTATAATTTGATAAATCATCAGCAGAAAATTAACTGGATGTCAAAACATTCATTGGAAAGGGTGATGAATGGAGGATGATTGTGGTGATGAATTGTGTTAATCTGCGCAGTATGAAGCCAGCGAAATGGCTAAGCAGCCCAAGATGGATGGGCCATGGAAGCTGCAAGGTCAGGACACACAACTGCAGAACGGAGGGAAGAAAAATACAAGGGAATGGAACCAAAGAAAAGAAAGGAGGACTCTCTCTCTCCCTCTGCCGCTGTGCTATTACTCTGCAGCGGACAGTATCTTTTAGCTCTTTATACATTTGTTTTTAGAACAGTTTTACCTTAATGTATACGCTATCGAACCACTTCAAAATGACCACATCCATATTTATAACATGTACTAAGGACATTTGGAAATATACTGCATAAGTCACGTTTCATGATCATAAAGAATACATGTGTGTGCTGTCAGGGATCTGGTGTGAAGCGTAATCAAACATTAAAGGGGAGCTATATTGTAAAATTAACTATGAGCTTTTAACAGTGTTATAATATAGGGCTGAACAATTTGGAAAAAATATCTAATTGTGATTTTTCTGACAAGCATTGTGATTGTGACTGGATTTGTGACTTGAATGACAGGATTCTGCTCAAAGTTCACATTTCACAACACGTCATGAAGATTTGACTGAAATATAAACTGACAAACTAATACAAGAATCACATTTCAGAACATGTTTGTACAGATCTAAACTACAGGGTTTGCAGTTTTTATGCAGAATAAGACCCCATGGTGACACAGGGAGGGCATCTAACACACAGGGAGGGCATCTGACACAGGGACATTTCAGAACATGTTTGTACAGATCTAAACTACAGGGTTAACAGTTTTTATGCAGAATAAGAATAAGGTATTTTGTGGTTTGTGTAGGAAGTTATGGTACATCGCAAATTGCAGCCTGTCTTCTATATAACTTTTGATTCAGCTAGCTAGACCATACAGTGTAGTACAATTATGTGATGTACCTAGCTTTTATGTGGTCGAGCTAGCTTTTATTTTTGCATTAGTGAATGTTATTTCCCTCTGTATTGTGACACAACTTTACAAATGCGAGTAGAACATTTCAAATCATCACAACCACAACAGGAAAACCAAAATATCAAATCAGAGTTAGCTTAACGTTCACCTTTTGCTGACGAAAGCCCCAAAACAAACTACAATTTTCCACATTTGGGACGACGGCATTGCGACTGGGGGATGCTGAATGTCTTTTTTTTCAATAGAAGGACCCTCACTGATGATAATGAAGGCTATTTCTACAAATAACAGTAATTACACGTCAGCGCTTGTGAAATGTGACAAAGCAGACAATGTTGCTTTTATTGAATTCATTATGTTGACAGCCACTTCATCCTTTCATTCATCCAGCATTCAATATAATGGCCAAGAGCAAATCTCAACCACTGACAGTCGCGTTTGTTTTGTGTCTTTTAGCCTAATCCATACGCACTCTGACCCGACGAGGATGCACATTACTGGGGTAGTCGGAGATCTAAACGGCCTCTCCTCTGCGTCCTGTGTCATCGCTTGGAAGTTCTAATCTCATCTTTGGTTTTAGACACCTCTTATCTCGCTGGCAGCTTGACATGTGCGGGGATATTTGCTGAGAGCGGTGCAGGCTATCACTTGGCCCACAGTGCGTAGGGAAGGAGGATGGAGGAGGAATCGCACCTCTCCTCTCCTCCATTTTCATTTGTTCTGCTCTCCTTCTGCGTATTATCAGCAGTAGTGTCAGCAGCGCCGTGGTATGGAAGGATGGAGAGGGACGGGGAGAGATGTACCGCGGCGGCTCTTAAGTTTCTGATTGTCTAAATGACACGGAATCTCATCATACAGCTGTCTCCCCCTGTGACACTACAATTACCCATAATTCCCTCTGTCATTCACTGTCTCAAGGTTAGTGTTTTATATCCAGAGCCCAAGCTGAGGCTATTTACATTTAAATGGTCAAGTAAAAATAGTTCGATGCATGGGGCCAATGGAAACTCAAATCTTATGCTACGTTTTTATTAAAATTGTTTAAAATGATTATGCACCTGGGGATATTTTGTCATTACAGTGTGATTATACCCAGCCAGTAGGCCTATATTACTTATATTCAATCCTTTCCACTGCGCGACATCTGTATTACAATATATTTTATTGTCTGAGAATCAAGAATTGCATTGTTAGCATGCTAGTTGTTTACCTTGATGGCTTCTGAAAAACAAACGCTTATAAAGTTATAGCAGTGAATCATTAGAATGCTAGGATGCATTTGGAAAGTGAGGAATAATTGTGGACTTCTGTAAAACATTTAAACCAAGGGTGTCAAACTCACAGAAGGCCAAAATTAAAAACTGTGACTAAGTCGCGGTCCAAACTAAATATTTATTGAAAAATTTCAACAACATCTGTGTGTTTTTCAGTTCATTAAATTTGAGTGGCAGATGCTAATAAGTGTCAACAGAAGTGGTGAGGGCTGGCGCCAATTCATTTGCAAAGCATTCTGGGATTCATAGTATTAAAGGTGCATGCGCTATGCTGGCGCGGCTACCGGTGGGCCTGCTCTAATACATATTTGATATGATCTCACTGGTCAAATGTATTTATATCGATGGCCAAATGTGGCCCGCGGGCCTGAGTTTGACATTTCTGGTTTAAACATTGTTATACTCTAGAGTCTAAAGACAACTAGTATCTTCAACTAAGCTGTTCATACTACTATACAATGCATCTAGTAACTAATTAACCAATTTTTGAGCCACTTTTTTAAATGGACTTATTAAGAATGTATTTATTTTTGAGAAAATAAGTACATGGTATGAGCTTCGTAATCCGTAATAAGTTTGAACAATCTATTAGCTGTACCAAAAACATATATTGTAAATCCCATCTGCCCATTACCTTAATCACCGTAGTAATTACTCTGCATCTTGTTACTGCTGATAACATTAATCAGCCTTGCCTCTAATATGATCTTCCCTGATACTCCCTCTCCTTCACATCGCCCCAGCAGTCCTTCTTCCTGTTTGACAAAGTGCGCACGCCTGAAAATGGCCCATTATTGCCGCTTGCATTTCTTACTCCGTCATCTCTGATATTCCTTCTCCGGGTTAAACACTACATCTCTCCCCATCCCCTCCACTCTCTCCTCGCCCATCCCGGGAGTAAAGTGTTCTTCAAAGGTATATATTTCATCGGCATCTGACAGCCCTGACACCATAATTGACCTGAGAGCTTCCATCTTACTCTTTTGAAATTCTCCGTTGTAATGTGTGTCAACTAGATAAAATGATTCCCATCTCATACCTTTCTTTTCCGGATTTCCATTTGCAAAGGCGGTGGTGGCGGGCTGGCTGCTAGCTGACTGACTGGCATCGCCACCATTATCTTTTTCCTTTGATCGCCTGTGATCGGAGGAGAGATGCGCGGAGGTCTATTGTTTGAAACAGGTGCTACCACTTAAGTCCTTTACATTAGCGTTTAAATAATCCCCGATACAGCTCAGATTTGCCATTCTATTTGAAGCGTTCTGACAGATTAAGGCAGGTCTGTCAGTGTGTCATACTTTCACAGAGCAGAATGATCCATAGTGCTTTCATTAGATCCCTAATGGCGTCCATGCTATTCACATTATTAAGTGTGAACTGGAAGAATGACGATTTTAATGCACTCTTTGACCTTAAATGTGCGGTGATTAGTCCCGCCCCGTCTCCCAAATCTAATGTTCCACTCAAGATGTGTCAAGGAGCTGTCGGGGCCCCTTTCAGACCTGCTGTAACCATTTAAAGATCACTGTATTTGACTTTATATGGATGTATCCAGATTTTTACTGCTGTATTATTAAGATAGTGGCGCCATGTTTTGTATGTTCTTTTTTAAATTACAAGTTTTAGGGGCATGCTTGGTGATGTCGTTTAGACTCCTGAACTAATACATTGGCTTGAAACTTATTTTATTTTACATAACTGGTTGCATTTCATTTTGTAGCTTATTTTGATGCAGCTGTTCAGAAGACTTGTGCGTGGAAGATACGGTCACTATGTCACCGTTTTGGTTTGTCTGAAACGCTCCACATACTGTTCCATATTGTGAAACCTTCTAGACAAAGGAATATAGCCTCCCTGGAGACAAGCAGGTCTTGTACTCTCCACCAGAAATGTTAGTCCACCTAAAAACAATAAGTCTGGTATTGGGATGAGATTAAGTTGACAAGAACTACAAAGACCATGATGCTTTGCTCTTTGCTTGGCAGCCATCATAGCCATGCAGCAGCAGTAATGTAATGATTTGAGTCTTTTTGTTTAGCTCAGATTTGACACCTTTTGTTGTTCTTGTATCTGTTTATGTGGTTGCTATGCTGACAAGGATGTGACGGTTCTGGTCTGTTTTGGCGACTGGCGCTAGGAGTTGAGACTGCTGCTGTTTTGCTCTTGTTTTGGGGTAGGTTAGGGCATACAGTAGCCTTGTGTTCAATAACCAACTAGAAGGTGCTCTGTGCTGGGCAGCCATCATAGCCATGAAAACCAGTAGTATATTGTTATAGTTGTTATAGTTGTGATTCAGTTACTGTGTGGCACTAATCTTGTTAAATATGATAAGTATTGCCCTATGTATGAGATCTCCACATACCTGAATCTCATGTTAATATTGTAATTACAGTAAAAGTGACACACATACCAAAAAATCTTAAACAATACATGACAAAAATACACAAATTCTGCATCATAAATCCTGCATTTTGTTCCTGACACATTTCCCATAACTAATTTTCCACATTTGCCTGTCTATACCAATTATTCATACCAGACTCAAAAACATGCTTTTATGAACGGAACAGATTGAAACTTTCAAGACCATTGAATTTGTCGTGCCCATATTTATCCCTGTAATAAATACTAGCTGGCCCCCTCTGTAGGCTTCTGTAATGGTTGCATCTGTTTCGCTCACGGCTTTTATTACCCCAGCATGCTCATCACATCTATCACGCCACTTAGATCAACATAGCCAAAAAAACAACACTACCGCACCACCAGCCCCTGACAAATCTCCTAGCATAGCCTTTTCTTGTTCCTGTTCATTCTCACATGCAGCTATAAAAAGACTTGTTTTTTGCACGCCGTGTCATATTATTAAGTTCCGCGCTTGTTCGGTGAGCGCGGGACATATTTTCTGCTTTCCTTGTGGCTAATTGGGGTGTAGTTATGGCTCCTCATGCCCCAAAATGTGTCAACGTGCCCGCGCGCTTCTCCCAGAATCCTCTTCTTCTTCCTGTCAGTTCGGGGCACGTTACGAAGCCTTCTGCGATCAGATTAATTAACACTGTATTGACAAACTGTGATAGGATTTTTGTACTTGCTTTTCTCGTCTTTTAACACACTAGTTTCTATCATCATAGGTTTTACAAAGGAGGGAATTGTTTAAACAGCTAACGCTTCACTTCTCATGATGCACTGTTATGGTTTTACTATTTTAAAGTGATGTCCAAATGCCTTGTAGAATAGATATATATTACATGACAAGTTTCTACATTGTATTCACTGGCCAAGCATATGGGTACTGTCCCCAGAAAGGATAGAGAAGAACTAAAATATGAGTATAATTTTAAACTGAATATGTCACGAACTTGTCTTTTACCATATAAATTGACTCTTAAAGGGAGAACGTATAGCTATGGTGTCATCTGGTGGTGAAATGGTAAGGCAGTGATATATAGTGCTTTTCCAGCCGCTCAAAGTAGCTTTACAGTTTCATTATTCATTCAGTCCATACTTTGTGGTGGTATGCTACTATAGGAGCTACAGCTGCCCTAGACTGAGAAAAACGAAGCTGCCAATTTGCTCCATCAGCCCCTCTGACCACCATCAATCACTCTCACATCACATTCATGCTAGGCAAGGTGAAGTGTCTTGCCTAAAGACACAACAACAGTGTACATTAAAGCCACTGTTGCTTCACTGTGGCACCCGGGCAGTGTTTGTCCAGACTTTTATAGACCTTTTATACCATGGATCACTCCTGGATGAATGATGGATTCCAACAACTAGATCTTAAAGTTGCAAAAATCCATCCTCTGGTCAGTTTCACCTTTTTTGTGAAGAGAAGCCATAGGAGCTACAGTTTCTTGAATTTTGATGCAACTGTTTAGAAGAATTGTGGATGGAAGACAAGGTCACTATGCAGCCGTTTTAGTTTGCCTGGATGTTCCACATACAGTTCCATATAGTGGCAAAAAAATAAAACCTCCATGGAGACAGGCAGGTCTTGTACTCTCTACCAGAACAGTTTGTGCATCTAAAATGCGGCAGGTCTGATAGTGGGATGAAACATCTTTTCAATTTAACCTTTGAAATTGACCTTTGCATATATGATGCTTATCTCAGGATATTGGGCCAGAAGTGGGCCATACGATACATATCCTTTAATAAAACCTCATGTCTCTATACCCTGATCTGGAGTTATGTCCTGCACAAAACTACGATGATTGTCACAGATTTGAATTAAGCAGCTACTAAATAACCAAATAAGTGTGTCTTCTCATCCTACCCTTCCGACCACACAGAGCATCTCCTGATCCAGAAGAGACATGAATACGTAACACTGCTGATTCCCCTGCCCATGTGTTTGTTTCTCGTCATCACCCTCACAAAAGTGTCCCTGGTCCTTATAGTTCACAGTGGGACCTCAGTGGTAGGGACTTTCTTTAGAGGAGCAGCCCTCTTTAGTGCAGCTTAAGCCTGTTGGACATCCACCTTTGTCCCTCCATACACTGCTGATCATTGACCTGTTGCGCTTGTCCACTCCCATGTTCCTCTTGCCCCTCAGCTTGGCCCTCTTCAATGACCTAAGTGCACCAAATTGAGCTATTTTGTCTTAGCTGAAAACGGCCCCATTATTAGTGTGTTTTCTTATTCATACCCTCGTCTGCTTGGTTGGCCTTCTTGTATATGTACTTAGTCGGTCTTTCTCTCATGTTGCGTTCGTGGCTCTGGGCTTGTGAGGGGTCGCTGTGTCCACTCTGGTGGTGTCAACTTCAATCTGGGGCCATTTGCTGTGAAATGTGTGCCGTGGGGGGACAGGTGGAGTTGGGGCGCTCGCAGGTCAAAGCCTCGGTAATTGATGTTGCTTATTCATCTGCTTTTCTGTACTCCCCCCTTTCTCCATTTCTCCTTAGCTCTTCATTTTGTGTTTGTTTTAAATAGTTTGAAGATTTACGGTAGGATTTACGGTAGGTCTTCAAGGTCCTATATTACACAAAATTGGCTCATGTGACCTGTTAGCCATGTTATAATGCTGTTACCTCCTCAAAAACATACCGAGAGTTGAGTTTTGTTGAGTTATCCTTTATTATTACGCTGTTTATATCTCCAGAGCTCAAAAAACCTTGTGATGTCATCAAGGGGTCAATAGTTTTCAGATATTTTAGCCTCAACTTAACAGATTTACAGATTTATTTTTGTTTAGTTGAGATTGCAACAGAAAGTTTACAATATCTTCTGTTGCACCAAGATGAAAAGAAGTCTCAACAAGGCTAAAATAACAGTGTAGGTTTAAAGTTGGTCAAATCCAGGGCTGCAAATTATTCATATGATTCTAGTGAAGGTGTATGGAGTGCTTCATATACCCCCCCAATAGGATCACAAGGTGGGACACAGAGTTTTTAGTTTGAGAGAAGAACACTACCTAAATCTGCAGGGTTTGTGTGTTAAACATGTGTGAATGAAACAAAACTCAACTCCAGGTATAATTTTGATGAGTAAACAACATTATAACTTAGATCAAAACTGTGTGTAATATAGACCCTTTAAGGTTCCAGAAGCATCCCCCCGCTGAACCCGGCCTGTGTCTTTACCCAGCAGGGGGCAAGCACAATGGCGGTGCGGGACAAAAGGAGGTTTTCCCCATCGCAAAGCCCAGTGGACATCTCCTAGCGCGGTCCGGAGCTCTAGAATAGCAATGCTACAAAGGAGGATGGGGCACAGAGCATGACAAGCAGGCCAGCGCTCACTGTAATTAGCCATGGAGCTAGCCTGACCAATGGACCTATGAGACCAGGCCTCAGTCACAAACATGAGAGGGATGGGCAGATCATGACCCAGCTAAACCAATTATAATGAAGCACCAACACGCTTTATGTAACTTCTTAGAACTGTTTGCTTAAGTGCTCAGTTTGTAGTCAGGTGGGCTTGATTTCTTATATAACCCTCACAATGTTTTTTTCTAACTGTTTGCAAAACTTATCATTCTATTATTAGTTTGAGGATGAACAAAGTCTTACTTTACACCAGCTTTGAAACCTATGTCCTGAAAGTGTCTAGACCCAAATTCCATTAGTTTTGCCCCAGTACAGATATATTTTAAGAGTAGGTGTTACAGTCGAAATGTGACCCCTGTGTGCTGTCTGCATCTAATTTTAAAGCATTTTATTGTCTGAAAATCAGGAACTGAGCTAGCATGCTAGTTGTTATTAACATACTGTATTATCACTGTGATGTTAAAACTCTGCTCCGGCTTCTGAAAGTTGAAAAAGTGCTATTAAACTCATCATGGTTAATAATTTGGATGGTAGGAATGCGTTAAGAAGGCAAGGTACATGTGTGTTAGCTTGGACCATTGCAAACTGATGAATTAGTTATATTTTTCATGTTTTAAGATAAAAATTAGGTACAGCACCTTTAACCCTTACCCTTGAGCACATTTCTGTAGCCATGAAATGTAATTTAATCTCACACTTTTTCTTAATTTACTCAACCAACTCTATTGTAACCCTTAAAAACTATTCACTCACTCATTAAACCCACACAATTACATCTACATAGCCAGCCTTCCTAACACTTTCCCTCTTTTTATTCCCGTAAAAGGCTTCACAGCAGTCAGTCACTGCGCCTGTCTGACCCGTGGCCCTATGAGATCTTGCCCCTGTCTGTAAACACTGTTAAAATCTTGAACCAAGGACAAAATGTGTGACTGGAGAACACCGGACACAGTCTACCATTAGTTAAACTTGACAAAACAGTCTTATGAACAGGCCCTCTGCGCTGAACTCTGCCTCTATAATCCTCCTTCCGCTCTGCTCCCTCCGTGGAATGGTACCTGCGCAGATGAAGCGGGAGTGGACTTATACGCCCTGTGGCCTGCCTGTCAGCCAGCTGCATGGGTGGTATGTCCCGGGCCCTTTGAAGAGAGAGAAAGATTTGGATCATTACACAATAAAGAACACTTCAGTCAGACTGCAGTGAGCACTTGGAGAGATGATGCTTAATGATGTTGACAGCAATTCACCTCTGCCGAATTACTCTAAGATTTGACTCAACTTGCCTTCTTTAATGAGGCTCAGTCTGTAAAGGTAATGGGCCAGCAGTGAGGGGGAGGAGGGTGGGAGTAGACAAGGGGGTAGAACCAGACTACTGTGTGAGCGACTTTCCATAGGGGTCCAAGACATTGTCAAAAATGTATATCTTGACATTTTTTGTAGTATCCTGAAGCGTTGTCATAGGATAGGGTTTCAGCCTCACTTCAAGCAGGTCTTGAGTTTGATTTCTAAACCTGTTGGGCACTTTCTGAGCAGAATTGGCATGTACTCCCTGTGACTGCATAGCTTTCTTTTGAGCGCTCAGGTTCCCCTACCTCTATGTACATTAGTGTCCCCTCTGAGGTCAGGACTCTCATGAAATTGGGATTTCAAAACGCATTATCTTTAAAACAATAATTCTTCATGATAATCTAGACGATATATCGCTCACATTAACTCCGTCACTGCTGTTGTCGGTTAACACGGGGCCGGTAAGAGATCACATAGCCCCTTTAAGCTGTCATGTCACAGCACTTCACTCACCAGAAAGGCCATCCACAATAAAGAGAGAGAGCAGGCCGTGTCTGATGTGCTCTCAACGTGTACCAAAGCCGGGTGCATATGGATCACTGCATCTGATAATATAACATTGTCTTCATGTGCTTAGCCTGCCTTCTGAACACAATCCACAGAGCACATGCAGAGGATCGCATGGCCTCTTATCCCCTCTGCTAAATCCATTGTACTCTCCACAGTTAACTTTGCCATTGTGTCGGGGGGAGTTCTTTGTGTCTATCAATTACTATCATTTGCCTGGGAGTCTGTCTTGTACATTTTCTTCACTCCACTAGGATCAAATAAGCCGTTTTACAGAGCGGAGGAGCGGGGACAGTAATTCCAGCCTACAGCGTGTTTGCTATTTCTAATCATGCATGTTTATGTGCAACTTTGTGACAAAAAGCTTCGGCGACAGTTGATTTGCAGTTCTATTTTTTTCCACATCTGACTGTCATCCCATCAAAGTGGCAGATCTGTCAGCGGCTTTGAGCGGCTCACGCTGAATGATAAATATGTACATCAAAACTGGGATTCAGTGCCAATTATGCATTGACAGAGATGTCAGGCAGACTGTAACATTTAAATTAAAATGATGGCATTCCATTTCAAAGTGCGGTGTTTGGTGACATGTTCTATTATCTCTCACCATGGTGTAAGAAGAGGCAAAAACAACTGCTGAGAGGAGGAAACTCTCCCAAAGGTTAAATCAATAACTCTGTTGTCAAACGCCTTCGTCTGCACACATACCTACATGTCAATCAGAGGGGCTATTAATAGGTTTGTTAGAGCCAAAACAGAGCTGCTCCTGGCGTTTATAGAGAACAGCAACTCATCACAGTCAGGAATGTGTCCCGTAAACAGTCCACAGTAAGTGTTTGGACAGTGACAAGAGTTCACCATGTGATCTAATGGGATGATTGGGTTGTTTTTATTGGGCTTGTGATGTTAATTATTATATTGTGTGAGTTTGAAGAGGCTTTATATTAGTGTAAAGTCCCATTTCGTCAATTAAAGTCATCTAGCAACATGATACAGTTGATTCAGCAGGCCTGACTTTTGTGTAGAGATCAAAATAGTCCAATCTAATCTAGAGTCTTAATTGAATGTGTTCTGACCCTGTGACAGTCTGCCCATTTGAAAGCATCTCATTGCCCAAACACAGAGGCAGGTAGGTTTTATTGTTCCTTATGGCAATGTAAAGCCAAGTATGCAATAGTAATAGTAATACACTGAAATGTGCTGATGAATAAAGTATAGAGCTACGGATTAAATGTCAGAAAACATTATTAGCAAGCTCCGTTATTAGCAAATTGTGCAAAAAATCCATATATTAGCATACATTACCATACATTAGCAAAAAACTAAACAAACGATGCATGAAACGACCCAATAAGCTGCTTGGTCACTACTGGTAAATACGTTTATAACACAGAGCCAGAATACTTTGTAAAAAATGATAAGTTTAATGTTTTGCTTCTTTAAATTTCCATTGGTTTAACACTACGCCAACTGAAAATTCTGTGATATAAATCCTGCCGCATTTTTGTGTCCGTAGTCTAGCTTAACCCATACGATAGACCACTGGCGTTTCATACGTTTGGTGTGACAGTCATAGACATTATTTCCCTGTTTGTCGGCTCTCATCCCGCTCTCATTTCCCATTGTCTCCATTAGCGCTTGCATTATCTCCCAGCCTAATAACTTTATGATAGCAGACATGAAAGTGCAACACGCTCTCTCGCACGCCGCTGGAATAAAAGCCCTGATAGTTTAATTGGCAGGAGTACTTGTCTAATTATCACTTTTCTTGCTTGTTCTCCGCGCCCGGATTATGTAATTATCTTTCGGAAACACTGGAGGAGCGATACTGCTTTTTTGTGTGTCACTTTTCTGAGACGCCTCGCTACCTGACACTCAGCCAGCCACTTAATAACATGCTGGAAAGGCGGCTAATTATATCATAATAATGGCTTGATGAAAGCAATAAGGCAGGCTGCAGAATGACTGATGGCCGTGTTAGAGCGCAGTGCCTGGATCTCAAATGGTTAGAATCACACCAAACAGGAAGCCCTTTAATTACACTTACAGTCAGCACGCCGCACTATTCTCTTTCATTATGCAAATCATTGTTTATACTAAATTATACCTTTCTCCGCAATGATATTTCCAGCAAATTGAATCCCTTATCAAGTTAATTACTCGTGTGTTTACAAGCCCCCCAAGCTAGGATATCCCAATTAAAGACTCCACCTGTTCCACGGCTGAGGTCTGTATTTGTTACAAGTGTCATTACATGTCCTCCCGCAGAGAGGAGCTTTGTCAGGGGGAAGGACCTCCAATAGACCCCTCGCTGGGCGCCCAGATTTCACCCACAAACTCCCAACCCTGTCGCCAGCTCATGGGATCGCACAGCTGACTCGCACACCCGCAGCAGAGGAAGAAGAGGAGGATGATGGGTAATCCTGACGGAGGGGCGCGGTGTCGGCTGCTTTCGAAACTTTTTAATTAGCGCTAATTACCTTTGCAGGAAAATGTTGAGGCTGGAAAGGATTTGTGTCAGCGAGAGGGAGATCAAAGATGGTGGCGCGGCGCATTTTAATCGGGGTAGGAGAGGAGGGAAGGAGGCGAGGGAGGAGGAGAGGAAGCATCCCAGGTGGTACATGAGGACTCTACCTCCAAGATCGCTGTCGACCAATCACACCGCGGGGCCTGTCGCATTATCAAACGCTCCGCTCGTAGAGAGGGATTAACTTTTTCATTTAGCTAGTTTTGTCAAATCATTCAAGCCCCTCATTTGTGCCATTCTTTTCTTGTAGTAATTCTGTCTCCTTGTTATTCATTTATTCGGCATTTGCAGATTATAAGATAAATTATAAAGATCCCAAAGGACTGAGAAGGATCTTGACACATTGCTTCCTGTCTCATAGAGCGTGTGCACTTGTTTAGATAGCCACAATATGTCAACAAAACTGCATGCTAGCTTCATTGCATCTGATGCTAACATTTTCCATTAAACCTAGTTACACCAATAGCTATACAGACAATATTTTCTCTGTATAATAAGCATGCTAATAACACTGGCCATTTTAGCTTCAACCATCTATTTCTTAAGCTTATTTACCAGCAGTTAGCATCATCGGTATGCTTGGATTTGATGCATTTATAAATCATTAGATTATAAATAAGCATAACAGTATTTTTATTATTTATGTTAAAATAGCGACTTTACTTTCTAACGTACTTTCTGTAGGCCTGTCCCTTTTTTTGTCACTTCCGTAGTACCCTTTAACAGTACCCATTGTATACTACAACGTCCCACACACCCAGAGGATCACAGAAAACAAATGCCTTAGATTTGCCCTGATTGAGTGTAGTTTTTCTCATCTCTCCGCCATCTTTGAGCACGTGCGCCGGGCCGTGATTGGGCGCGCGCCGCTTCATCCGCCTGACAGGCATTTCATAGAGGTGCTTTTTAATGCATGCCTGGACATCACTGTGGCAGGGTCATCCATCAGACTTCAAGACAACATCGATCATTTGCCACGAAGAGCGCGCCGGGTAGTGATTATTTGCTATTAGGTGGATGCTGAGGCATACAAATGGCTGGCAGTTGACAGTTGAACTCACTCAAACGTAATGTGGGATGGCTCCCCCTCTCACAGAGATGTTGACAAGCAGCGAGCCCGAACACTGTAATGACGGGGCCGAGCGCAGACAGCCAGGCCAAGAGAAATCCTATATATACCAGCATATCTATTAGCATTTTTACTCCCTATTTGTTTACATTGAGTGTTATATAAATAAGAGCAATGTAGAACAGAAAATAGCTGCTAATTACTATGATTGAATATCCTTTCTCTATGATGGGCTGTCACTGCGGCGGTGTATCATTATATGAGCAGTGTGTTTGTACTGCCCGTGTCACTTTGATCCGCGCATTGGCTGCCATGTCATCAGCAAATTGATTTTAGCTCACAGTCACTGAGGAAGGGCGGCGTTTGTCATGTGGAGAGACAACTAATCTTTGGCTACAAACAGTCACAAGGGCCGCGGCCGGGACCACATTCTCCCACATATTGGATGTGTCTGCATGCGCTTCAATGAGACAGGCAGCAAGACAGCCTCGCCTTTCATCACATACAGCAGGCAATTTACAATTATGGACCCGGTCTCAAGTCTATAAATGTATGTGCTATAGTCACAATCGGCGCACTTTAACTTTAAAACTGCGGCCATTTTGGAATTAATTTGTTTGCAAAGTATTCAGATTTGATTTCAGTCTTATCTCATATTTTAGTTTTATATCAAACTATATAAGTTGGTTTCTTTGTCCACTGCTATGTGACAGTTGTGCATTTCTTTTTAATAACATATAGACCTAGCATTTCAGTTAAACCACATGTGTCAAACTCAAGGCCCATGGGCCAAACGTGGCCCGCCATGTCATTTTATGTGGCCCGTGACAAAGTAAATTAAAAGGTCTGTGTGTCTTAAAATATCAGTTTATTAGGAGATACACAGTTACACAGCCATTTTTTGATATCTATGCAAATCCATATGCAATATTTGTAAGTTGAATATGTAATACATATAGAAACGGTTAATTAACAAGACTAAAAAGTAGTTACATTTATTTTACATTACTTTTGGTTACATTTTTCTTACAGTTACGTCCAGTCCTTTGAGAGCAACCATTTTGTTGATGTGGCCCTCTGTGAAAATGAGTTTGACACCCTGAGTTACACCCAAGTCTTACATAAACTTAAAGGGACTGTCGGCTACCTGATTTTTCTACATTTTAAACTGAAATAATGAACTAGTTCATTTTAATCAGTTTGCAGCGGACCAAAGTTATTCCTTACTTTGCATATTTCCTTCCAATTATTCACCGCAATGAGTTTATAAGTGCTTTTCACAACTTTCAGATACCAGAGTGGAGTTTTGCTGTCAACAACTAGGATTTGTGGTTCTCTGACAATAAAAACGCTTTATAATTAGATGCAGACATACAGACTGTACATGGCAGTCTCATTTTGACCCTAAGAGCTGCTTTTACAGTATATCTGTACTGGGAAAAAAACAACATTTTTCTCAACTATATGGGAAAAAATTGGGTAGAGCCACTTTAGAACCTAATTCTACAGCTGGTTATTGGACCTCAACATTATTTATTCAAAGTTGATCGAGATTCTGTTGTATTTAATGACATGAAACTGATATGGTCTTTTTAATTTAGACGTCATCAGCCAATCCTCTGTACTGGCACTGATTAAAAGACATAAATTCATGAAAAAAATTATGACTTTTTGTTTTTGAAAATAAATATATCGATAAAGCTATGAAAAAATGTATTATGCTTTTTTCAATGTCAGCTTGTTCTGTATGTACTTCCATTCTTCATGTGTTTAACTCTGTCCCACATGCATACTTCTTCTACATCCCCACATCTCCATCTCCCTGTCGCCCACCTCCCCTGCCCCCCTCCTCTCGTCCGTTGGGTCATTTGTGCGGCTTACGCTTCATCCCGTTCCAAAGCGGGGTCAAACGCAGGCTTACGTGGCTCTCTCTGACAGGGCTGTGTGTCTGTCAGCTCCTTATCCCAGGGCCAGGCCTGATCCAGGGTCATTCATCAGACAGAGCTTTGA
>JAIEZT010000441.1:14630528-14835528 GCA_019594935.1 Periophthalmus modestus | reverse complement strand
CAAATCATATCTTAAGGTAATGTGTAAGACTCACAAATGTTCAAATCATTTAATATTGTCAACATAAAGCTTTTGTAAGTATCTACTCAAGTATGAAGTAAATGTATGGTCTAAGAAAAGTACAATTTCTCAAGTAAATATAATGTATCCCCAGCCTGTTATTGTTATCTAGGAAGTGTTAGTGCAAAGTGTGCAAAACCAAATAACCACACTGCTATGCCATCGATGATGAATGTGTGAGCCATGCCCTTTGACCTTGTAAATAGACGCACTCCTGACACATATTCCAGCCATTGTTTTTAGACACATGACTGCTTCAGACTAACATGAACGGATTGGTCAACACTCTGCCCCTCTAACCCTGCATTTAAGCTGACCATACTGACTTTTTTATCCTTTCCACCATCTCCCCCTTACCGTCCCCTCAGCCTCCTCCCACTTTCACCTTTCTTATTAAGTTTATTAAAGCCAGTCCCCCGTCCCCGGCTTGAGTCCACTCCCTCTCCCATTCATTACAGTGCCTTATCCTGGCAGGCCATCAGAAGTGCGCTCCCAATAGTCCATTATGCACATATGAAGGCCATCACGGTCCCAGTATTGGTCAATTCATCAAACATTTATCTGCTGGCCTGTGCACTGGCCGTCAGGGCTGTCAGTCTGTGGGCTGTGGTGCTGCTCTCTCCACATAACCTCCAGAGGACATAGAGACTTTACTTTGGCTTCTGTCATATTTCTTTCTTTGTACTGGGGTTGTCAAAAGTATCAAAAATCAGATACTAATCGATACTAAAACTACCGAAACTAGATACTGATTTGAGCAAGTATTACTACAGAAAAAGTCACATTCACAGAATAGAAATGAACCTTTCCTGAAGCTTCAGAGTGATCTTGAGCTGTGGCACATAGACACATAGACTAGTATACACCCATGGACCACTATGGAACCTACTGGACGACTGAGGGATTACACAGATATAAGACCACATGGGAATACATTGGTTACATTATACATTGCTTAGTATTGTGACAACACTACTTTGTACTAATTTTAAAGGGGAACTTTATAACTTTTCTAGTGGAGGATCCATCGTCTGTCCCATGTTTTTTTGTTTTGCCATAAACATTAAAGGGCCTGTACCAGATTTATTTTTGTCCCATGTGTATCTGAGTAAAATGTGTCTTCCGCCTTACAGATATATTGTATAAGTGGCTTTTGAGGTCAGAATAAGTCTGCTGTGTATTGTCAAAGAATAAATTGTAGTGAATAATTAGGATTCCCAGAATGCATGAATTAAGTGAGGAATAACTTTGGACATTTGCAAACTATTTAAAAGGTACAGAGCCTTTAAAGGGTTCATATTATGCTATTTTCTGATCAAAGTTATAATGTTGTTTCCTTGTCAAAAAGACGTGGAGTTGTGTTTTGTTTCATTCACACATGTTTAACACACAAACCCTGCATATTTAGGCTGAGCTCTTCTCTCAAACTGAAAACACTCTGTTCCACCTTGTGATGTCATCATGTGGTAATACAGGAAGTGCTCCACTGTGTTTTTAAACTCCATACACATTCACTTGAATCATTTGGATAATTTCAACCCTGAAATCTCCAATCTCCACTGAACTAAAGGTAAAAGGAGCAGTTAACTTTAAAACTATTACTTCATGACATCACAAGGTGGAACAGAGCATTTGGAGCTTTGTAGATGCAAACAGACTAACAATAAAGGATTATTCAGACATGTGTGAATGAAACAAAACACAACTCCAGATCTGTTTTTGAGGACATAACAGCATTATAACCTGACTTAAAGCTCACTAGAGTCAATTTGTCCTAATATAGGACCTTAAAGCGGCGGTGTATTATATATTTATTGATGAATTGAATTATTGATGTAAACATGTTTACTCTATTTCTGAGGACACAGATGGATAATAAAATATTAAATGAATGCCTTTCTTACTCCTATGATTAAGTGTGTCCAATAAATTTAATATTTTGATGTTATCAACAATGAACTTATTCACTTGTGTCACACCTGTAAAAACTCCCTTTGAGGTTTTGACAGGGTAATTACAATGGACACATGTTTCAGTGTGAGACTTGCTTTCTGCCTTATTGATTGACAACTTTATGTGCAATCCCAGACAGTTAGTCATCTAAACTATTGCTTTGATCTGTATCAAGGTAGTGTGAATAGGGAAAGTTGCACGCTGGGAAACTTTATTTGTATCCACCCATTAATCTTAGGGTTTGCGGTTTGAGTGCACACGTCTTTTGGGTCTTTGAGCAAAACACTTTCCCTTTGTCTGCGTACTCAAATATATTCATCAGTGTGCTATTAGAGAGTGTTATACCCACAGACTGTATAATAGTGAGTGTGACGTCACCCACCCGCAGTTACAGAGAGAGCATTCACAGTTATTCAATAGAAAGTGAATTGAAGCCGATGGAGGGCTGATGTATCCTATTTGGAACGTAGCAGCCCAGCAGGTTAGCTACGTCCATTTATGTATACAGTTGATGGTTACACCCCTTGATAGTGTTATTATATCATTCATGCCTAAAGGGGACGTGTTATGTGAAACTGACTTGAGCTTTTAACAATGTTATGATGGTATTACAGCATCATTTGCTTACTCAAAGTTGTATACTGATTGATTCGTTCGTGTTTGAGTATGTTTCACCTACCCCCTATCTCCACCCACTGCCCTGTGCTCACGTGTGATGATTCAAAAGATTCAGACTCCAGGTTTTACATGTAGCGTTCAAACATGTCACATAACCATTTTTCAAAAGTAAAAACATGTAAATGTGAAGAAAACATTTCTGCAGGAAGTTAATGGAACCGTTTATTTATCAAGCCTTATTTTAATAGATTCTTTTTTCAGACAAAGGTTAATCCAGCGACGATGGTCAGAAATGTCAGATTTTTTCAAATAGAACCACATTATGGACTGGGACGGAGCAAAGATCATAGAGACAGAAGACAGCAAACATGGTTACTGGACTAAGGTATCAATCAAAATTCTGAAATGCGCCCACTGGACTTTAAACCGGGACGAGGGGGCCTTTCTCCTCTCACACACCTGGGATACTGTCTTGAAGAAGTCGAACTGCAGATGGCCTCCATCCTGCCTCCAGCAAGAAGACACCACCAAACCCTGTAAAATCAGCTGACCAAACGTATCACAGCAACATCATGTGACCACTCGCAGGAAGAGCTCTGGTGAGCAGTCGAAACTGTCAGGTATGAAAATAAACTAAACCTTGATCTGAAAAAAGAATCTGTGAACAGAAGATCAGATGAACCTCATGGGACAAGCCGTGTGAGATCAATATTGCTGCTTAGACTGAACTAAATGTAAAACAATGGCCTACATATGTAAGAGTTTAATACAAATTTAAATATGCTTATAATATGTCTTCTTTAACATTTGACCTCTCTCTGCTCTACCAAAACTCCCCCAACTAGTGCTTCACCCCTGCGCCCTGCATGTACATAAGAGCCGCTCTGTAGTGTATGTAAAGAAAATCTGTGTGCCGTCAGCTCTCCTCCCATCACCCAGAGGAGATGTGACATGACACGCGCACACCCCACCGGCCCCGCTGACTGACACTTCAGCCAATAACTGTGGAGACTGCTCTTCCCCATGTTGTCAGCACTGGTTTATCAATCACTACGTCTGCATTAGTATTAGGCCATCGATCGCCCCCTTCCCTGGGTCAGCAACGCCTCCTCTGGTGCGTCCTTGTCTGGTGTCCTGTGTCCTTCCTGCCTACACTGTGAAAATGGACAAGGGTTACAATGAATTTGGGATGTTTGTTTGGTGTTGCATGGCAGGAGTTGATTTCTTTATCGTTTATGTTTTGCGATGTCAGGGCTGGGTCATCTGTCCAAAAAAAAAAAAAAAATACTCAACGATCACAATTTATTATTTGGTTATATTTTGTATTATTAAAAAAATATATAAATAAATAAAGAAATTGGCTTTTGATATTGATTCTATGAACATAAACAGTGCATACTTTGGAATAAAGAAAAAAAAAAAAAGTCTAAGGAATAAAACTGACCATTAAAAAGGCTTGAATCTTGATTTCAACAAAAAAATGTATTAATTACACAGCTCTATTTTGCATTTTGTATTTCTACAGGGAAGTAAAAGAGGAGATGCAACATTTAAAAACTTCACCAATTACATTTTTTCCCCTTATTTCAAACTCAATCATCACCCGGTAGAGTAAGTTAATAAACCTGTTAGGAAGAGAAAAGTAAATATAAAATAAACATGTTAGCATAACTTTTTCCAGTCTATTAGCGCACTTTCCTTCTCGCTGTCTGAATATATGCATGTGGATCATTGCGCCGGGCGGTTAGTGGGTTTAACACCTATATGTTGTGCTAATGTAAGCACACAACAACACGGGCGTGATGTGGCGTGATGTGGCGCGCCGGAGCGTAACCGGGCTAAGTGCTAGTCAAAGCGTGAAGAGGCTAGCATGCGGCGAGGTATTAGACCTGACAATGAGCCTGATCATAATTATCTTAACAAGGAGCGCATTCATCAGCTCGTTAAAGCCTTCTGCCTCAGCCCCTCCGTCACAATCAAACACACTGATGATGATGCTCCTGCTGGCTGCTTTGTCTGCTCTTGTTTTTTTTGTTTTTTTTTTTCATTGACAAAATCATTTTTATTGATGTATATATTTTATCATTTGTGTTTTATTCAAGATCACTGTGACAAACAATGAAAAATGGCCATAGAACAGTACAGAAAAACATGAAACAGTCAAGAAATGCTCAAAATAAATCATTGGACATACAAAAACAACACAAAAAACACAACACTGAGACACAATTAGCAAACACACTTTCTTTAGGCCTACTTTAGTGTTTTTAGTGCATAAATCTTAACATGCTGTGATGTGTTCTTGATATGTTGTTGTCAATACACTTTTGTGAATTTATTTTTTGGTAAATTTATTGTGAAAACTTTTTTAGTGATTTTTTTTTTCCAATATTTTTGCTATTTTATTTTGTATGTAAGAATTGAATCATATATTTCATATCGTGTATTCCCTATCTCTGCCTCAATGCTAATTTTGAATCTAAAATATGAACGAGATGATTTGGGTTGCCAGATTTTACTAGCTTATACAGCTAATGGCATCCCACTATAAATTATTAATTATTTTTTTAAATCAGTATTAGAGTGTGCAACATACTACCATTGATTTGAAGTTGTTAGCATTTAGCTCGTTTTAACTGGGTCGAATCAATACCAGTTTGTTTTGATGCCTTTCTTTAGTTTTTTTGTTTCTTGTGACCCAAATCCAGACTCCCTTACACCCCATTTTCCTTCTTAGACCCTCTGCGTGGTACCAGCTCCTCTCCTCTGCTTCTGAATCCCCGGGAACCCATTCAATACTCCCTCATTTGTTCTATTAAAAGCCAAACTGCTGCAAAGTACTTTACTGCAATGCCTTCCACTTTGTTAGTTTTCTAAGCTGCAAGCATTAAAACCAGAAAAGCTTATAAAAAGTAATGAAAGCAGCTATGGAAATGTGCAGAGGGAGCGGAGGCGAGGCTCTATTAGAACTTGGATCTTGGCACTGTAGTTAATAGTAGATGGGACTCGGTGGCTCTCCCCTGGCTGTGAATTTAACTGATTAAATCAACCAGTGCACGCAGCAGTGGTGACATGAAAACAACAATTAATATGGCTCCCCCCTGCGCCGCCGAGCTCCCTTTAACCAGGCAGCTAATAACAGAACCCAGAGGACTAAGCGCGCTAGCACACACACACACTCATGCACACACACAATGTACACACAGGTGGAGTTAGTTAGCTAGCAACACGGCTCTATGCTGCCAAAGTATGCAATTATGTAGATATTAGACATGCAGATTAATTACACTATGCCCTTGTTGTTCCATATTTGTCAATACAGTAATTATACACAGCTTAATGTTTATGTGGTGCAGTATTATGTTATGTTATAGTTTATGCAGCAAATTGGTAAATGTGTAATTAATAACATGGGATATGAGGGAATGTTTTTGTTGCAATTTGTCTTATTTTGCTTCTTTTGTTCTTAATCAATACATACGTAAACATATTTTGTATTAAATTAAGGAGAAAGAGTTTTTACATTACAACTTTTGCATTCACTCGCAATTCTTATACCACAGAAGCAGTTTGTCGAAGTTGCAGGGTTGTGAAAAGTATCAAAAATGAGATCTAATTCATGCTTAATTCAAACTAGTATCGAAACTCATTAGAGCAAGTATCGATACTAAAGAAGTCACATTCACAGAACAGAAGTGAACCTTTCCTGAATAGTTTTAGAGTGATCTCGAGCTGTATCAGACAAATATAAGACACATCGACTAGTATACACCCATGGACCACTGTGAACCTACCAAAATAAGACCACATGGTAATATTAAACAAAAGTACTATGATTTAATATTGAAAATCACATTATATTGTCTAAATAAAGAGGTTTTTTTTAAAATTATCATTGTGGTATGGGAATCGGTACAGAATATCGAGTCTATTCCTTAGTATCGTTATCGAGTTTGAAGCTTTAGTATCGCGATAACACCACTAAGCTGGACTTGCTTCAGGATAGTAGAGTGAGAAACAAATGAGGAGCAAAAACATTTTTGAAAACTAACGTAAATATCAATTATGAACTTTTTTTTTTTTTTTTTAGACTTGCCTCATGACTGTGAATCAGCTCATTTCATTAAGCAGGCGCTCCCCTCCATCCATCTTGTCCATGCGTTAAACAGCCGTGATAAGGGCCGTCAGCGGGGGCTTTGGCAGCGCACAGGCCCGTCCTGTCAGCTGTTGGAGCAGGGATCTGTGAGTTTGCTGTTAGCTGTTTGAGACTAGCTAGCTGGCTCTCACAAATGGCTCAAGTATTTCAAAAACAAAGAAACTCTATGGACATGTTTGTATTTGTTTCTTTTTTGGACAGTTAGGAGAGTGAAACGGGGTGCGATGAGCGGGGAGCGACATTCAGAGCCTGTAAAACCACACTGCAGCATGGTAGCACCCTGCAATCTTTTTTTTTTATTCAATTATGCTGAAGGCAAAGCACGGCAAGTTTATTTGTACAGCACAATTCGTACACAAAGTAATTCAAAGTGCTTTACATAATAAGAAAAACATTAACAACACAATACAAACAAATCAAAGCTTAATTCAAGTTAAATTACAAAATACCTAAAAACCCAAAACATCTGCTAATATTTCGCCGTTCGGACTAAAAGTATTAAAAGCATATTGCAGGATGACGAGGGCTGGATTGGTGCATGTACCGTCATCCAAAAACTGTCCTGACTTCATTTACTTAAACTAAACCAGATACTGAACACTACATGGAAATCACACTTTGCCCAATAACACTAATCATCCCTGCACCCATGTGTTACTTTATAATTCCCACTCACAGCCTTTGTACATGTATTCGACCCTGCCCCCTCACTTCCTTACCTCGGTGGCCTCTTCATTTGCAGATTGTCATGGCACAAGTGTTGTATTTACAGCTCTATGGTGTGTACTTTGGCAGCCGTTGACATTAGACAGAGCCAGGAAGGAGCATCACTTGACACTGCAGCTGTTTAACCCAAACGCTCCTTGAGTTTGTCACGCGGCGATGCGACTGTCAAACTTATATTTATCCAACCGTCTTCTAATGTGCTAAACAGTCAGATTGTTTATTATGTAAAAGTCAAACATGGATAACAACGGCGTGTCTTTAATCATTAAGCGCAGGGATGTTTGTGTTGAAGCGAGTTGTCATAAATAAAGGTGTAAAAATGCGCAACAGGCTGACAGCTTGAATTACGCTAGCAGTTGCCTTTGCGCACCTTGTGACTTGAACTTCGCGGGGCCCTATAGCATTAGCGCTAACAGCCTCCTCCATCATTTTTATGCTTGTGAGAATGTATGTTTCCGCGAGACAAAGAAGGAAGGAGCTACCGTGCCCTTTCACCTTTCCCCACGACGCCTCATAAAAGTCAGCGCAAAAAAAAAAGTACCCCGAATTCCTGCTTTCTCAAAAAAAAAAAAAAAAAATCGCATTTCCTTTCAAGTTAAAATCAGCCACTAACCTCTGTCGCTAGCTAGCGCAAACTTTCTGCACAACTGTGAGTGTATTCCGCTTCCTCCGTGGAAAATGATGGATGACAAGTTAAATTTGTGTCTGGGGAGTGAAGGTGAAGTGTGACAGAGTGATTTGTCTTGGGAATGGAGGGTTAGGGTCAGGCGAAACTGGGCGCCTCCAGGCACAAGACATTGACAAATTCATCCTGCCCGCCGCATTTCTGAAGCCTTTTGTTTTGAATCCTGGCTACTCACAAGTGACCCCCATCCCTCATCCTGCCAGTCGCTGAAGGATGCCTCGCCATGCCAGGGGAGCTCACCGCCACTAATTCTTGTCATTCACCGCGCTGACAGGCCCGGACATATACTGCATCTATACCAAAGCACAAAGTCTACAAGTATTTATTCAAAGCCAGCACGCTTTAAATGATTTTTCTTCTGTCTTGTTTTGTTGTTGCAGGTCTCTGTCCGGGCTCAATATGTTCCCCGAGCTGGAGGAGCTGATCGTGGACAACAATCAGATCGGGAATGACGTCCGATTGCCTAAGTTACCTCATCTGCACACGCTGACGCTCAACAAAAACCAGATATCCTTTGGAACATAGTAATATTCACATGGGATATATGTATTTGAACATTTCAGATTGGAGAAAGAGTAGGACACGTGTTGAGACATGGAGGAACAGACTCAGGAAATAAAAGCTCATAGATAATTACTAAAACACCATATGCATTTTAGTTTTTATCAATCATGACACACAGGGAGATCAAAATAGGAATAGCTACAAACATATTACAGGCCAAAACACAAGCCAAAAAAGCCTTGATTTCTTTGCTAGAGAAAATATATATATATGCAAAACATGTTTTCTATGTAAATCTCACCTTTTATACAATTCATGTGGCATCAATAAAAAAGTGGGACATTCTAAATAAGAGGCAGGAGCGATAAGGGCCTAAAAGAGGGACTGGATATATAACAGTGGAATCAAAGAGAAGCAAAAGGAGAAATATCATGTCAGATAATTAAAGTAATACTACATTTGAATGTCATACAGATTTAGGGAGAGAACAGTGAATTGAATGAATACAGCAGAAACTGCTCCCACAGCCTCAGCACTAGATTCTGAACCACAGGGACCTCTAGTGGAGCTCAATCTAAGAACCAGCACTGCACAGATTTTCAAATAGACGAGAAAAACACACCACAACATATGTACACAATACTTATTATATTCATTTAAGAAAAATAAAAAAAGAAAGGAAATATATTTCTAATGTTTTCGAAAATGTTGCTAAAATAAATTAACAAACAATGGCGAAATTTAAAACACATTGAATATTGTGGCAATGAACTTCACAATGAACAAATGAACAGAATAATGAATGGATGAATTCAATTAATAATAAAGGCTACCACAAAGGCTTTAGCGAATACCCTTTTAAACGGCAACTTTGAATTTGTCATTTGGCAGTAACATTAAAAATCCTGGATAAAACCAGGTGCACAGAGCTCCAGATGGGATAGTTAATACTGTACATTATAGTATAAAGTACAGTATATACAGTAGTATCAAAAGCAGTCTACATCACTTTTCAAAACATGACTTTTTATGATTTTGTTTCCAAATGTATAATTCATTACGGAGCAGATTTATTTACGCCAAATCAGCCCGAAATCGTAGCTTAATTCGAGTTGTCACTAAACACACACGCTCACTCATCACTTATAATGGCTCTGCTGTGTGTCCTACTTACCACCCTGAGTAAACACTTTTCCGGGCTCGGCTCCCCTCCACCAGCCTACATTTATATGTGCGCTACAGTGCCAGGCTGTTTATGATCTACCCCCAACGTGTGAACTCCCCTCTTAGCTTCAGAACAGGTTTAGCAATGTGTCCTGTTTTCCGCTAGTCGTGTCTCTCTTGCTAGCTAACGATGCCTTCCCCTTTTTTTTCTCCCTTTTTTTTTTTACGCGTACACACTTTTCCAGAGTCAACATACGAAAAAAAAACCCTCCTTGAAGTGTTCGTCTGGGGCTGCTAGCTAACTTTCGGTTGTGAAGTGGTCGGCACATGCTAATAGGCCAATTATGTACATCCTGACGTGGCACGGTGCCATTTTAAAGCTAGCGCGCCGCATTAAAGCCGTTGTATTTTGACACTTTGGGGCTCAATTTTCCATGTGAATGTATTAGTGATGAATGTGCTTGCTTAGAGCTTGTTTGTTTTTTTACCATTTTTTTTCACCCAAGTTTTTTTTTTTTTTTTTTTTTTTTTTCCACGGCTTTGGGAAGCACGGACCGTTTGAACCGCAGGGCATCCATCATTTTGTCACTGTTGTGCGCCGGGCCACCTAGGAAATGAAAGGGATGGAGAGAGAGTGAGAAAGCAGAGCCGCCGCAGCCAAATCGTGTCACTCGTATATGCCAAATCTGCACCTTAAATTGCCCCTATGTCTGGCCAGTCTCACAAAGGCACTGACTCGGCCCTTTGAGCACCTCAGTAAATTTGACAGTGATGTGTTTCAGTGCCCTGAAAAAGAGAACCCGGGACGGGAGGGGATGATGGTTGGGCTAGCGCCGGGAGGGGGCTAAATGCTAATGTAATTAACCGTGCAGGGTCCTTGACATGCGGCCTCTGACACCTGACTGATATAGAGGCGCTGCTGGAGCACTTGGCGGAGGTGACCCCAGCCCTGGTGTACCTCAGTCTGCTGGGCAACGAGGCCTGCCCCAACCAGCTGGTCAGCCCCGACAAGGACGAAGACGACTACCAGAGATACAGGTTAGACGCACACTGTAGACCAGGGTGTCCAAACTAGGGCCCTAATGTAAGTATTTGCACCACTTTAACTTCAAAAACATAACAATGCTATTTGATACACATGTAAAATTAAAGTTCTATATATGCACATTTGTATATTAAACAGTGGGGTTATATTAAGTACAAATTGACTTAATCCATGTGTGTTTGAGTAACCCTGTATTGTCCTGTTTGCAAGAAATGAGTGCTCAGAAAATGTCTGTTTTCACCTACCCCCTATCTCCACCCACTGCCCTGAACTTACTGCTGCTGTTGCTCAAAAAAAGCAACAAAAAAAACCCAAATACGAGGGTGATAAGTGTAGGGTTTGAAAATTTCACATAGCCTTTTTTCAACAATAAAAACACGTAAATAAAAAATCTGCCACTTACTCTGGTGAAATGCCACTGTGAAGAGGCGGGGCGTTTATGAATCAATATTGCGGTTTACAATGAACAAAATAATAGTTTATATACTAAATAAATAGTAAAAGCATAACATATCTTGTATTATTAGGTCCTGTATTATGCTGGATTAACATGATACAAAGTTGTTTCTTTATCAACTGTTTCTTTACATCCACATGTTTGAATATTCCATCTTATTTAAAATTGTCTCCCGCTACATAACGCAATACCCGCAGTTCCACCTTGTGATGTCATTAGATAACCAGGAAGTGCTCCTCGCGTTTTTTTGGTTAATACCTTCATTAGATTAATTTTTAATAATCCCTGCCATCAAATGAGATAAAAGCATCTCAGATTGACTTGTTACTTGTTTCCATACATATACACAATATTTCACGTTGTCAAACTTTCATACTGAAGAATAGGGTTTCGAAAAGTATATTTCGTATTAATAAATAAAAACTTTTAAAGCTATATGAAGGTATCTGACCTTTTGTCCTAACTACGTCCGACGGTAACTTTATTTAAATACCTATAGTAACATCAATATATGGGTTATTTTAAGTAAAAAGTGAAGATATTCGCACACACAATGAGCGGATACCAAACTATACTGCACCGCTGAATCTGCATAGTCGTCCTAAATTAATGTACAGGAAAAGTTGTAGTTTCCCCTGACTTTAGGTTGAACTCTGGCATTCTGTGGTATACTTTGGGAGAAAACAATATGGAAGCTGACTTTTCTCTTTTTTCTATTTTTTGCCTAAGTATAAGTTAAAGTTAAATTCACACTTCTTTTACAAACTCTTACTTTTAGATAATGTGCTGACATAAATGACAGAAATAGATGTTAAGGAAGGCATAAAACTTAATTAAAATCCAACATATAACAGTAACTATTTTGGGGTAAAGTTGTATTTAAAGGCACAGTATAATTTTTTTTTTCCATGTATTTGAGCAAGAGTGTCTGCATCTAGTTCTGAAGCGTTTTATCGTTCAATAATCAGGAACTGCACACTTAGCATCCCAGTTGTTGTTAGCATTAGCGTGATGGTGAACTCCACTCCCTGTAAAAGTTGTGGAAAGCACTTATAAACTCATCATGGTGAATAATTCGGATGCCCAGAAACCATAATGTAAGTGATGAATAACTTTGGAGTTTTTTTTTTTCATGTTTTTAAGCCCGTACCAGTCAGATACAGCACATTTTATTTAAGAATAGTTAAAATGTTCCCTTTTTGTTCTGCACACACCACAAAACTGTCTGCTCTAAATAATAGAATAAGCAGGTAGTGTGTTACAGGGTGAGCCTCATTGCATTGTGGTGAGTTTATGTTTCCGGACAGATAGTTTGGATCTGGAGCTATTGGGAGTGATGGCTTGTGTGTGTGTAATGGCTCTGAGATGTTCCTCTCTTTTACATCCCACCCCCTGCATTTCACAGGCAGCCTGCACATTCAACCACATCACTCTAAAAGCTTTGTCAACCGGCCTCTCCGTCCTGCCTCTGCAAAATGGATTTCATGTGTGACTAGTCAGCGCCACAAATGAGTGTTTACTACCCCGCCGTACCGGAGCGGATGATGCATTAAACATCAGGCCAGGCCCCAAGCCATGCAATATGACCACCATTTGTCAGGGTCCTTTACATGAAACCACGCCATAAAAGGCCAAACGCGCTCTCCCTTTTGTCTGTTTTAGCCTTAAGTGCTTGTTTCTGACTCTGTGTTGGTTATTAATCATTTAGCAGCAGTGCCTTTCTTGAATAATCTTTGGTCTCTCTTTTTGTCTACCACTCCCTCCTCCCTTTCTTCTCGCATGCTTATCTGGCTGGTGAGGAGAGCTGTTGTGTTTTGACTGACAATGTCGACGGTCCTGTAATGTAATATTCATAATGTGTCACATAGTAAAACATCAATTTGAGCGTGATGCAGATTTCATGTCTGACAAGGTTAGGCTGAATGCAGGTCGTGACAGCACTGGCCTTGGGCAATAAATACCCGGCCCAGTGCCTCGGGAGCAGGCTCTCTCAAGTGCAGTGCCCCCGTGTACGCCAGTGGTGCCCCAATTAGTGCAATGACATAGAAGCACTAGATCTGTGCACTGTGTTACTTTGCTGTGTGGGGCAAGGTTAAAGGACCTGACCAGGCATGTCCTCTGTGGCCATTTGTGGTATTACAATAACACAGGGGGGGATTTACAATATATCTCATTATAACAAATAAACTTAGGCGTATGTTGACTAGAGCAACAGCCATGTTTTAATTTATTTTTGTTATTTAATGATTTGGCATTTTGGAGTGGCCCTAGCAAGCTTCTGTACCAAAAAAAAGGCTCTAACACTACCGCTATTTGCATATCCAAACAGCCACAGTAACAGCTATTTTTTATTAGAGTAATTTAGTAATATTTTAGATCAGGGGTGGCCAAAGTGGGGCCCGTGGTCCAAACTTGTCCAAGGGGGTGCTGAGATTTGTAAAAAAGTATCTATTTTGATTCAATTTTGCAGTGAAAAGAGTCAGGAGATGAAAAGAAGCCCATACCAGTTTACCCTGCCTAAAAAGCACAACGATTAGAGACAATTTATCCATAAATATAACTTTTTACGAGACAAACTATAATAGGTTTGGCTCGCTGAGGAAAAAATGTTTGGGCACTACTCAGAAAAGGTTGAAAAACACCAACACAAAATAAAATATGTAGAAAAACTATTGGATTTGTAATATTTACTACCGAACCAGTTGTATACCAGCAAAATGCCTATGAGTGAGTAGAAAACATGTTAATGCTGACAGCCGGTCCCGTGCATTACTGACCTCACATGTTTGATAGTGTAACTGAATTTGTTGACCCGTTCTCTGGCCCCTGGTTCACTCCCCAATCCTCCCTGTGGGGCGACCCTGAATCATTCATGTCCCTCTGCATCCTCCCTGCCTGACCCAGCCTTGTCACCTGCTCTGAGCCTCTCGTACTGGGACACAGGGACACCAGCTCATGTATTGTATTAGGCCTGTCTCCCAAGGGCATCTTAACATGTCATCATAAACATATACCCTCAACCAGGTCACATGGGAAATACAAAATTAGTAAATTAGTCAAATTAAAATTGAGCTGGGAGGGTCAGGATTCTGCGATAGGATTTGCTGTTAAATTGTCAAAAGTGGAGATTTGTTGACCCGTTTTATAGTTTATGCCTCTGGAATTACTGGGTCGATTTGCATGAAATGAAAACGTCTTTTCTGTCAGCAAAAATTAACTAAAGTGATTGGATTTATTTTTCACTATCAGTGCCAAAACTGGTGCCATTATTCCAGCTTACAATTACACTTTTCACAGTTACTTCTACTGTAGTAGTATTTTGTTTGAAGTAACAATACTACAGTACATTTGTATTTGCATTTTGGCTACTCTACTCACCTGATTGATATGGCGAGTCCAATCTTTTACATATTTACCGATTTTCTGTTTTAATATTTAATTTAAAAACCTTGGCTCTCCTATTGAGTTATACCTTTAACATTCAAAAGATAAATATATCTTTTGAATGTTATGTGATTAAATATAATCACTATGGAAACAGCCCTAATGTTTTATCATTTTGAAATGTATGGATGGTTATGCTTATTTTCGTGAACCCAGTTACACTTTAGGTTTGTGCTTGGTTCCCGTGTTGCTCCCATCTCCATCCCTTTGCATTCCACTCTCATAATCCGCAGGTGCTGAAAACCCCGCCGCCGCATCTCGTCTCATGGCCGTCATCAATGTGTCACGGCCCGTCTCGTCCACGCCCGTACCTCCGCCCTGTCCTTTCACACCCTCCACTTATAGGCGCTGCTGTCGGCTGCCTCCCCGCGTGCCGCCCCTGGCCCTGAGACTCATCCTTGACATACTGGTTCCTCTATTCCTGCCTGGGTGCATGTGAAAGGATCTGTTGTCATCTATGTGTTCCAGCTATTATCTTGTGACGTCTCCCTGCCTCCCAATGAAAGACGGGAGTGCGTTTGAGAGCTGCCGGAGATTCGCTGATGCGGGCCGACTGACAGCTGTGGCAGGCGGCTGGCTCCTATCTGCTTTCGTGCTATTTATATGTCGCACTTATTCTTATCGGCTTTGAAGGTTATTACATACAAGGGAGCATGATTGCGTTTTAAATGTGCGTGCGAGTGAAATCAGACTAAACATCTTTTCAACTTGTGAAGTGTGATTTACATATGTGACTTTGTGTCAGGTTGATTAGTGTGTTGCAGTTTACGCACTTGTGTTTCCCTGTTTGCTCTTTTCTGAGGCCCTGTACTCAAAGATTATCAAAGAAATATGTTATAGCTGTAATGAAGACAGCTCTAGACAAGAAGCGCTCATGACATGCATTAGATCAGAGACTGAAGTGTTGACGAGTTCTATTATTATACTACTACTATCTGTTTTTTTCTTACTAATTGTTTATCTGTTGGGGACAGTACAAGTTAATGAACATATATGATATAAATGCTGTTACCACACTAAATTGTAGCTATGATTACCTTCTGTTGTCACTCAAAACTTACCCTGAAGTGTCTTGCCGAAGGACCCAACAACAGCATGCACTGGTCTGAGTGGGAAAGTTCTCCTTGCACTTAGCCACTGCTCCCCTCCCAGTACTAGCCAGGCCCAGCCCTCCTTAGTTTCCAAGCTCAGACAGGATTGGGCACTCTCAAGGTGGTAACATTTTATTTTACAGTAAGTGCATAGTAACAACATGCAATAACACGTAACCTCATGTGACCCTGCCCCTGTAATTCGTCACCGCTGTGTAATTGCACGCTATTATAGGCTGTTACCTGTGTAAAGTCTAGTGTAAAATAAAATGTGGTCAGAGTTCATTTCTTCTCCCTGTGTTTGCGTAGGTTTCCTCTGGTCTCTAAACATGTACAATAGGATCCTCTCAGTGATCAAGACTCCCTTCCAAAAGAGTATGTGAAGCTGATTTGGACTTTTGGTGAAATACATGACAAATACAACCCCAAATTATATAAAACATTCTAGTATAGTAACGAACTTCAACCATCATAGTATTGTATTGATAATATCTTGTTAGAAGCATTGGTGCACATTCATTTTTTTTTCTTTCCACCTAATGATAAGCTTTTAAACTTTTATTACCTGATCATCATCGGGGACAAAGAATTGGCAAAGTAAAAAACATATATTCAAAAACTTCATATTTAACAGAAGAAGATTAGCATTAACTGTTTTCTTCTGTTGTTTTTTGCAGATACTTCGTCCTCCACAAGTTACCCCAGCTCAAGTTCCTGGACACCCGAAAGGTCTCGAGGCTGGAGACGTTGGAGGCGCAGGCGAGGGGCGAGTACATGAAGGTGGTCAAACCCAAGCGTGACGGTGTAAGTGAAGCTCTCATTGTCTTACACCCCTCTGTACTCCCTCATTTCGAGTGGACACGGCACCTCCCCTCCCTCCTCCCCTCTCCCCTTTCATCCTGTCTCCACTGAGCACCCCTGACAGTGGCTCTACCTTCGCAGGGGCCCTATTCTTTGAACACGGGGCCCGTTCCTATTGCTTTAAGTGCCGCTGTCCATGTGAGTGAGCTGATTGTGAATGCATGAGGCCAGATCAAAGGCGACGGGCCGCTGTCCTCTCGCGGCTCCGTTGCCCGCGGTGACGTGCTTAGCCATTGGAGTGACAGCGCACGTACATTCCTCTCACAATCGCTTAATTATCCACAGCCCGTGCACTTAGCCCCAGTTCTGCGGAGGGGGCAGCGCCGACAAATTAGGAATCACAAAGGTTCACATGTATTAGTGCCACTGTTTTGATCTTCAGTGAGATAAGAGAAGGGCCTGAGCTGCTCATTACTGCAAATGTCAGAGTTCATACAGTCACGCATAGCCAGGAAGTTATTACAATGTTTTTAGTGATCTAGCTAACCGGTGATAATCTAACAGGAGGTTACTGTGAAAAAACATTATTCAAGGACGTATATACATTGAATGCAACATTTGATTTATAATTTCAAATGAATGTAATAAAATACACCTCAATGATTATACCATAAAAATCTGCAAAATCTATATTTTAAAAATGTATGTGGGGTTTTGGAGTCATCAAAGCTATGCAAATGAATGTTAAAGGCGATGTACCTGATTTTTAATGTCTTAAAAGTGTGGAAAATAGAACTAGTTCATTTTAAACTGTTTGCAGTGGTCCAAAGTTATTCCTCACTTACGTTATGCATTCTGAGCATCCTAATCATTCACTGCAATGAGTTTATAAGAACTTTTCACTACTCTCAGACTCCAGTGCCGACAGTAAAGCTAACAACAACTGTATATACTGTACTTCCTGATAATAAAACGCTTTATAATTAGATGCAGACAGTACAGAGTGAACGTATTATAACCTGAAGAGCTGCTTATACAATATATCAAGACCAATGTTGCTCAAATACTTGGGAAAAAATCAGGTACAATTGCCTTAAAGCAGGTGAAAGTCATTTTCACAGAGGGCCACATCAACAAAATGGTTGTTCTCAAAGGGCCAGATGTAACTGTAAGATAAATGTAACCAAATGTAATGTAAAATAAATGCAACTACGTTTAAATCTTGTTAATTAACCATTTCTATATTTATTACATATCCAAGTTACAAAGATATAAAAAAAAATGGCTGTGTAACTGTGTATCTCCTGATAAACTGATATTTTAAGACAGTCAGTTTTAATTTACTTTGTCACGGGCCACATAAAATGACATGGCGGGCCACATTTGTCCCACGAGCCTTGAGTTTGACACATGTGCCTTAAAGTCTCCTCACAATATCCCCATGAGGTTTAAGTCATTACTCAGTAGAAAGACTTTTACCAAAAGTAAGTAGTGTAACTTCAAAATAACTTCTCATTGAAAAGTACAGGGTTCAAAAACGAAGCATAGAAGAACTACTGTATTTCTTCATAATATTACTATATTATTTTGTAAGAAAGCCAGAAATCTTAATATGTTGCTATAATGGGTCACTTAAACATGATTGAAAGAAAGTAGTACTTAATGTAGTTTTTTAAGTGCACTAAACTACACTGAATAACTTTTAAATCTGAAAATTGTATTTGGTGTATTAGCATTTCCTTTAGTTTCTGTACTGGATAAGGTCTACCTATCTAAGCACATCTGTACCTGTATCTTTGAAAACAGTGGTACTTCTAAACCTGCAGCTTGTAATCCTTTCCCCTGCTTTGCTAGATCCATAAATGATACTATTTACAGTTCAGATCAGTTCATCTCCATCACTTCACAGCCTACAGGGTTTAAACTGTACCATTTAAAATATATAATCCATCTGCGGTCGTATTCAGTCACAAATCAGAAGCATGTGTGGCGGGGTCGAACATAAACAACATATTTACCGTTTAAACAATCAGCGACGATAGCATAGTCTTTTAATGTCACTTTATGCTCTGCTTTGTTCTCCATTCATCACACAAATGCCAAGCGCGAAAGGTAAACACTAAAATAATTTAACCTCAGCGTGGCATGTTTGTAGATGGGGACAAGCAGAATCAAAACATTGTTCATCCACAGAAACCGAGGACCTACAGTTTTGCTTTTTTTCATCGCAAGGGTAAAAGGACTTTATGAGATTTTATTTACACAGTCTGTCAGTGGGAGAGAAAGCCGCAGATGAAAGCGCAGATAATCATTGATTGGAGTTGACGTGACGCGTGGAGTTTTGTGTCGGATTGTCTTTGAACGTAGCGCGTGTGGTTATTTATTCCGTATGCGCCAAAGTAAAAGGTTGGGCCTTTGATGAAATCGCTGGCTTGGCACATCTCCGGCACTCTCTTATTAGGAGGCGAAGTGTGAAGCGATACTAAGCCTGTGTCACTGTGCTGTTTGTTAGGAGTCAGGAGTAACATGTCAAGTGTATATCTGCATCTTGGGAGTTTGGAGGGCGACCGATTATGCGTTGCGTTGATAGGTTGCGTTCATGTGACATCAAAACATTAAAAATATACCATAGTTTAACCTAAAGGCAGAGGACAGGTTTGGATTCTGTGGTAGAATTTGACTTTTACATTGCACATGACCTGGGTAAAGGTGAATATCTCTGTGCATATCCACCTGCAACAAAAAGTTCCTGTTCAACATCTTGTCTGTCAGCTCAAACAAACTTAGATATTTTTGTGCTGTATGTGGTATCTATGTAATAAAGTAAAAATCTGTTTTGCCCCAGTACAGATATATTGTAAAATCAGCTCTTTGGTTCAAATGAGATCGCTGTGTGGAGTCTGCATCTACTGTATTTTCCAGACTATAAGTCACTCCGGAGTATAAGTCGCACCAGACAAAAAATGCATAATAATGAAGAACAAAAAACATATATAAGTCACACTCAGGGCCGGCCCAGCCTATGAGCAGATGAAGCAGCTGGGCCCCGAGGCCACCAGAGGGCCCCCAAGAGCCCATAAATTTATATTGAAAATAATATAATATATCAAGTTTCATTGGGCTTAGGGCTTGTGTGTTTACTACAGCCTAAATATCCATCTAAAACAATTACTTTTGTTTTATACCTACATTTGTTTTTGAGCCGGGCATTGGTGAAGGCAACTATGTTTTTACATCAGTGCAAGGACCCTTTATAATGTAAATTTAAGCCCACTGTCGCCAACTGGAACACATTCAAATCCACCATAAACAAAGACATTTTTAAAAAATCTTGACCCCCCCCCCCCCCCCCTTATATGTTTGTGACATTATGGATGTTTTCAGTCTGATGTTGGTCAGATAAATACAAATGCAATTTTCAGGTGATGAGAGCAGGGTCATAATGTTGTAAAATGTGAATCACAAATAGCTGAGCCAGGAGGCATCCGCTATAATGGGCCTCAGAGACAAATGCAGCTTAGGGCCCCCTGAAAGCTAGTCACAAATAGACTATAAGTCGCATTTTCTGCGGAAATTAATTTTACAAAATCCGAGACCAAGAAGAGACATTTTTATCTTCAAAGGCAAGTTGTAGTAAAGTAGTGAATAATGACATTAAAATAGAAAACAACTGGCTGAATAGCAGTACAGCATGAAGCTGCATGAAGCATAGACAGAACTGAATACGTGTCTGGTGTGTTAATGTAAGATATTAACAGTTAATGAGATAATACTTCATAATAATTCACAAGTTTCATTTCCAACCACCCCAACCGAGTGTGTCCCAGTTCTTAACAAAATCTGGTCACCCTAATCACTAACATTGTGCTAACACAATGTGCATGCATTTTAGCACAATATTGTTCGCATTACCGTGAAAGCAAAACTCCCTCTCTGACCAGTGAAAGTTGTGAAAACCTCTTATAACGTCTTCGAGGTGAATAATTAGGATGCTGGAGATGCATGAGGAAAGTAAGCAATAACTTTGGACTGCTACGAATTTACGAATTTTCTAAAATGTGCTAAGACACTGCGAACCCAATCCCAAACAAAAAACAAAATGAAGTTCAACATATGTGAACTTCCTGTTTTGTTATTTAACTGTGAATCAAAGATAGAGTTTTTGTATATTGGCCCTTGCATTCTATTTGAAATTAAAACATCAAATTCCTGTACGGATGTCCACTGTCTAGAAAGTACAAAACATGATGGTATAATTAGATATTTGTGTTTGCTGCTCGCGAGGTGTTGTTCATAACAGCAGCTCCTCTTACCGTCGATCCCATTTGCTCCATTACAAAGAACGGTAATTAGCGGTCTGGCTGTCACTAGCGCTAACATTTGAGTCTCAATTAGCCCCTGTATCGGAATAGAGAAACGCAATATAATAGCTTATTCATGACAGTATTTGACTTGCACTTGTGTGTTTGACAGTTGTTTTTCCACTGCGTTCTTTTTTCCCTCTAAAATCCAAAATGACAAATCTCCCCTACTGTTTACTGTAGATAAATTGGAACCATAGCAACCGTGATCCATGCCCGCTCATGACGCCATCAATCTGGAGAAATAGCCCCGTTTCTGTCAGATGCCTCGCCGTGCATGATGTACATATTGGAACAGTTAATGTGAGGGAGGAGAGAGACGTGGTTGAACTTTGGAGACCTCTCTAGAGTCAGTTGTGAGTGGGTTGCGACCACAGTTTAAACTCCTTTTCAATCATGCCATTACGCCCTGGCACTGGGAGCTCCACGTGGTTCTGATAAAGCTCCCCTGCTCCTCGCACAATATGAACGCCATAACTTTTCATACGTTTACAGTGTTTTCTCTGTCGGCTAAATCACATCCAGACAGCGGATAGCGGTTTGTTCTGAAAGAAGCACTCACACATAGAATGGGAGTGGAAAATGGAAAGAACTGATAAATTCACTTACTTTTTATATAGAATTTACGGTTTTATGATGTGACAGACACAACACAGATGCAAAACATATTGGGACTGCACCGGAATATGTTCATGCAAAGATGTCCTTATGTTACCGTGGCTTTTCTTGGTACTTCATTTGAGAGGCTAAAAGTAATGGGAAAATGGACTTTTTTTATTAAAAATGTTGTTTTTCTTGGAATAGTTTTCATGCTGCATACTTTTACTCCTACTTGAATAATATTTAGTTTGAAGTAAGTAAGTCACTCTTACTTGAGTGAAAGTTTTGGTTACTCTTCCCACTGTGAGTAAGTCTACAAGTGTCAAAAGATTTATATTGATAAGATTTAATGATTTGACCATTTGTGTTTCTTGCACCACTCCAGATATGATACCGATACAGATGTCAGATATGTTATTTTTGTGGTTAGTCCTTTGAAAATATCAGACTTTATCCATTATTACATCTTTTTTGTCCTTACTCTTGAGTAATTTCTTGGACTACTACTTTGTACTTTTCGATTTTTGAAGTAAAATCGCTCTACTTCCAGTAAGACCTCAGCCTATATAGGACTGATTATTCATATGGTCCAAATAATAAGAAACATTTCCTTGTGTCTTCCATATGTGATGGATGATTTTGCTTGTATGTTTTGCGTTATTTGAAGTCAAAATAATGCATTACAAATTCAACACAAATCCCCGGAGCTATCACCACTTTAAACTGAGAACATATTTACAAGGATTATGAAGATAGAGTTGTACTGGTGATTTTTTTTACTACTTTAACAGTTCATCCACTGGTGGCCGGGACACTCACAAGTTGCTGACAATAAGCTGTTTTGTATTTTTTTGGGGTTTTTTTTTCCGATTTCTTCCAGTTCTGCCGTTGGCCGCATGTGTAAGCAAGCCATTGTGTGTGTTTGGTTTGTGTTTTATCACATTTCTGAGAAGAGGGGATACATAATGACAACTGAACAGCAGCCAAGGCACAAAGAACAGGCAAAAAATATAAATACCTGAAGTAAACAAGAAACAACTCATCCACAGCCATTGAAGAACTTTCCTCCTAACCACAACACTAAGCAGATTCTGCCTGTGAAAGCCTTGAGCTGTATTTTGGGAAATTGGGCGTGTTGGAATGCTATAATGTGATAATTCTCTTTGAGGACTAAGAGGTCATGGAACCAAATGGCGCTAAACCACATAAAGCCATTTCGACTACGCAGGGCCGGTTTTGGAAAATCCATGTGGTGCCTTATTTGGCGTTATTCCGAGCTTCTGTAGGCCTAAATTATGCTGTCGAAGCCTGGGTTTTAACTGGCCTTGTCTATCAAAACACCAGTACACCGCTTTCTGTTTGCACATCCTTAACTTTGAAAAAAAAAACACACTCCCCGAAGAATAACATTTACCTCTTGCCTTTCACACAGGATGAAGTGCCTCCACGGTTTGAGCCTGTTAGCGACGTCAGCGGGTATAAGTGTTCCTCGCGTGTCATTTAGATTTTGCTCCACTGATGTATCCCGACTTGATTTTTGGAGCATGCACACCCTTTTTTTTTTTCTCTAACCCACTTCCCGGTGCGTATAATGTAAAGCAGACTATTGGCGCGGTGGTTCGAGCCAGCTGCCCGTCCCATGAGCCTTTGCACACAGGCTAAGGCTTCTTCAGGGAGATTGGTCGTGACAGAGCCAGGAAAGTCCTCAAGTGGATCTTTTCACTTCTGTTTGGCGCTGCCCGGACACTAACCTGTTTGAGACGGCAGCAGACAGCGCTTCATTTTGAGTTTGCCGTCCAAATCCAAAGAGAGACTGCGAGCTTTTGGAGCCGTGATTGTGCATTATGTGATCTGTGGTTATGCTTAAACAGCTCATATTACCCCATTTTCTGTTCTGTGTTTCAATGTTTCCTCATCAATAGCATTCCCGGAGTTGTGTTTTGTTTCATTCACATTTCAAACTTTGCATATTTAGACTTAGTTCTTCTCTCAAACAGAAAACCTCCACCTTATGATACCATGTAGAAACACAGGAAGTGCTCCACGGTGTTTTTAAACTCTATGCACATTTACTGGAATCATTTGGATGATTTCAGCCTATCTTTACGGGACAAAAGGTAAAACGCAGCTGTTAACTTGAAAACTACCACTTCATGACATCACAGGGTGGAACTGAGCAATTTGGGCTTTGGAGATGTGGACAGACTAATAATGCAGGATTACTCAAACATGTCTGAATGAAACAAAACACAACTCCAGGCATGTCTTTGATGAGGTAACATTATAACATGGCTTAAAGCTTACAACAGTCAATTTTGCGTAATATAGGACCTTAAAATTTGTACATTAGGTTTTGTCTTAAGCTTGGCAAATTTATATTACATTTTCTAGCTGCGTTGGGGACTCAAGTAACCATTCACCCATTAACACATATTTATTCATGAGTGTAAGCAGACAGTAACTTACCTGTACCTGATTTTACAGTTTTAAAAACAACAAAAAGAACTAGTTTTGCAGTGGCCCAGTTATTACATACTTTCCTAAAGCAGCCCTACCATCCTAATTATTCATCAGGATGAGTATATAAGCTGAGTGTACTGTTGCCATCACTAGCATGCAACAGCAACAGTGAACTTCCTGGTTCACACACGGATAAAAATTCTTGGACACCACACAGCGACCTCACTTTGACCCTAAGAGCTACTTCTAAAGTACAAAAATAGTGTGCAGCCCCTGTGTTTAGCAAAGTAGCCTTGAGGTCTTTATTAGTTAATCAGAACAATGTATTCATAATTGTATAAAGTTTGTATAGATACTTGCATCTAAACACCTCCCACGTGTGCTCATGTGGTCTGTCTCTCTCTATAAACCGTATTAACCAATAAAATGTCAGGAGAGGTCCAAATCCGCCTTAGGCCTTTAGAGACAAATTTGATTGGCTGATACGCCAGTCTAACCGGTCACTTTAATCTAAGTCTATTGACAGCAGTACATACAGCCTCTAGCTATCTGCCTTCACCAAACTCAGGCTACACTTACTGCGATTACTTCATGATACCTCAAAGTGCAATACCAAATCATTGACTTACCCTTAGCCTCGCCGCCTTGCCATCACTGTATACTTCTGCACCGCTTGTATGGATAAATCAAATCTACTAGCCCGACTTGTTCCTCTATTTGTCGCTGCTATTTTTCCTTTTAAAATCTCAAACGCTCAGTGTAAAGTATGTCGCTGCGTTCATCTCTTGTGCTTGAGAGTAATGAGCTCCCCGAAGCTCTCCAACATAACAACACAGCATGCGATATAGCGCTTTGCCAATGTGCCTTCTGCGGGCCTGCCCAATCATTTTACTGAAAGAATGCATCCGCCGAGGAAACTCAAAGAATATGGTTCTCAACTGGGGATGGCAGTAACGCAACCGAAAATATCGCAGCAAAAGCATGTTTATTACTGCTCTCTGCCTCTCGCTATGTTCCGCTGTGTTCCGCTATGTTCCGTGTGTCTTTCAAGGGTAAATTCATCATATTTGGTCCGTGACATTTTTCTGAATGGGAATATTAGGGGCGAGTGAGGACAACCCTGTCAACTAGCTATGGGCAAAAGCTAACTGCAGTCTGTTTTATGTTTAATAACGTCAATGGCCCATAAAGATCTGCTTACTGTCAGTCTGTCTGTGCATACTGCCCCGCTATCTGCTAATCGCATCACCACATCTTTTAATAACAACGTATTCTGGAGGTGGAGGCAGCTGTGTGTAATAGTTTGGACATGTTTGGTTAGCGCAGGGCTAGCGTGGAGGCAAGGAGCATGTTTATTCTCCAGGTGTCTGTCAGTGTCTGGCAGGCAGAGAATCAGAGTATATGGGGCTGTGTTGTGAATGCTGAAGGATTGGCTCAGCACTCTGGACCAGAGAGGGACCGCACTCTGAAAGCCCACTGGCAGCTTGAGTTTGAGGTCGCACTAGGGTCATGAGCTGTGAAAGAAACTTCAAAATGTCTGTGTTAAGAAATGGTCAAGGAGAAAATGTGGATTATTTTTTTATGAAAGTTACTGTTAAAAATGTATTGAGGTATAGAATTAGAGACAGGACAAATATATTGGCTTCAGTGTTTCCGATTGGTTTACTGGTTTGGCCACGTATATGCGAGCACGTCATCACGTACTTGTGCACGTGGGGTGAGAAAAATACTTTTCATTCATTTTTAACATGAATGAATTTATTTCTACAGAGAGTACCAGATGCTCTTTTTCATGAGCCTCCTGATCAAATACAGAACAGAACAAACTCAAACAAACAACTACATAAGCCCATTTAAAACATTAAAAACAGGAGCAGTATGCGTATTCAAGTGCATGTGTGGCACTAATGTATCCAGATTTGCATGTCCTTTAAATGTATTACATTTCTGGGAATCTTATTTTCCTAATTCAGATCTAGTGCGTCACTTTTAGACGTAGACACTTATGATATAGGCCATACATACATATTAAATACATTTGCAGTTGTCATTTATCTTACTGTGTATTGAAGATTGTTTAAAACAATGAAATGGCTGTAAAACACCCTATAAACATACTTTGAGAAGTTTGGGCGTTTTCATTAAATGAGTTTATAGTTTGTTACATATTAAGTCTTTAATCATTTGCAGTAATGAATTCTGAAGTTATGATCTAATTAAGTTATTTATAGTGTGCTTCTGAATAAAAGCAGTAGCAGCCAAAATCAGCACAACAGTCACACTGGAGCAAACCTCACTTCTTCCTCTCACTGCTTTACATAACCCATGCACAGTGCACTCCCCCATGGATCTGTCAAACAAATGATGCTAACAGACTTATTTAAACCAGTAGGTTTGCCTTGTATTTTGTTCATTTCCAAAATGTCACTAATCATTAATATGAATTTTATTATCTTAAACTAGTATAAGTTACTCCTGAGCTGGGCAGTTGCTGGAGATCAGTACTTGTATCTCTGCCTCTGAGCCGAGCGGTACCGTTTATGGCAGCACAAAAACCTGGAACGGATCACTTTGATGATGGACTGAATTAGTCAGGCAGTGTGAGAGAAAATACAGACTGGATTACTGTGATTACAGTAGTTTCTGATGTAGCAGTGGAATGGATTTAGTAAAGACGTTTGTTTTGGCATTAGGTGATTAGTCCTTAATAATTTCATTGATTAGGCTTTATTCATGGGCTTCAGACAAAAGCAAAATATAAATTAGAATGGTAATAAAATTTGTTTGTGGGTTTCAGCTTTTCTGTTTATGTGCAATATTTTGAGGACTATTCAAAAGATATAATTTTGAATTATTAATTGCTATGATAATATTTATAAAATGTCCTATATTACACAAAATAGCTGTTATTACCTCATGTAATGTAATCCCTATTCTTTGTATGTCTGCATCTCCAAAAGCTCAAAATGCTCTGTTCCATCTTGTGATGTCATTTTGTAATATTTTTCAAGTTAACAGCTACTTTGTTTATTTTGTTCAGTAGAGAGTGGCAATTCCAGGGCTGAAATCATTCAGATAATTCCAGTGAAGGTGTTTGGAGTTTAAAAACACACTGGAGCACTTCATCACAAGGTGGAACATTGTTTTCCATTTGAGAGAAGAAGTCAGCCTAAATATACAGGGTTTATATGTTAAACATGTCTGTTGATCTAGTGCAAGACAGGCAAATGTTTAGATTTAAGTCTACTTTTAAATAGTTGTTGAGTAGTTCTTGAGTTTTGACAACATATTTTTATTCTTCTTCTTATACTTTGTGTTGCAATAATGAAATTTCCCCATTGTAGGAAAAATAAAGGTTCTTTTACCTCATGCTCTGGAGCGGTTTCAAATGGAACTGTCATTTATTTGAATATTTAAAGAGAAAAACAACAACGTTAAATGAACATGTGCTGTAGTCCACATCACTTCAACACGAGCCAGAGCAGTTGCTTTCGAAACATCCTGGCAGCTATCGCCAGAGGTCACAGCGGGGTCACAAGCTGGAAACTAAGCAATTAAAGAAAGTGAAGGAGTGAGTCAGTGTGTCCACATAAATCACCCGGGCCTGTATATCATAAACACAGTCAAACTTTAAAGCCAAATTAATAGTTAGTAATAGAGGCCAGATTGATTTATGGGCTCTTTCAAAGGCTGGGGCCTGGCGGTGCATGACCCCGGTGTCGTGTCAGCCTCCCCTGCAAATATGATGGATGCTCTCTCCATCTTTGGCACAGCAGAACAAACATGTTTTGGTAAGGGCGTTTTATGGGCCTCTCTTGAGTGGCCATGTTGCATTAACTGATTTTCCTGTGGACGTGCTGGCAGACAGTACAGAGGAGGAGTGCCTGTGCTTTCAGACATTTGTTGTCTTGACGTCTCTAGTGTTTAGTGGTGCCGTTTGAGGCCTGTCAGAAAACAAGCCAAGTCCGGTCAGCCATAATGAGACGTCTCCCTTTCTCATTTTGATATAAAGTTTTCATAAACTTTGACAAATCGCGCCGCGGCTTATACAACTTTTTCGACTTGGAACGGGTGAAATGGGAGTTATTTTATTAGCGCAATAACGTGGAGTGTACGGGGGTTGGCGTGTCACTGGGCTTTCGGGTTGTACATATATAGCTCCGGATTGATTTTTATGAGACGTTTTTAATGGAGATTTCGCTGGTTTCAAAGTCCGATTTGGAAAGCAGTGGGACGTGGCTCTCTTCCATCTTCCGGTATCAGGATATAATTACTTGAACATATGAAAGAAATATTGCTAGTATAGCCTGTACTTGTGAGTCATTAAGCCATAAAAGTTGCCTGGGTTTACTTTATGAAAACCCACAGTCCACAAACATGATGAGAGCTCGCTGGTACATCAGAGCCACTAAAGGCATGTTGTCAATGACTCCACTTATCAAATGATGCTTTTAGCGATTACTCACGGAGATCCCCGGTGCCTGACCCTATCAGCCCAATCACGGCTAATCCTCGCTCTGGTCTCCGCGGTGACGGGGAGATGCTGCTAGCCTAATGAGAGACAGCTGGCTTACTGCTTTTTATCCCTCTTTGTTTGCCTGAAAAAAATCCGTCTTCATGCTTTCTCTCCCTCCCTCTTTCTTTCTATCTATCTCTCTTTCTCTCTCTACCCCACAGGGCGTTACAGGAAGCGTGCCAAAAAGTTGAAATCGCTCAAAGAGATCAGTGGCTGCTTGCGCTGTCTGTTGTAGTCGATGTTGACAGAGCACATTAATCACAATTTCATCACTCACATTTATAGGGCGCTTTGAAGAGGGTTGTCACGCGGGGCCTCGTGAGCCGTGAGGGAGGCAGCCTCGTTTTAATACCGATTTTTATTAGATAACACGGATGCATGTTGTTGTTCGGATCAGACTTCTAAATCCGCGCTACACAAACTTTGGAAAGACAACAGTATCGGATTTTAATAGTTCCCATTGCTTTTTGGACTGATTTATGCCTCTCTTGGTGTGTAAAAGCCTAAAAACACAAATTATAGACTCTTACAGTTCTGTAGGAAATAATGAAAGTTTTAATAAGTTTTGTTTCTTGTTTTATAACTTCATGATGGAGTTTTGTGTACGGTATATAAAAAGATGCTTGTTGTTTTTCTATTATGCTTGTGTTTGCCTGGTAAAATGATCGAGTTTTGCATCATACATATGTTTTACTCTTTACTCTGAACACCAGTGTGCCCCTGCAGAGCATTGGGTTTTGGAAATTTATATTACGCAAAGTTGAGTTTACAGTGTTCTCAAAAACATATCTGGAGTTATCTTTTTTTTCTTTCACACATGTTTGAGAAATCCTTTATTATTAATCTTTCCAAAGCAGAAAATGCTCTGTTCCACTCTGTGATGTCATGAAGTGGTAGTTTTCAAGTTAACAGCTACTTTTTACCTTTGGTTTAGTAGAGATTGGAAATTCCAGGGCTAAAATTATCCAGATGATTCTTGTGAAGGTGTATGGAGTTTAAAAGCGCAATGGAGCACTTCCTCTATTATCACGTCATCACAAAGTGGAACAGAGTATTTTCTTGATTTGTGTGTTAAACATGTGAATGAAACAAAACACAACTTCATGTATGTTGTGATAAGGAAACAACATTAAAGTATAAATCAGAAATAAAGTATTATGGACCCCATAACTTGTTTTCTTAACTACACTTTGGTTTTACATCACCAGTCGACTCCTGTATTAGCAAAAAGCCTCTACAATGAATGTTTTTAACCAGGATCTTAATCTTATCAGATCCAAAGCTATGCACTCGTACTTGGCAACGCTCATACTTTCGAGAGCCTTTTGGGGAGATCACTCACTTAAGTAAACGTAATGCAATTTAAAGATGCACTACATAATATTTTAGGCAAAGAAACAATGTATCCATGGTGACAAGCAGGTAAGAGACCCTCTACCATAAAAGTTACACAGTGCACTTTTATGGGTTACTAAATTCTTTTTAATTACTGATACAAATTTGAGACGTATTATTAATGTTTCTTTTACCAGTATTACTGTACAACTTAAGGAACATATCCAGCTGTTTCCATTCTACATCTCAACGTTTATTTTTCCTGATTAAACTGTCAGCCCTTCTTAAATTGACATTGTTGGTTCTTGTCTATCCAACTTGATGAGTTTATTCTACAGTCCCGCCCCCGTATGTAGCTGAGCCACTGCGTCCCATCTCATAGAATTCAAAAGAATAATATTTCCAAAAATGATGATCAAACTTCACAATTTATGACCGACATGGTGGTTTTGAAATGAATATAGCAAGCCCATAATCCCATGGTCTTTGGTGGTCTGTGGTCTCTCTTTTAATACACAGTAAAGTGCATAGAGGATTCTTTTCATTCGTATCATCTTATTGCCAAGACTTACTTCATCAACGTCCAAGTCACTATTAAAACTTCTGTTATGTTACATTATATCCCCATCTTTATAAAGGCTTCTATAATCGTGCATATCATATTGCTATTTCCCTTTGAGGCTGCTTAGTGGTTGGGCAAATCACCAATCAATTTATTTTCGTATCCCCTCTGAGTACGGCTGGACTTCCCCTGTGAGTGTCGGGTCACCATGACGCATTCCGCCCATTGTCCCCGCGCATGTTGACAGTGCTAATGGTGGTCCAAACGTCTTTTCAACAGCTCCGATTTTCATAAACATGCAACAGTGAACCCTGCCAGAGTTCCCGAAGTCTTTCTACTCGACTTCCATTGCTCTTTGTGGTTTTTAGAGCTTGTCAAACGCGCAAAAAAGAGAGAAAAAGTATATTGTTTCTTGGCACTTGGATTCCTTTTGGCCCTGACATCTGCCACTCTGGCGAGATGATAAATTCTTGCCTCATTAAGCGTGGGTGTGGGATTACAGGCTGACAACACATTAATCACTGGACTGGGTGGCAGCCGCCTTGCACCAGCCACCGGCATTGTTAACCAAACTTTTCTAATGTGTCACTCTCTTCCCCGACAGCCCATAATCAATCATGGTGATTGGCAGGGCTGATAGATTACACTATTTATACTTTGTGTAATGAAAGCTAGCGTGTCCACCTACTGTCATTGTCGGGCCACACCATGCGAACACAGAGCTGGAGAAAGAGAAGAAAGGAAAGGGTAGGCAGACCTTGGAACACCATTGTGAACTTTGTTGAAGAACAGAACTCTGGGGGGGGGGGGGGGTTCTGCGACTCGACGTATTGTTAGACCCGCACGGTATAGCTTTAAGGCAAGTCTTCACACCGTCATCGCGCTATTGTCGTCTTTGTCGCTATCACTGGCAGGTCGCGCAGGTAAAATCTAGGCTTTGTCCGCGTCGGGATCTGGTTTCCCTATGACCCCGTTGGTGAGGTGAGCTTTTGTGGTGCAACCGTCGATCCTGACAGAAAGTGAATGATTTACACATGTATAACAACAACTCGACAGGACACTGTACACGGCCCTATGCGTACTTGTCATCGCACAGAAGGTCGCATAGGAGAACAGATAATGGATTTGCCTGCTTCCTTTTGCAAAGAGCCTCAGAACGGCGCTTAACAACCCCCCCAGCAGTCGTGTTTTTTGTGCATGGGAACTTGTGGATGAAATGACACACTGCTGGTAGCCTTCAAACATAATAAGGTTATGTTTCGTTTTTGTTCATTTTCAGCCACGTCTGGAATTAGAGATGTCCCGGGCGCACGGAGACAGGATATCGAATATGAGCTCTTAGTTGAGGAGCTGCCAAGCATTTGCAGGAGAAAAAACACTCCATCATGCTTTTGACAGCTAGTAAATCTGAGAGCTTTTCATGAGACACTGCGCTGTCAGGGAATTAGTTAACTAGACCATATTATGGAAAGCCAGGTAATTTAGCCTCACAAATAACTAGCAGGAGGCCGCATCCGTGACCCGACATTGCTTTGTGTATAATGCAAAATCTGGTGACACGCTCAATGGGTCCTGTCAGCCGCTGGATTGAATTCTCTGCCTACTGCGTCTCAGTTTGGAGCATGCTGGTCAATTATTTCTGAGGCTGTCAGCGCGTGGGGAGACACTGTTATTTAGTATGTGTTAACTTGGCATCATTAAGACAGCGGGCTGACACAGAAACGCACACCTGAATCATATTTATTTTGATTCGCAGACAGGGGTAACCTTCAAAAAGCCTGACCCCTCTATGTTTTGTGAAATCCATTAGAAACAGGAGCTGGGGAGATGTTTGGGAATCAGGTGACCCGCGCTGGTCTAATCTCACGCGCTAATGTGTGGGGGAAGAAGACATTTGTTTGGACACCGGGCTGTGATCACGGCGTGGCACTTGTCGGCGAGCGCTGTGTCGACCGATGCGTCCGGACAGCTTCTCCAGAGCAGCCATGATGCCTTATCATAGATCCGGCAGGGACACACACAAATAGAAGATCTGGTTTTAGGTTGCACGCTGCTTTCAAGTCTCCGATAATAACAGGGAAACAATACTTCACAGTGACACGCACTAATATTTCACGTCTGACAGCCGGGCGTAGATTTACAGTGACACTTTTAATAACTACAGCATTCATCTTTCTCCTTCCTGTCTTTGGGCACTTTTACACAAGGCCATGACTGGATGTTACAGATACAGTTTCCACACGCACAGGGAAAGTGCAATTTTAGACCTTATTGCAGCGTTGGTCAAGATTTGGAGATGCCATGAATGGATTTATATTGGTCCAATACTTCTCATACATCCCTTGAACTCATTTGACATTCTCATAAGCCACTGTGTAAAACAGAATTATACTGTACTCCTAAACTTAAAAGTGCACTGTGTAATTTTTCTGGCGGAGGTGTGGTGTGTTATTTCTACATGAGCCACAGTATGACATGGAACTCATTCATTTCTATGAAGACAAGTTACAATTCAATACACATGCCTGAAACTGAATGAATACAGGATAAATAGGTTTAATGCTACTGTGGAACTTTCCAGGCAATACAATAACATCTCTATGGAGACCCCCATCATAAAGATTACATAGTACACCTTTAACTAAGAAGCCAAAACAAGTATTGTACACTAAATCTTGTTTGTCCTAGTTCTTAACTTGGTCTCAATTGGCTCACCGGTTCACTACATGAGTAACATAAAGCAGCCATTACTATAGCCACTGCTGCCCTAGGGCTTACTGACAAAGATGGCTGCCAATCTGAGCCAAGGGCCACTCCAACCACCGTTAATCACTGACACGTAAACCACTGTCATGCAATTTATACCATTATGAATAACACAATATACAAAGATTTGGTGCATGAAGGTGTGGATTATTGTTACACCTTTTGTTTACGGTATTTTGACTCTATTTTCAACAAAGTGAAATGTATCCATTACAAATAACTCCATAAATTACCACCTTGCGACAGTCGAGTTTCAAGTGTAATCCATGTGAGAAAGCTAGTCCCCCCCGGTTGCCCTCCCAAACCTATGCTGCACCTCCGCTCCTGCCCCAGTGATGAATGGGTAACCTGATCGAGTGAAGCCTCCCCATCACCTCTATGCGCCACCATGACAGCTCCTGTAACAACATCTGCGCATTTATCTCTGCCTCTGACTGTCTGTCTGTCTGTATACGCTGCCTCTTTCCTCTCAACAAGTCTCCTGCTCTATAATTAATGTCCCCAAGGGCTATGTACGGGTCAGGCGAGGGGGGAGCCGCTCAGACAGGTAGCGCTGACACCTCCATGCACGCGGGCGCTAGCTAGGCAGGTCGGGTCGCTCATGAAGGCAGCTAGCATGTTTTGGTTAAAGGCGATCGGTGCAAGAATACTCACTGGAAGGTTTTTGAAGGAAGCCAGGCCCTCTGCGCGACCTTTCCACCCCGGCAGACAAAAGGAGGCGCTTTTTCACCGGATTAAGTAGTCAAATGTGCTGCATTAAGGGCTTATGCTGTCAGGAGCCTCACACCCAGGTGACAGAGTGGGAGCGGAGCATTTCAATAATATTAGCACCGCACGCATTTAGCCTAAGGAGACCTTTTCATGTAGAAAAAACATGTTGGGAATGATTTATAGCGCGCGGATTTGTTGGTACAGAGCAGTCAAACAGAAAGGCTTCATTACGGCTAGTGTAAACAGTCAATCAGGGCGCTTTCCGAGTCGTTTGAAAAATGCCATTGAAAGAAATGAGAGGTTTATTTAGTTTTAAGTTTGTTTTCATTGTGCATTGTGCCATAGACAGTAGAGTACATGTCTGCATTGTGTCCATAATATCCTTAAAACAACACATCACCGGGGTAATAAATGGACTATTAAGTTCCAAAGCTCATGATGTAAGCTTATTTACTTACTACGCTTGTTAGTACAGCTGCCTCGTGCACAAAGTGAGCGCTTGTGTGGCAGAAACACATTCATTCAGCTTTATGTAAATCTATTACTCTGAAAATAAAGTGAAAGTTAGAGAATATACGCAAAAAAGACCACCTTTAAAAACGTATGTCATGTCGACCCCTGAAACAAATCTTATGTTAGCATGCTAGTTGTTATTTGCTTTACCGTGGCAGCAAAACTCCTGAAAAGTCTCGGATAGTTGTGAAAAGCTTTTTGCAGTGAATAATTAGGATGCTCGGAATGTGTTAGGTAAGTGAGAAATAACTCTGGAGTACTGCAAACAGTTTAAAATGGATTAGGTCTGTTTTTCATGTTTTTAAGACAGTAAAAAATAAGGTACTGCCCCTTTAAGCACCTTCTGAGAAAAAAAGTTGGCGCTGACGTCAAGATATATAACATTTTTTTGAATTTGCACATTCAATTTTCCATTCAAGATTGGATAGTGTCTGCAAAGTTTACAGTTTTTTCTTAATTTTCATAACAGAATAAACATTTTCCCAAAAAAATAACCCTCTTGATCATAAATCCAATGAACTATCACGAAAATATCCACTTAGAATTTCAGAAACGTTTAAAAACTCACTCCACAAAAGTAAACATTTCATTCCACTCGCTGTATTCTTCGCTCCACTCCACAAACAGTCCAGGCCTTTTGTCACATATAGATCTGAAGTACCCCTTAGAACATCCACCACTTGTACAATCCATACCCCTCTCTACTTTTTCAATCCCACCATCATGTCTGCCCTTCCCTATAACAGCCCATCCTCAACAGCCTCTTGTACTTATGTTCCCACTGGTTGAGAGCCATTTTTCTCCCGTGCCTGTACTCTTACATTCTGAATAGACCTATATGCAAATTGATGGCAAAAATGGCGTTATAAAGAACCAGACTGGAGTGGACCTGAAACAAAGCTAGCCTAGCTTACTTGTTTAAATGTGGTTACGAGAAAGAATGACCAGGGTTCGCCAGAGGTCACAGTGGGGTCACGGGGGTCAAGTGACACTCGAACAGCTCTCATCCATCATTCAGGCGCTCTATTACCGATTGGCAGCCATTGATATGCCCTTTGGATTCGCTATTCATCTTGTAGAAATGTTGCGAGTGGACGTGATTAGTTTTAAAACAAATCTTCAACAATATCACATAAGCTGTTTTTCTGGGAATGCATCAAAAGCCGTGTTAACCTCTTGACTGTCTAATTTTGTTTCTGCTTGCATTTGGCATTGGAGATGACAGATTTGAATAGCCTTGTTCCAAAATAGGCTTGACTCATGTGTACAGTGCTTTTTGTAAGCTTTAAGGTCAGTAATGAAAGATCCCGAGAGAGTTAGTCACCATTAGTAAGTCATTTTAATTGTATTCTTGTATCAAAGCGGCTATGCTACTGTAACCGCGCTTTGTATGTGATGGAGTGAGTGCCGAAAGAACAAAGATAGCGAGGGCAAACATTGACTCAGTTTCTGTCACCAGAGCTATTTATCTGGCTTTTGATTTAATATTATATGATATATCAACAAACCAGCAACTCCACGCAAATGCAACTTGGATCTTAACGCTCAAAGTTCAGTTTTATTTTTTTTTAATCAAAATGTAGGCGTGTGTTAAGCTACAAGGATATTACGTTGAAAGTTAGTCTGCATTTTTGAGTCGAGAATAAGCGAGTACAACTGCCAGTTTAGGCAAACAAGGTATCAACCCTAGACAAATCTGTTTTTAAAAGGTATCTATTTCAAAGGCTTTCTGAAAAAAACAAACTAAAAAACTCCAATTATCATCAATTGGACTAAAAGAGATGAAGACAGGATCACGCATAGGAAAATGTTGGTGGAGGTTTAAAAGGCTTATGTTATAATGTTGTTGGAGTTTTGTTGTTTCTTTCACATGTTTAACACAGAAACCCTGCATGTTTAGGCTGAGTTCGCTCAAACTGAAAATACTCTGTTGCACCTTGTGATGTCATGGCAATACAGGAAGTGCTCCACTGCATTTTAAACTCCACACACCTTCACTAGAACCATTTGGATGATTTCAGCCCTGGAATTGCCAATTTCTACTGAACTAAAGGTAAAAGCAGCTGTTAAATTGAGAACTACCACTACATGACATCAAAAAGTGGATTTTGACCTTTGGATTTGTAGAGTAATAAACCGGGATTATTCAAACATGTGTGAATGAAACAACACAACCCCGGGTATGTTTTTGATGAGGTGACAGCGATAAAACATGACTTAAAGCTCACAAGAATCCATTGTGTAACATTAGGACCTTTAAGCAGTGAATGCAACTCATACCTAGAATTATGTCTGTCAGAAAATCCCTATTTTAATGTAATAAAAAACAATCTGTATTTATAACGCACTTAAAAATTATGTTTACAAGTACGAAACAGAAAGCAGTAAAAAATAATAAATTGGTATCCACAGGCAGAATGTCACTGCAAGAGCAATACAGTGCTGAAAGGAAAACATAACTAGGAAAATAAGTTATGAAAATCCCATGAGGTCATTATTTCTAAGGTTCAAGAAAGCACAGATGAGTTATAGTTGGCTTGTAAGTTTGCTAATCCTTGGCCACAAATCATCCCTCTGAACGAGAATACAAAAGTGCATGAACTGCCTGCACTGCCATTCCTCTGTCTCCATTTAGTCTGTTATCAGGTAAAGCCGTGCACTTGTAACCCGGACATTTAATATGATCTGATAATAGGTGTCCCACGGGGGTCACTTGATCCGCTGTATCCATGTACCGGGCAGATGGGTGGGCACACGGGGCATCTCCTCCCTGCCAACTGGCCTGGTACTGATCAGGACAGGAGCCGAGACACGAGCAGCCATCTCAGGGGTAACCGGAGAGGTGGGCCGCGCTCCATCTCCCATCACACCTGGTCTTAAAGGAACTACTTGTCCACCAATCTCCTCCCTGTAAGAGAATATAGACTAACATCCTGTCAGACTCATCAGATTTCACCACGACTGAGTGCTTTTGTCAGCTGAATTCCAGACATCTTTCTTTCTCCGAACAAAGATAGAGTATCCGCGGAGTTACCCCTTAAAGACAATAGCATCATTGATACCTCTAACTAAAGCTAATGGCGCCTCTACATAATTCATGAAGGGATCCAAAAATGTCCGCCTTAAAAGCATGTCTGAGAACCAGCGATGCCCTCTGTCCTCGTCACGTCACTCTCTTCTCAACACATGTCTCGTCTTCTGGCTGTCTCGTCTCCATCACGGCAGGGTAGGAACTGTCTGTGTTCAGAGGCTTGTTTACGGGGGGAAGGAAAATCCTGCTGCTCCCGGACGCCTCTAGTCTTTCAGCCCATCACCCAAAAACATGACAGGCCTCCGTCTGTTTGGTCCCCATGGGGAGAGCCAGAATGTTGCTGCTTTTCTCGCTACGTCTTGAAGTAAGCTCAAAGTCAACAGATCGATATTGTACGTGAGCTACCTGCTCTGGGCCGTTCGCGCAAACCTTGTGTAATTTTGCACTTGGAGGTTTTTAAGGCTGATGTGTCCGCAAGGAATCCCTGTTTTGATTCAACACAATTCTCCAAATATTTATCCTCACCTAAACTTGACTGGCGAGTTCTTCCAAGCACAGTTCACTTTAGTGTTTAGTGGATTTTTAGTTTCGATAATTTGGGGGATTCACACCTGAAAGTTGTGGCCGAGGTCAAAGGGAGGACTTTGGATTGAGGGGAAGGTGGAAGAGAGAACTTGAATGTACTTTTCTGAATTTGACCAGTATAAATGTCTACTCTTTCATTTGATTTCCAATTGAGCAAATCAACAGAGAATGAAAGGTAGATAGATCATGCTGCCAATCAAGAGAAAAAAAAAGTGCTTTCAAGAATTTAAGATAGACTTAGAAAACTCAGAGTTTAAACTATTTCACATAATGAAAGATAATCAGTAGGAAATGGGTTTTATTGCTGTAGTTTCACCAGATTTTGTTTGGCAAACCTAACATTGGTATGAAAACAGCATCTTTAAACTTAATGCTCAGTTTTATTTCAATTAAGTTTATTTATTAGTATATTAGTATAGTATAGTAATGTACTTATAGTATTTAGTTTGGAGGGACAATGCAGTCAGACATAGTTGGTGGTTCAGATCACGATACCAGCCTAGGCATCATTTGTAGAGCTCTCAGATCCACTGGCCCACAGGTTGGTGGTTTGATCCTAGCCACCTCTGATGAATACTGCCATTGTGTCCTTGCGCAAGACACTCAGCTCTCCCTCAGCGTCTGCGTACACTGGTGTATGAATGCTCGTATGTATAGGTGAGTGGTTCCTTGGTGTAAAGCTCGATGCACATAGTAAATCTTATCTCATATTGTTATGTTGTGGCCTCTTGTTATAAAATTGCAGCTTTAAATTCCAGTGACTTCTTTCTTCAGTCCTTGTCTAAACCTCAAACTTGTGTAATTATAGCTATAACCCTGGTAAAGTTTACAGAAGCTGCTCCGACTCGACTTGAGCACATCAGCACTTCACACAACCCCCAGCTGTAACGGGGAAGACTTCAAACACAACCACTCCACTTGTTTTTGTCGAGGTTTGTGCAACTGTAGACTTTTCTTTCTCCTCTCTCTCCTCTCTCTGCCCGCGTTCACAGTCAGGTCTGAATCAGCTGTTGGCTCTCTCCTTTTCAAACGCACACACAGTTTTCACACACCTGAGAGGGGCCCGTGCCTCCGGGGCCCACGTCAGTTACCTGCTGACACACGGGGACGCTGATGGATGACGCGCCGGCGGCATTGGAGTACACTTTGTCAGCTGCTCATAATTTATACATCTTATCTCCATCAGAAGAACAGAGTGAAGCGTTAGGTGTGTGTGTGTATGGGCTTGTTTGGTGACAAGGTAGCTGCTAGTGGTTAGCTGTGTGTTTGCTAGCTGTTAGCGGTGCGCGCGGGTCCCTCGGTGGCCGGCGCTCTTCGACGTGTCAGTCTTCCTCACTCACTTTCATGCCGGGCTGTCTGGCCTGTCTCTCATGTTTCGGCGCTTTGTGTCTGCCTGGATCGTCCGTGCGTCTCTATCTCTCCTCTCTCTCACGCTCTTGACCTGTGTCTGTGGAGGCGCCGTCACAGTCTCAGGTCAGACTCGAGTCCACGAGTTCAGTTCAGTTTATGTGAGTTTAATAACGTCAAATATACAGTATTACAGTATGAGTATATTCACATACATATTTCCAAATGAATTTCAAATGCTGCATTACGAAGTTTTCAGAATTGTTCCCCCATTATTTATTTATTGCGCTATTGATATTTTGCAGTGACATCATGCTGGGGGTGTTCAACATGCGTCCCTATGGTGGAATGTTCAGCATTTCCCATGGAGACACAATGCACAGATTAGTAAACACTATCAAAAAGGTTATATGATCTAAGTCTGAAAACTCACACAAAAATACAAAATGGATTTAAACAACACATTTTTTAGAGTCTGTGATAAATCCGAGCGTGTTTACGTGTTTGATTTTCAACAAAAAAAGGTGAGCATTACTAACTGAGAAACTGCTGGCTAATGCTAGTTAGCTTGTGACTGTAATTTTATGTGAGAGACTGGTTTAAGTACAGAAATTATCTTCTCTGTCAGCTGCAACTCATTCAACTCTTTCTTGTCAGATTGTTTTACAGTAAAGCTCATATTAAAGTCAAACAGAGCAGGGCCTCTAGTTAGCATCAAGTATCAGTTAAAATGGCAAAAAACTGTGCACATGAAGTTAGAAATATACTTTTGATCCAGTAAAATTGGTGAAATATGTGAGTGGTGATAGTGTGGGTGAGGTGGTTCACACTGACACACATGAGGACAGATGAGGACGCTCTATGGTCTGTCCTGTTATCAGCACTTTACAGTCTGGCTGCCAGTCGCCTTTGATGTCCTGTATGTGTCACATCTCTCTTTGTGTGTCTGTCCTCCCGTCACCTTTCTCCTCTGTCCCCCTGTTCTCCTGGCTGTCCCTTTGTGTCCTGTCCTTCTGTTTGTCACCATGTCTCCTGTCCTCTTTGTCCCCCTGTCTGTCCCAACGTCTCCTGTCCTCTTGCCTCATTGCATCCTGTTTGTCCCCATGTCTCCTGTCCTCTTGCCTCATCACCTCCCGTTTGTCCCCTTATCTGTCTTCTTGTTTTCTGTACTTCTGTTTCTTCCCATGTCTCCTGTCCTCTTGCCTCCTGTCTGTCCTCCTGCCTCCTGTATTGATGTCTGTCCCCATGTCTCCTGTCCTCTTGCCTCCTGTCTATCCTCCTGTCTCCTATCCTCATGTCTGTCCCCTGTCTCCTGTCCTCTTGCCTCCTGTCTTCTTGCCACCTGTCCATCCCCCTGCCTCCTGTCCTCCTGTCCTCCTGTCTGTCCCCCTGTCTCCTGGCCTCATGTCTCTCCCCATGTCTCCTGTCCTCTTGCCTCCTGTCTGTCCCCCTGCCTCATGTCCTCATGTCTCTCCCCATGTCTCCTGTCCTCTTGCCTCCTGTCTGTTCTCCTGTCTCCTGTCCTCATGACTGTCCCCCTGTCTCCCGTCCTCTTGCCTCATTGCTTCCTGTCTGTCCCCCTGTCTTCTGTCTTCCTGCCTGTCTTCCTGTCTCCTGTCCTCCTCTCTGTCATCCTACCTCTCTTCTCCCCCTGTCTCTTCCCTCCTGTCTTTTCCCCTGTCTCTCCTGTCTCATAGAGCAGGTCCATTCTGGTGAAAGCGTCTCCTCTGTCCTCTGTGTTGGGAGGTCAGTGCTCAGACATACAGTATAATTAGGTCTTTCAGACGGTGCCTCTGGTCCACGTTCACATATGCACCGTGGGCTTGAATATTCATTTTATTACAGGATGGGAAATAGTCATTAATCATGTGCTCTAAAGGGCTTTTAGAAATACTACCAGCTACACAGAGGTCAGGGAGAGGTTTGGATAAAAGTGTGTAGTGGTCATTTTCAAGCCACTGAGGCCGACGTTTTTAGTAAGAAGAATCTGACCAATGATCTGCTACAGAAGTCAATTTCGCTTAAATGTTTTCTCATAGACATTTGATTTAAAGTTTAAATGTTGGATGGAGGCTATAGGGCCGAGCGATATGGTGATAAAAATCAAATCATCATCTCATCCCTGTGTCTCATTCGTGCCCTGAGTGAGTGACAAGTGGGTATAACCAATCACAGTGAAGAGTGATCTTTCAGAAACACGACAGAATGAACCAATAATTAGCCATAGTAGTTATTTATTCTACTCTCTACAGTTCAAATCTTACCTTATTGCATAAAAATGGCAAAAATCTCCAAACTGTTGCGAAGAAATTGTACACATGATAAATACTGAGTCCCAAAATATATTGTTCCAGCTTTCTTGAACGATAAGTCGATATTGTATGTATCGCGACAGGCCTAGGCGATAGATTTATTAACCTGTTAAACACTGTATAAAACATACTAAGATCCCACCCCTAAGAGGCTGTAACTCAAAATACAACTAAATACATTTACATTTATAAAGGTTTGGAGATATATATTTTAAATAGTGAGTTGTCCCATAGCTCCTGAACTTTTTACTATTTACTTACTATTTCAAAATGTATATGGGAAATTGTATGTGAAATGTACGTATATATTTATGTATGTATGTATGTATGAAATCAGATGGTCCCATTCTTTTTGGAGATCCTTACTGTGTCTGAAAGGTTAAGAAAACTCATGCACATTGTCTCACTCTTGATCCACTTTTATTCTCACAATATTTCAGTCCCTCTGACCTTCCTCGGGTATAAGGACAGCCCCTTTTGCTCCCCTTATATAAGTTAAGGGACCGCCCCCTTCAGTTTAATCAGCCAATCACAACACTGAAAAAACATGCATTTACAATTAGACCCCAATGTACCTGCAAAATTGTGCATAAGTGACTTTACATAAGTCTTTTGTGAGTTAAAAAGCATGGATAATGACTAGAAAAATATAAGAGATCCTTACTGTGCAAAATTGTGTCAGATTATTAAAATATTTTACTCTCATGTATATATTTAATTTACTTTTTAACATTTCTTATTTTGTTATTCTTATTTATTTCTGTTCTTGACATATTCTGTTGGATACACTTTATATAATGTGCGGTAGTATGTCCGCCCACTACCTGGAGAGTCACCAGTTTGAATCTGTACCTGAGCAAGACACTTCACACATTGTCCATTACAGTGTACTATAGGTTTCAGGATGAAGTAAAATAGGACTGTGGTCAAAGCAATCAATTATTTCATTGTTAAATAACACGAAGCTGAAACCCATGAATAGTACATGTAACCAAAATAACAGTCCTTTATAGGCCAGTCTATATTTTTAAAAGATAATACTGCTGTAATTGTGTCTGTTTTTCTAAATATAAACACGTGTTCATTAAGCATGCTGTGTTCTCCTCAAATGTTGAACAAAGCGTCTAATCCCAGAGCTTTGTAGAGGCTGTCAGCAGTAAACCAGTGTGCCTCCTGTGTCCTGTACTCTCTCTCTCTCTCTCTGTCTGATATTAGCTCTTGAATGGGAAAAAACAGTTCACCTGGCTCCCCTCCTATTGTCTTTAGCAAGCTTTGTTCTCCCAAATGCTGTTCCGATGTTTTAACAGTGTCAGTTAAGCACGGCACCAACAAAACTACTTTGATTTTGTAACCTCTTCCCACTATTGATCTGGGCCGCGAGATAAAAGAGTGCTCTCTCTGAAATCATGCATTTTTCATGGTGCTATCAATGGCAGCCGCTGCATTTGGCATCCTACTTAGCTTAAAGCTACGCTCACAAGCGCTGTCTGTTTTGGCTCTATTGATTGGGAGTGTTGTAGATCTCACACAGCAGTCCCCTGGTATCATTTGACTGTCTTTGATCAGGCTGATTGCAGTAAACAGCCACACTCACTCCACTGCGTTCTCCTAATTAGTGTGTTTTTGTACACATTAGCACTGAGCGCACATCAACTACTCTGCTTCAAACACTGCTCATAATTAAGAAAGTGTGCATGTTAAGTCCAAGCCAGGGCCCGGGAGAAGGCTGCTGAACCCAAAATGTTTTCCTGATACAACCAATATCACACAGCTTTTAAAAAAGAATTTCGCTCTTTTTTTTTCTTTATTTTTTTTCTTTCTGAATGAAAAAGTCCAGCCTCAGTTTTCTGTGCAAATGGCTGTGGCATTGTGCTCTTGATGCTTGTCAGGTGTTAAACAACACTTTGGACCAGGACAGACAAATGAGAGAGTCTTTCTCTAATAGAATCCAAAAAGATGAAAAATATAGTGCAGCCACAGGAAGAACTAGTCAAAGAGGTGCGTGGCCCTCAGCCTGTGCTGCTGCTGTAATTGGAGAGAGACCATATATGGGAGCAAATAACCCCCTGTCAGGGGCATTAAAAGGACATGTGGCAGCGCAGAGCTGCCACAATAAGGCCCATCAAATGGAAAAACCTGCCCCAAATATTCATATAATTGTGGGCCGCTGTGGAATGGAGCATCCCTGTGTGTTTGGGAACTTTCCCTTGAAGCAAAACCATATTTGTGTGCTCTGTCAGTGCTGTTATCTGCACCTGACAGCCTATGATTGATTGGCCATAGGTGCTGATGAGTATAATTTTCAAATGGCAAAGGGTGACATTAGCAGTAAAGTGCTCAGCCTATATCATTGAGCAGTGACATGCAGCGGGTGAAGGAAGCCGAGAACACTGACAGGCTGTCAAGAGTCAGACCTGAAATTTAGAATGAAAACAAGCAGAAGGAACGTGCCTCATAGAGCTAATGCATGCTCAGAGGCTGCTCACATTGTAAACAGCCCACTTTTCCAATAACATCAGTGCATTTATTAGAGCCTGGCTGCTCCTACCACAGAAATCATGTGCTGGCTTTTATTGGGCCTGGATAAATGTTGTACAGAGAGGCCTGTGTGAGTGTTCACACATCAGCCACTTCTGTACACTAATGAGATTTGGGCTCTAAGAATAGTCCACAAAATGATTCAATTATCTACTGTCTGTGGTGCTCTGTGTAACCTATAGCATGCCTGACCCCACCATCCAGCTCATCATGTCCAAATATTGATGAGAGCCCCCACAGTGCTGTGAGGTTAAATCAAGTCTTCATAAGCTGTCGGGGCACATCCCATAATGTATTCTCCTGGCATGTTTCCACTCGGCTGCCACTCTCTGCCCAGGGACAGGGCTTGTCTTGTTGAATTTGGTGGGAGTTTTGTGCACAGGCAGCTGTGCGGACAGCCTTTGTCTGTGTGTAAGATTGCAGCTTTAGCTCGGTGGCCCTCTCATTAATCATGTGGTCAGACTGTTTAGAATGCAGCACCTCGCTGCCACGGGCTTTTGTCACTGTGCCACAGTCTTCTGTGCACGAGGACGCCTAATTATGAACTGTTCACATGACAGACAGGAACGCTCCATCAGCATGGCCACTGACACACTCAACCAACTCACAACCACTCTGTGTAACATGTGGAACTGTTCATAAATAGAAATAAAGACTTCAGATTCATTCACACACATCCATGTATATATTCTAAATACAAAAGATATTTTAGTTTTACCAACATCATAGAATATTTCCTCAGGTGAAGACATTTGTGCAGCTCTCAGACTAGTGTAAGTGTAAGACCCTTCTGTAGCCTTGTTGGCGCAGTTTAATTGACAGTTCCTCATAATTTTGTAAAAAGTGGTAGTGGCAGAGGCTGCCAGTCATGTGCTGTGTTTCCCATTATTAATCACTTAAGTACATGCTGGATACAGATATCAAACCGGTCTGAGTAATTGAATCCCTCTAGGTTTGTGCTAATGCATTTAGGAGAGAAGGACACAGGACGCAGTGGCAGAAGTGTGTAAAGTGAATCTTTTGGTGGAGGAGAGGAGAATTAGTGCAGCTGCAGACTGACAGCCTTTGTTATTTAGTGTGTGACTGTGCGCAGACAGCTATCAGGAAGAAAGAGCCACCGCCAATGTGAGTCACACTTCCTCCTCCTCCTCCCGCTGCTCCACATCCCACCACAAAATGAAAAGGATCAAGTTGCTGTCACTGTCACCCAACAAACATAAACTTTTCTGGCACCTAATAAATAGGCAGTGTGGCATTGTTCTCACAGGCAGACAGGTGTGTCTGCCTCACTCATGATGGATTCCATTATTTGGTATGGAAAGCCTGTTGGCTTTACTGTCACATGTTGTCACACATCTCTCTGCGGAGAGGCGGAGCGCTGAAAGATGGCCAACAGTAATTACACAGAGGCGTCCCGGTGCTGTGTCGCGCTGCCGTGTCGTGCTGCTATGGTGCGATGCTGTGCTGTGTTTTTGCTCGTCCCTGTGTAGCTGGAGTCTGGGCCTCATGTTACAGTCTGAGGAGGCTCTGTGCTGATTGCAGCCTCATTACCCTGTCAGCTCTGCCTCTGTCCCTGCACAGAGGGGAAGGCCCAGGGCAGCGTTACTCATCACTGGGTGTGGCTGGAGGCCTGCTCAGGGCTGTGCTGATCACATTGTTTGCACCTGAATGGCAGGTACATCAACATCTCCTTGTAAGCGTTTGAAAGAGCAGACAGAGGGGCCTTTGTACTGCTCACAGCCCACTTGGGTTGCTGACAGCGCACTGATTGATATTATCATTCTTAATGTCAGTAAATAGTGGCGCGGCAGATAAAGGATGGTTTCCTCTCAGCAGGAGAGCTCAATTATCTTTGTGCGCCTGTGCTGGCATACACTGAAACTGAGCCGGAAGTGGACTTCAGCAGCGAGCTCTTCTCCAGGCTAATCTCAGAACTGTCGGCCTCCTCTGGTCTCTGTCTCTCTGTCTCTGTGCATGTGGAGCTGGAGTGAGTGAGACTTAAATGGGAGCTAAGATAGAGCTTAAGTCAGTTGTAATATGTTGGGACAAGTCTTGATTAGATTGTGTCAGAGGAGCGCTCCGTGTTTCTCCTGCTTCAGTCTCTCCGTCCACCACACCACCTTAACAATGAGCACTTATCAGGCACTCTCGGCTCTCTGATAAATTTGTTACTGAGATGAAACGGTGCTATTATCTAATTGTGCCATGTTTGGATGAAGCTCAGCCTCCTGCGGTGCGGGTCATACAGTCGTCTCCTCCTGGCCAGGCGCGTACAACAGACAGTACCGGCAGTGGCCACTAAGGTCTGCCACATATCACCGTGAAAAGGTTAAACACTGACAGTGAACAAGCCCAACATGGTGAGTACACAACCTCCACCGAGCGAAACAAACCATGGCATTTTCAAACGACGACGCCCGAGAGGAGTCACGACTTACTCTATTTTTAACGTTACAAAAACACTGGCCTGAGACTGGTGACAAGCCTAGTTCATCATGGTCACTTTTTAGAACGGAAGCACATAGAAGACTACAATTTGCTAAAGGTTAAAAATGCAAATATTGTCACCATGGTATAGTTGATATCTGAGTCTGTAATTAATGGCTCTATTCAAATGGAACAGTTTTAATAAAGAGGACATTGTCACAAAATGACCTAGACGTGGCAAGGACTTACAGTATATACATCAGTACGGTCCCAGAGACATGCTGGTATAATGATCGCCTAATAAGTGTAAGGTTGTTGGTTTTATTGCTGCTCGTAACAGTTCAAACCATTTCCCTTGTGCAAGACACTTTATCCACGTGGCCTAAATAACCATATGTCTTGGGGGGGAAGTGATTGGTGATGGTTGAAGAGGCTGCTGACAGACTAGGCCTTGTCCCTGTAATGCATTATCCAAAAAGGGTTAACACATGTTTATTTTATTTTATTTATATATTTATTGTTATTTTCCTTATTCCCACCTCTTTTATATGGCCTATAGATATATTTACTTTACTCTGACACTCTTAAATCCTTATGACTGTGCGTCCCGGTGACCCCTTCCGTCCTCGGTCCCTTTCCCTGTCTGCATATCGCTGACAGACCGGACCGATACGCACCTGCCAACGAGAGACCCTAGGCTTGTCCTCGGCGGGCGAATGAGCCGGGGCAGACAGACACACAGGGCACATCTCCACGCCCGCATCCTTCAAAGCGCTTTGGCACGCCGGCCGAATCAAAGAAGGCATCTTTCAGTAGCAATTACAGCGCCGAGCAAAGATGATCAAGTGTGGTGGTGTACAAAGGCATCACATGCACGTAATGAGAGGTGATTACAGCAGCCACGGAGAGATCGGCTCGGTTAGGCCTCTCTACTGAAGATATTGTAAAGCACATTAAAGCTACCGGATGAGCGTGGATGCGTGCAACAGCGTGATGCAACAAAGAACGTCTGGTATTGAAAATGAACTGCTTTCGACATAAGGAACCAAACAAGAACTTTGATCAACCTGATAGTGATTGGAAGTAAATTGGATGAATGAATGTAAACAAAATACTGTGTGGATTTGGTGAACATTTAGACTTTTTCATGAGTCTTTTTTGGACTATCGGGCTTTTCCTGAGAGAAAGATTCAACATAGCGCAGTTCAATGTAAGATAATTGACTGATAATATAACAAACACATGAAGCAGGTGTGACAAGTGACTGAATCAGGTTGTAAGTTTGATATTATAGCTCACAAGATCACAAATGATCAAGTTCAACATTTGTAGATTTCTATTTGAAAAGTAGAAACATTGACTTGTAATGGTGGTAAAAGATTGTCTAATAAGTGTAAGGTTGTTGGTTTGACCCTCTTGTCCTAACAGCGTAAAGAGTTGCCCTTGAGCAAGACACCCTCCTGGAACGTCTGGTATTGAAAATGTACTACTTTATACATAAGGAACCAAACAAGAACCTGATTAGAAGTAATTTGGATGAATGAATGTAAACTAAATATTGTGTGCATAATTTTTAGATGTGACATATCACAGCCACTGCAGTGTAAGAACTGACTGTGACCATAATAAATAGATGAAGTATTACTTATTCTGTACAGAAGTGATGGTAAATGAAAGAGAAGATAATATAAGGTTCTATCTTTGTCATTGATATTTTATTTAAATTTAACACATAAAGTTCCCACAACCACTTGCCTGTTTTTATACAGATCGATGTCACGTCCTCTGTTGCATCTCAAGCCCGGTCAAATGTGATCATGCAGTCGGATCTGTTTTTTTCAGTGACACATGTGAAACTGGTCAACTATGATTTACAAATAAAAAATTCATCTCACCTCATATTAACAGACTTTAGTGCTTCGCCCATTGATTCTGCAGAAATCCGCAATGTTTTTCAGCCCCCTGTAATATTTTTTTGTCTTTTATTTTTTCCGATAAGGACAGACCATGCCTGTCCCTGACTCACAAATCCACCTGTCAACTTACATCTTTGTAAAGTATTGAAGAAGCATGTATTCTGCATCCCAGACAACAAAACCACAAGATTATCACAAAATCACCTACAAATTATGGCAACAAGCTAACAAGTAACAGCACAGATATATTGTAAAAGCTGTTGTGTACTGTCTGCGTATAATTATAAACCATTTTTATCGTCCGCAAACCAGGAAGTAAGCTGGGTGTGCTGTTAGGACGCTGGTTTGTTGTAAGCATTGCTGCTCTGGTGTCTGAAAGCTGTGAAAAGTGCTTATAAACTCATTCATTTGGAGGCTAGAAACGAATTAGGAAAGTGAAAACAAGTTTGGACCGATGCAAATAGAAAAAATCAGGTACAACACCTTTAAGTCTTTGTGCATTCGACCAATTTAAACGTCAATGTGACCAAATTCTGCAAAGCTAATCCCAGCTCCAGCCTTCTTCTATAGTCTGTGTAGTCTTTGTTGTCTGAGTCAGTATCAGCGTTAGTGTAAAGTGGTAGTTTACTGAGCGCACAGTAGCAGACACTAATGCTTTGTTTGTCTTTTGGCGAGCTGGATTAGATATCGATTATCATACCAAAAGGGATGCCCTCACATAGACAAAACCCACATTGACACTGCACAGGATCCCAGGGGCTTCCACAAACAAACAAGGCTAATTCAGCGGCGCGCTAGCACAAAGGCACATTCAATCACGGCACCAAATAACATCCTTGTCAAGCAGCTGCTAAATGGGCTCGCTGGCACCTCAACAACAAGTGGCAGAGCTGGTTCATTCAGATTGTCAGCACGCTGGAAAAAAAGAAAAGGAAAAAGGAAAAAAAGAGAGTTAAAATGGCTCTTTCTGAATTCTAATCTTGTTTTTTTTTTTGTATTTTTGACTAGATGTATTTCTGTGTTACTCTCAGTTTTTAGACCTAAAATTTTAGCTGTAGTACAATTGTCAATCAGAATTTCAAGACAAAACAGTCATGTCCATTTGGTAAGATTTTTCAAGTCAGATAAACGTCAAACTAAATATATTCAAACTGGTCAAAATTAATTAAAATCCATTTTCTGAATTTTCAACTTGCATATTTCGTTTTTGCAGTGCAGACATGACGGACCCTCTGTCTGGAATGATAAGCTTAAAGATTTAAAGCGGTGGAGTGAATGAACTATGTAGCTTCCATTATCATATGTCAGGAAATGGACTTAATTGAAAATGATTTACTCCTCCAAAAATCCGATCAAGTCTCTCTTTTTTTGGGCTTTTTTTGAAGGCTAGAGAGTGCAATTGTGGCTGCATAATCCTTGTTCTTTCATGTGGATGAAGAGATCAGAAAAGAGGGGATTTGAACAGGCTAGACCTCCCTGTGTCTCTGCCTCCTCCCGCGCTCACACTCCTATGCATTCTTTTTGGACTTTTGTTTGTTATGTTGTCACCGCTCATATAAGCTTTTCTTCCTTTTGCGGCGATCATGATGAATGCTAGCGTACAAATATGGTTTACATTGGCAGGGAACCGACCATGCTTCATATATGACAGCTGTTTGGTGTTGTTTAGAGTGGCCCGCTATTGTCCCTGATTACGACAGATCAAAGGCACGTACGCGATGACAAACAAACCGTGCCACCCCCACAAAACAAACTCCCCCTCCCTTTTGACAAAATTCATCTTTTACCCAAAAATCAAACAAGAATGGAAAGCTAGAGGGGCCTAGAGAGACGTAAACATAGGAATCATCTTTGAGTGGAGTGGGTCTTTGGTTGAGAGGGGGGGGGGGGGGGGAGGTTGCCCCCCGTACCCTCGCTTTGAAGTGAGGCAGAGGGCATATGTGCAAGCCCCAGAGACCACAGCACCCCCCATAGGTTAGCTGAAGGCGTTCGTCCAAGCGGAGAACGTAGAACAGAGAGGGGCTTCCTAGCACACTGGCCCAAACTATTCAGAGGAGGTTTGGTGGAAGTGCTTCTGAGGGGAGTGGTGTTTACAATGGAGGGGTTAATATGTCAGGGTTTTCAGTCTGCTAGTCTTCATAAAGTGTGAATGCCTGTACAAAAATGTCTCCTGACAATATAAGAGCGTTATAGAACAAGTAATGGATAAACATAATTGTGATAAAATTAATGTGATCTTTGATTTTGTTTATGCTATTTATTTTACATCATTATGGTGGTATTACAGAACACTGAGACAAAGCCTTTAAAACCACAAATGCTACTTGTCTTAATTTCAGAAAAGTGACTCATGAAACATTTTGATTAATTCTCCTGCATTCAAGGTGTCATTGTTGAGAAAATGTAGCATTCCTTTAACCCCCATACACTCCCACTGCTCTGTACATGGCTGTCCAATATGTTTTTTCTGTGATATATGTTAGATTCAGCAGTGTTGTTTGGCCAGTTTGACACACTGCTAAAGAACTCCATAGAATCCATAGTATTGATAACATTTAAGGTTATATGATAACATATCGTAAAGGAGCAGGCAGAAGTCAGCTCCCTTGTCCTTTTTCATCAATATTGCATGTATATACAATATAAATAATGATCCATGGGCGATTATAGATTGTAACTATAGAGCAGACAAAAGCATAATGTGACTTTTTTATTGACAGGATGACAAGTGGAAAGGCTCTCTCCTATACTATAAAAAGACATGTAGTCTGGACCATGAAAGGCATGGTCCATTTGTGTCACAACACATGGAACATGGAAACTGACATGGAAAAGAGAAACCAGATTGCACGGGTCTGAGTAAGTTTGGCTTGAGATGTGGAGGAGAGAGTGGAAGATTTCAGTCTGGATGCCAGGCTGCTACAACTCCTACCCCTCTCACATTGTTTATCAGCTACCTTGGAAACACCTTGATATTTCGCAGGAAAGAAGTGTCAAGATCAAGAGACCTTACAAGCTAACAGTCAACTCCAAACTAGCATGCACTCATTTACAAACCTTCTAATCTGAGTCATGCTCAGTATTCGGCATAACCCCAATCTGAAACCTCCTTTATGCCTCATCTTGATCCTCATGCAAAATAAATCTTGCCGCTGACTGATGCGTGTTTATTCCCAGTCTCAACAGTTATGTTTAAGTCAGTGGATGAAGAGGGATCACGTCCATTTGTGTTGAGTGCGACGCCATTAACCCCTCGCCCGATGATTCCGACTCGGGCAGACCTGGTGCGTCAGCCTGCTGTCACCCGGTTGTCCCTCTCCTGGCTCTTGTAAACACTCTGTCCGTTTGATCCGGCACGGGGACAGTGGGAGCAGACGTGTGAGGTCTCGGGATGCTCTTGCCGGGACAGAGGAATGCTTTGGCGTGAGATAAGGCCAGTGTTTGAAGAGGAGCTGCAGATGCTTGTATATTACGGGCTGCCTTGTCACGGAGCAGATAAAAGCAGGGCCCACACATACACACTCCACCCGAGAGATAAATGTTTACAGGAGGGTCACGTGTGAGCGCTGTGCCTGTCAAAGCTCTGGATCCAAGGAACCAAGGGGCTGACAGTCTGGGGCTTGTCACTAAGTATGAACACAGAAGCTGTTTTCTATTAGCTTCCATGGTTAGTTATTATATAAAGGTGCTCTGGTTGAGGGTATGCCACTTCCTCGTCTCTATGGAGATGTTATTGCTTTGCCTGGAATGTTCAACAGTATGGTGTAAAACGTATCTATCTCCATGGTGACAACTAATGATGCTGAAGTCAGATCTGTGGAGATGCGATGCTGCTGACAGTAAGAATGCATATTTGTCAAGGGAATTAAAATACCTGTAATCGAAATCCATTCAAGATCAAAGTCTGTAATGATAGAAGATGGAAGTCTGATGCTATACTGCGCAACATCATAAGCAAAGCATTCTCCATGAAGATGAGAAACATGCAATAGACCCTCCACCAGAAAGGTTACATATGGCACCTTTAAGTTATGATGAATTGCTGTATTGACTAATTGGTCATATTTGAAATGCTTTGGGGCATTATTGTAAAAGATGTTTTGTAAAAAAGCCAGCTTCATGACAACAGAAATTCAGATCACCCTCATGTTCCACTCAATAATAACTATATAGCTAGTAGTATCATCTAAACTCACCTGTGGCAAGTTCATTGATCCTAATTGATTATTTTGATTCAATTTCCTCTGCATACATCCATATCACCACCCAGTGTCATCCCATCTCCCAAAGGCCCTCCCCACACCCCTACCTCCACCCAACCTCAAACCGGCTTATTTCTCCCTAATCGGACAGAGATAGCAGCCTCTCTAGCTTTCTCGCTAGCTCTCCCTCGGTCATTAGTGTACGTGTTTGCTAACGCGCGGTGCTATATTGGCGTGCCTAAAGGTGCCATGTCTTCATTTGTCAGGCTGGTGGGGCCGTGCGTGCATGCGTGGGGCCCTCGGAGGAGCCTGTTCACCGGAGCGTTTCTCATGCTAATGTCATGCTCTCCGGTCTATCTGTCACCCCATTACGCTAACGTCATTATGCACGCGGGCCTGTCTGCGCAGCTGAAAAGAACAGAATCATTCCTGTCTCATTTTGAGGAAAATTGTTTGGGGAACGTTTCTTTTTGCAGTTTTTTTTTCCTTGTATAGTAATGGTGGGCCAATCATTTTGCCAGGCTCCAGGTATGCAGATGAATGAATAGCTATCGGAGCGGTTGGGTGAAAGGACTTTTGTATAATTCATGAGAGGAGAGGGCGGCGTGTCTGGAGGGGCGAGTGTGTCTCTATCAAGCACTCACAGGATTGGGAATATGCATGGGTTCAGAAACACTTGTACACTTATGACAGCAGACAGAGATGGCTAATTATGGATTCACAAACATATGTACACAATCGCATCGTTCAAAAGCTGCATGTCAATTTGTTTTGTCTTCATGTCAGGTTTATCAAGAGGCTTTTAGTAATAGATCGAGTGGTCACTTGAGACCAGCCTCTTGCCTAGCCCATATATTCACCGCTGCGTCGTAGTAGAACAAGGCTTACTATTGTACAACTGTTACTGGAACATTATATTCTACATTCAAGACTTTCAGCTCATTTTCTATTAGTAGTTACATAATGGTTGATTAAAAAAAAAAAAAATCCTACTGAATCTAAAAATGTCTGTTTGACTTTGTGACAGCTGACATCAACTAAGTATTGATTTATTTTAATATGCAAATTTTGAATCAAGTATGTATCATAAGTAAACTAAACAGGTGCAAAAAGAGTTACAAAAAGAGATAAAAAATGACTTGTTACTTTTAAGTATGTTGATTTCAGTTTGTTTTTAGTTTTGATTTTACAGTGAAGATGGCCCACACCTCAACCTGAATGTATGGGTTTCAAGCCATGCCCTGCCCTCTGTGGTTATAGCAACCAAGCAATTCAAATCAAAATATTATATCTTTTGACTGGTGAAAGGCCCTCACAAAGTCCTTCAGATCAGGAAGGAATTGAATATTGTGAAAGATCTTGAACAGGGCTGTCGAACACATTTTCATCGAGGGCCACATCAGCAAAATGGCTGCTCTCAAAAGGCCAGACGTAAAATAAATCTAACTTCTTTTTTAACTTGTTAACTGTTTCTGTATTTATTACTTATTCAAGTCACAAATATTGCATATGCATTTGCCTAGATGTAAATATAAGGCCTTGTAATTGCGTATCTCCTGATAAAATGACATTTTAAGACCATCATACCTTTTAATTTACCCTGTCGAGGGCCACATAAAATGAGGTGGAGGGCCACATTTGGCCCGCGGGCCTTGAGTTTGACATATGTGATCTAGAATTATAGAACTATTGCAAAAATGTTATGTAATTATTGTTGTCAACATAATCCCAAAAAATATATAAAGCTTTTCATTTTTGTCACTATCTCCTGCCTGGGAGTATGTCTGTCTACTCTCCTCTCATCTCCAGGCGCAGGTTCAAATCCAGGTTAAGACAGGTCTCAGCCTAAATCTCTTGTTTGTGGTGGAGAGCGTAAATTTCCCTGTCAGCTCGGTGGAATGCGGTATCACTGATGCTTACCTGTTGTTAGCGCAGGTTGCTAATGCTGATAGAAAAGCCTCAGTCATTTGCGCTAACGAAGCAGACAACCCAGTGAATGTAATCGCCCTGGTGACAGCACTGGGACGGGAAAAGCTGCTCTGTGTCATCATTTGCCTAACGTTATGAATAGGTTAATAAAATAAAATACTTTAATTATAGCTTAGTTGCCATGTTGTTAATAGTGCCAGCACGGTTCAATTGAATAATCCAGTTTCTTCTATTAATTATCTGCAAGTGAACTTGTTTAAATGATCTTTTACAGCCCCTTGATAAAATTACTGCTACGGGCAATGTAATGATAGACAGACAAAGGCCATGCTCAAATTATCATAAACTATTAGCTTGTTTCCAAAGGGTTTTATGTTAATCTTTTAGTGCTTAAGTACCCTGCAATTAACATATCAGGAGGAGCTGCCTTCCAGCTAGGCTTGCAAATTGAAGTGCTCAGATAAAAAAGCTATTGAGATGAAACCCTGAAAGAGAAGAGGGGCTATCACCGTGGAGTGTTGGACTGGTCTGTGTGCGCTGGCTGTAGACAGTGGTGTGAGTGCAGGGCCTGTTTCCATTAGCTCTATTCTGTACCAGATGTACCCAGATCTACAGTGTGTGTCATAGTGGTGACTCAAGCAACAACACGTTATTACTTGCTATGTAGTTTAATTTAAATAGCGGTATACATATTTGAGCAAAATTTGTTTTGCACTAGCACATATATATTTTAAAATCAGCTCTTCTGGTCAAAATGAGACCGCTGCGAGCTCTCTCCTTCTAATTAAAACACCGTGTATGGTCTAAGAATCAGGAAGTGCCCTGTTAGCATGCTAACAAAAAAAAGAAGCAAACTGTTGCCAATGCTAGCACTTAGGGTTATGTGCAAAAATGATAGTATTATGTCACAAAGATCATGTTAGATCATGTTATAATTTTATATTGTCATATTACCCAGCCCGCATCTTAGTTGTGGCATGGCTCAGACTCAAAGAGGTTGCATGTACCAAGCCAAGTCGGGCCAGAGGTGGTAGCTTGTGGAAATGCTCCTATGTGATTGAGAGTGATCATGTATGTGGAAGAGTTCCATTAGCACAGGTCTGACAGGAGACAGCTCACTCTGCTTTGTCTATGGCTGCTCTGTATGATGGAACGTGTTTACATTTCAGCCGTGCTTGATATGTAAATTTGGTGTGCTGGAAAGGCGCCGGGCAGATGCGGCTCATTGTTGCCTCTTCTCTCTCTCTGTTCTCCTTTATGCTCTCCACAATAGTGTGCACTGACGGAGCATCCTGTAAAACGCCCAGTGCCTTTGGTGGTTAAACCCACGGGAGAGCAGGATGTGTGGAGGATACTGTAATGATCAGAGGGTACCCTGCTTTAGCCTGTGCTCTAGGCCTGTGGATGGCCCAGCTGTTGTTATTGAGATATGCATGTAGTCGTCTCTGCTTTGTTGACATTTAGAAAAGATATTTTATTATAATATTTTCATCTGGACATGATCCAGAACAATCAGCTAATGCCTTGTATTTTGGCAGGTTGTTTCCTTAGTTTAAAACTCCAGAGGTACTAAAACATTTTGTAATAAATAAACAGTGGGTCTATAAACTGAAATATAGTCACAAAGTTGTATTCCAGTCTGTTGGACACACTCTGCTCTGGTGGTTGTATTGAGTCTGCTCTGATACAGATTGTTGTATAAACGTCACATCACAGAGGAGCCATGTTCTCAGGAGAACCATCTGGAACCTTCTGGATCCTCCTCCTCTTTATAAAGCATTTGTATTGATTTAAAGTCCCGTCCTCTGCTCTTCATCACTGTGCGTTGAGTCATTGCAATATTGCATCAGTGCAGCTGTGTGGAGAATAACATATTTCGGGCCCATTATGAGGCGCTGTGTACAGTGTGTTGCACATTGGTCCTGACTCAGTCAGACTATGGCCATAGAGCTGTGTGATATTTGCCTCCATCAGCTGCAGATGGATGGCTCCTGTGAGGCTGTAATCTGCTCTTTAAGATTTGTAGGCCTGTACAAGTGGGGCCTAGCATTGAGATGCCTGCTCTGATTTATATGCACTGGCACAGAGGCACAGTCAGTGCACTATCTGCATGGCAGATGCTGCAGCGCCCTTGTGTTAGGCCTTATATTTCACCTGGAATGAGAGCAGCTCAAGGTCGTGTCCTCGAACCCTCTGCCTCCCTGTCTCCCACTCTTTAATGCTCCTCCTCTGACATGTAATATATGCCTCCAAATAAAAGACAACTTTAATTTCTCTGAGAGCCAAACACTGGAATAAGGTCCTCTGCCTCAAATCCCCACAAACACGGCTGAATTCCAGCCTGTCAGCCCAGATAACATACGAGGTGCAGATTACAGAGCTACCGATACAATAAATTAAACTGATGGACAGAATTATGCCCAGTGCTTCCTGCTCTCCCCAATGACGCACACTGAGTTAGCACGGGCTGACAATGAGCCTGATTTAGCACCACACTGAGTCGAAAAGGGAAAACATTCAGCCAGGCCTCCCCTGGCCCCCAGCCTGGTGAATAAAACCAGCTTTAATTCAGCCGCAAACGTGTCGCCATTAAACCACTAAGAATAGGCCGGCAGCTCATAAATACTAGCCCATTTATTAGTTTACAACAAAGAACATTAGTCTGGCCAAGGAGAAGCTGATTGTTTGACAGAAACTTGTCAAGAAGAAAGGGAGAGAGGAAAAACAGTGTGGTATTCTCACTAACACTCCACACTAAATGTGAGCAGGCCTATCTACAGCAGATGTGTCCACTCGGCTCTCCCTGTGTGACACACAGAGCAGATAAACAGCAGCACAGGAAGAGGAGAGGAGGAGGGAGAAGGTAGGCAGAGGAGGAGGTAGGGAGGAGGAGCTGGCACGGCCCGGCCTAATTTATCAGGCTGAGAGACAGATTAAAGAGAGAGGAGAGTGAAACAAAGTTCCACAGGCTTAATCAGCCGACAGGCCTCTACACAGGACATGATAAATCAGAGCATGGACCGTCCAACAGGAGGAGCAGAAGTCCTGAGCTAGCAACAGTATCATTTACATGTACACCAGAATACTGACTGTATGTACACCAGAATACTGACTGTATGTACACCAGAATACTGACTGTATGTACACCTGAATACTGAGTGTATTCACACCTGAATACTGACTGTATGTACACCTGAATACTGACTGTACATGTACGCCAGAATACTGACTGTACATGTACACTTGAATATTAACTGTACATGTACACCAGAATACTGACTGTACATGTATATCTGAATACTGACTGTACATGTACTCTTGAATACTAACTGTACATGTACACCTTAATGCTAACTGTACATGCACTCCAGAATACTGACTGTACATGTACCCCAGAATACTGACTGTACATGTACCCCAGAATACTGACTGTGCATGTACACCAGAATATTGACTGTACATGTACACCTGAATACTCACTATATGAACTCCTGAATACTGCCTGTTTGTATACAACCAAATACTTGTAACATCTGAATACTGAATGCTCCTGTTTCAAATGAACGAGCCAAACTGCAAATGTACAGCAATGTCATTAATGCTTCAGTTCTGCTGTACCACTGGTCTGAGCATATTTATTGGTCCTTGCTGTACATGCAATTGATACGCTGCCATTGTGTGCAGAAACATTGTTACAGTTGCTGTGTGACAGTTATTTTTAGCCGCTGGTGTAGTGTGTTGTGTAAACAGCACAGAGGCAGCTGAAGTGCTGCTGTGCCTCTGTCTCTGTCCAGGATGACCAGGGCCTACAGGACAGGAAGGGCCTCACATTTCCCTGTGTCATTAGTTGAGCGTGGGGTCAGCGCGGGGCCACTGGCGCCATGATTACACCCTGTGATTTATCTGCTGTGGAGCCCAAACACAGATAAATCTGCAGCTCATCCCGCTGTGGGATCCTTACGGCCTGATAAACGGCACAAGCTGAATAAACAAGCAGCAGCCCCCTACACAACCCACCACCACACTCTCCATTATGAATTATTCATTTGCAATTGCACCTCTCTTAAATGTGTATATTTTCTTCTTAAATGGCAAAGGTGCTGCTATGATCTTCCTCCAATCGCTTGTCTGTGATGGAGTACAGGAGAGGTAGAGGTTGGCGGACATTTTGTTTAGTGCTTGTAAACTTTATTTCCTGGCCGTGGCTGTCGTCCTCTAGTGTTTCCACATAAATATACTTTATGCAAATATGTCACGGGTTAGGGTGTGCCGCGCTCCTGTAGATATTGGCCTGTCTGCCACTTTATGACAAACTTTAGGATCATTCATTACCATGACCCCCATGGTAAATTCACTTAGCGGAAAATTGCCCCTGCTCCCCCATTCCGTGTGTAAGATGTGATCACGAGTGCATTTTTAACTTAATTAATTGGCCGTTTCTGTTGACAAGAAATTTATGCAGTAATAATTTGCTGGGAATAGATGCACGGTGCAGGAAATGAGATATCCATCAGGGCCAGTGTTCCGCCAGCTGCACCGCGGCTAATATGAAAGTATTTCAGGCTGCGCGTACCCCGCTGTTTGCACAGGCAAGATTATATATACCCAGGATCCACTGCTGCCTCTGAGGCGCTCATGGAGGTCTATGATAACAAAGACCTGGTGATTTATGGCCTGCTGTGAAAGCACAACTTGATGAGATTAAACAATTTCATAGCACGAGTGTTTCTCCGAGGGCCCTCTGATTTGTGGCAGCGACGCCGACAGTAAATCAGCTTTATATATCTGAGAGCAGCCTCAGCAAAGGAGTGCAATTACTGCTTTGGACAGCTACTTTTTATTTAATTTTTATCCCTGGTTTGTCTCTTTTATTCCGGACCTGTCAGCGAGCCACTCACCTTCATAAGTCCTTCTGAAAGTGCAGGGGCCAAGAGGGAGGGGGCAGTGCATGTCCTGTACAGTGTGGTACAGGTGTAACAGACAGTACAGTGTGATACAGGTGTAACAGTGTCCAATGCAGTGTGGTAAAGGTGTAACAAACAGTACAGTGTGATACAGGTGTAACAGACAGTACAGTGTGATACAGGTGTAACAGTGTCCAGTACAGTGTGATACAGGTGTAACAGACAGTACAGTGTGATACAGGTGTAACAGTGTCCAATGCAGTGTGGTAAAGGTGTAACAGACAGTGTCCAGTACAGTGTGATACAGGTGTAACAGTGTCCAGTACAGTGTGATACAGGTGTAACAGTGTCCAGTACAGTGTGATACAGGTGTAACAGTGTCCAGTACAGTGTGATACAGGTGTAAGAGACATTGTCCAGTACAGTGTGATACAAGTGTAACAATGTCCAGGACAGTGTGATATAGGTGTAACAGTGTCCAGTACAGTGTGATACAGGTGTAACAGTGTCCAGTACAGTGTGATACAGGTGTAAGACACATGTCCAGTACAGTGTGATACAAGTGTAACAATGTCCAGTACAGTGTGTGATATAGGTGTAACAGTGTCCAGTGCAGTGTGATACAGGTGTAACAGTGTCCAGTACAGTGTGATACAGGTGTAAGAGACATTGTCCAGTACAGTGTGATACAGGTGTAAGAGACAGTGCTCAGTACAGTGTGATACAAGTGTAACAATGTCCAGGACAGTGTGATATAGGTGTAACAGTGTCCAGTGCAGTGTGATACAGGTGTAACAGTGTCCAGTACAGTGTGATACAGGTGTAAGAGACATTGTCCAGTACAGTGTGATACAGGTGTAACAGTGTCCAGTGCAGTGTGATACAGGTGTGACAGTGTCCAGTGCAGTGTGATACAGGTGTGACAGTGTCCAGTACAGTGTGATACAGGTGTAAGAGACAGTGTCCAGTACAGTGTGATACAGGTGTAACAGTGTCCAGTAAATTGTGATACAGGTGTAACAGTTTCCATTACAGCAATACAGGTGTAACAGTGCTATCAATTCGTATGACACAAAACATAAGAATTCATACGACTTCTTCCGTGTCATCTCATATTCAACATTATATTTCTTACATTTAGTTAACAGCAGTGCCCTAGTAGTGTTCATAGACCTCATAAAGAATTTGAAAGTCACTGGATTATAGTTCAAAGTTAGTATTTGTCTTATCTGTGCATTATAAAAACGCATTATCTAAAACCATTCATGGGTCATTTTTCATAAAAGTCACCTTGCCTTTAGCTGTGATTAGTTGATCACGTCAACTCATGTAAAATTAGATCATTAATTATTAATGTTTAACTGTATTGTGCAGCCTCGCCCTACTGAATGATTCACAGAAGTTGCAGAAAGAGCTCTGGTGGTACCTTTTAGTGCTTTCTAGAGTCATTTCATAGATATCTTTATACTGACAAGAGTTTTTAAGAATACTGACTCACTGTCTTTCTGATTATTATATCATTTATTCTGCCAGTTTAAAAGCACTAGCTGAATTGTTAGCCAATTACACTGCAGTAGCTTCTAATGTAGACTCTACTCAGATTGTTTTGACATATTGGTGTTACTCGTTCTATGCTCTTCTGTCAGTTTTATCTTCTTTTATTTTGAAAAATACCCATGACGCTAGCCCTCACCAATACATCATTTAATTGACTTTTCAAAGCTTTTAACCACGTTATAGGTGTTTGCCCATTCACATATACTCTCTAAAGGTATTTTTGGAGTGATTTGCGCATCTTTAAGCAATCTTGAATCACTTACTTTTTCAAGACTCCATATTTCCGTTCAATCTCCATTTTCACCACCACCGGCATATGTCCACTGTTACTCGCCAGCGTGATTTGCAGCTATCCAAAGAAAAAGCCGACAGCCGAAACAGCTTTTTGTTCTGATGACATTTATGGCGACAAGAGCTCCCAGTTTTATCGTCGAAGAACCAGGAAGTCCACTCTTTGCATGCTAATGTTTATCACTTTTTAAGACCATAAAAATACAGTACAGCACCTTTAAGTCCTTCTTTAATACATTTACTTCGACTTTCATACACCTCCATATTACCCCTTCTCACATACTACCCCACATCCAGAAACCGTTCTCCCATTGCGCCCAGAAAGCCGTCCATTGTGAGCGCTTTGTTTGCCTGCTGCGGCCCTGTCTGGGTAAATGGAGTAGGCAGAGTGTAATTAGAGCTCCGTGCCATAAAGATGACATGGTGTAATGATACAGCTTACAGGCCCGCAGAGGCTTGTGCTAGCACCCGCCGGATCTGCGTCGTTTGCCCTGACTTATGATAGGTGAGGGAGATGACAGTGTTATCATAGAGGCGGCGCAGATCTGGAGGGGAGAGGATGTCGGCTGGAAGGGTGTCAGGGCATTTTTTACTCCTGTTTACTCTAGTGGAATGAAATGCAGGTTTTAATTTAGGAGTTTAGCCCAACTGATTTCCCATTACTGAAAAAGCTTTTGTTTATGTAAATCAGATGGACTTTTAATGTATGTAATGGTCAGCAGGGGGGGTAGTTCTCATTGAGTTATCAGAAGAATGTATAAATTTCACCCTTGATTTTAACCCATATGTTGCTTTTATGTCACATTAGCTCCATACAGGTCATGTTTTAAGAATGAAAAACTTGGACTTATCACTCCTTCAAGTAGCACAAAAAATACCGGTGAGAAATACTAAAAATGATTTGAAGAACACAGTTTAACCTTATTAAAAGCACTACATTGGTAATGCCACAAATACCGAATGTTTCTCCCTCCTCACTACCCCATTGTTCAAGTCCATTCCACCCCATCCCATATGTTCTTTATGAAAAATACAATTCTTTACATATGATAAAATGCTTAAGACATGGTAAGCTGGAAGTAGTAGTATGTAGTATGTCTGCATTTTTTAATTATTTTTCTCTTATTCATTCCATGGATTGACTTACAGGGGCTGTACCCATTTTATAGTCATGTAATAATTCTAATTTGCGTCTGTTTTACCATTTGCAAACCAGGAAGTAACGCTGGTTTGCATGCTAGTTGTTGTTAGCATTAGCGTGAGGGTAAAACTCAAAAAAATGTAAAAAGCCCTTTTAAACTAATAGCAGTGAATAATTATGATGCCAAGAATGTGTTAGGTAAGTGAGGAATACGTTTGGACCAGTTTAAAATGAGCTAGTTTTGTTTTTACGGTTTTGAGACGAGATCAGTACATCACCTTCAAGTCTGATACAGAGAAGCATTCTTTTGCATTATTGTGATATTTACTTACATGATCAGCTCACGCTCACTGCTTATCTCAAATACAGTACTCTTTGGCTGCGTTTTGAAGTTGTCTTAAATGTTTCACCGTACTACGTCGGCACCTTCGCCTTTAAGATGGGAGCTGTGCATCTGTCTGCATCTTCCCCGAGAAAAACATCAAGAGATCTCATTATCCCGACACATCTCTCCCCCTCTCTCCTCTGTTCTCTCCCCATGCCTCCAGTCAAACTTACTTTCCTATCTGCCTGTGATCTGTCTCCCGGAAGCCAACGGAAAAGCCAGTCGTCGCCGCGGTTACGTCTCGGAGTCAAACGCACTTCACTCTCTTAAAGCATTGCTAAGTAACCTTCAGCCGTGACTCGTGTGAAGAGCTAATTTCCTTTAAGTTCACGTGTCACTTTTGGTGGCGGTCTCTTCAAATGTCTCAGGGCGTCTAATTGCATAGGAAACACAGGAGACAAGGCGCGGTGACAGGCCCGCTGCACAACTCTTCAATTATTTAACATGCTACAGTGAGGAAAACAGGCCTGACGTGAGCCGCAGCCCATAATCGCAGCAGATGTGTCACCGTGGAGACTTACCCTGATGTTTGGGAGAGATGAAAATATTTAGTTTTGCAGATTAAATAAGGTAAAAAGTCTGACAAAGATCAGCACACAGGGATCAAAACACAGCACAACTTTATTCTTACTTGTTTGGAAGAGTTCGCAAACATAAAACACAGGTAGTGTTCAAGCTATTGGTCAAATGGAAAGTTCGGTTATGAAACTTTTACAGCCAGAGAGATAAAAGGACTTACACTGTGTATCCTAGTACAGTTTACACCCACAGGTTATTGTCAGCATGTCTTTGGAGAAGTATGTCTGCTCATATACAATATTGTAAACTGTTAAACTTTAAATACCAATGCTAAAGTCATCTAGAAATAGTTTGAAAAGTCTGACTCCTGCCAAATAAAGGACCACAAAGTTGTCTTCTTCTCTACTCTCTTCCAGAATGTGTTTAAGCTTATTTTCTCTCTTCTTAACACATCAACACACAAACTGAAGATGTAACTTTTTTACATGTAACTTAGATGTGTGAATGAGGTGAAATAATTTTCAGCCTTTTTAAATGCACCAATGCCTTAAATACTCATTTTCCTGCTTTAAACAAAAAAACATGATTGTACTTTTCAGATATTATCTTCGTGTGTGCCAGTGGAAAGGTCACAGCTGAATGCTATAGCTTGGGGCTAATTGTAAATGTACCTGTAGTACATGGTCTCTCCAGTCTGAATCCCTCATTACACTTGTCCCAGCAGACGTCATCCAAAGGTCGAATGACTTTGAAAGAGTCCAGCTCCAAACAAACACAGCCTTATTACCATCAGAGCAGTGCTACGGGTGATTAGCATCCAGCAGCTCCGACCTCTGCTCTGTGTGGCACGGCGGCCATGTTGGCTCTGTTTGCCTGCTCTGTGTGCCTTGTGATCACTGATCATATGATACATTTAGGACCACTGGAGTAGTGTTGCTGGTGAATCATTAAATAGAGACTCAGTGGGCTTGCTGTGCTGCACGGCCACACTACTTCCACTGCTCTGCTCTGCTGTGCCATTACCAAAGAACACAGTGTGAATGTACTGCACACTACTGCTGTTTAAACAATGCTGCTTCCTGCGCCCTCATAGCTCCATTATCAGGGTCAGAGAGTAAAGCAGTGAAGAGTGTCCCATGGTACTGCTGTAGAGCTGAACACACTGTAATATCCTCAGTACATATTCTCCTCTGAATGTGAGCATGGGCTCACTTGTCTTCTACTTTGTGTTTGATAACTTTTTAAAAATGCTCAAGAGTCAAATGCACAGATTCAATATTTCTCAGAGTTCAGGGAGTCTTTTACACCATTTCATCAGTGCCCTAACATGCTGCAAGGCGCTGCAAGCTACTCTTACTTATTTGTGTTCTCTCAAAGTGTTGTATTGTTTGTAACCCTGAACTTCACAAGTGCGAGACACCACTGATAAAATATTCCATCAGTGAAGAACTAAACGTGTCACGCCGACATTAAATGTTGACTCAAATCAGTTCACAAGTTGTGTCTCCTCTGATCTGCTGCGTGATCACAAAGAGGCAGCGGTTTGTACAGACAAGAGCAGAAAAAGTTCCTCGCTCAGACACAAAGAAGAGTTTGATACAGACCCAAAGAGAAAACATATCAAAAGACATTTTTATACATGTCTTTTGCGCGCACAAAAAGCAGAAATAGTGTCAAGAGAAAACAAAACAGAAGGCTTGTTTCTTCCAACAATTGCTTTAAGCTACAAAGCCTCCTCTCTCACTCTCCCCTCTCTCTCCTTTCCTTCTCCTCGCTGCAGCCCACCCCTCCTCTCACTCCGCTCCTCTGAGGGGGACAGGCCCTGAGTGCGCCCGATGGTCCGGCTAACCCAGCGCTTAGCAACAACATTCCTGTGCCCTCAGTAGCTCCGGCCTCTGGCTCAGCTCTTTGATGTGGCTGTCAGGACACATTTATTTCCTTTTAGCACTTTGTCTGCTTGTCCAGATGTAGAGGAGATAAGAGGCTGCTGTGTACACTGTGCTCTCATTAGATTGTATTAGATTGTATGGTCAGTCTTAAGGAGGAGGTGAGCTGAGGCCAGGGACCAGCTGTGTCCAGATCAGACCACAGACTTGACACTTTCACTAAAAACACCAGGGATTACGTACTAAAGACTCATGGTAGTTTAGCAGTATTTACAAATCAAATTCACACTCCCAGATACCACTACCATACCAATACCATACAATATAGCGTAACAAAATTATTAAAACAAATGTGTATGTAGTGAACACATTTGAAAGTGACCTTGTGTAATACTGAACTGAATGAGAAGTTCTTTATAGAGAGTTGAATGGATTTTTACACAAGCGCTGTGGTTGATTTAATAAAGTAAATAAAATATATTATGACAGCAGTTTGAATTCACTTTCTAAAGTTGTAACCTCCACGTTCACAAATACAGTCCGACCTTGTTTACACTAAGCTCTTAACAGTAGGATCAATAGAGCGCTTTGAAGTCATTTTAACATGTGCGAGCTTGTTATTGACAGCCGTGTCATTTAAATCTACGTCATATAAATGTGCAAGTGCAAGATATATCGCAATTTGAATTATCGCAATTCACTTTAGCTTTAATTATTTCAATAACGTCATTTCCTCTGCAAACAACAAAATATCTGGTCTTATTATAAAACTCTCTAACGCTGTAGTTTAGACCACTACAAACATGTTATAAAATGTATGGTATCATTTTTATCATTTCTTATTTCAGGTTTCACCCAAAGGACATCATTGGCGTTGTTTAAAATGTAAACTTTGAACTTGAATCATCTCAGTAAAACACTAATCCAAAATCTAATCATGATCACATTGCTTGTCAGAAAAATCACAATTAGATATTTTTTTCCAAAATTGGTTGGAGTTCTTGAATAATCCTAGATGAGGTTAATTTGTGTCCTGTGAATGTGTTGTTTTCAGTATTGATACCTTTTAAAATGAAAAATATCTATTTTTTTAAGTATCGATTCATACCTGATGTCCAATACTTTTGACAACCCTGCCGAAATCATTCAGTTCTGAGCAAAACTTTTCTGAAGTTTACCAGATTATGTCAACAGCTCTCCTGCCTTGTTCAGATCTCTCCACTCCTGAGACGACTGCTGTGGAGGTGGTGTACTTTCTCTCCTCTCTTTCTCCCTCTCTCTCTCTCTTTCCTATCCCTCGCTTCTCTCTCTGGTGGTTGGAAGTCATAATCACCATTGCCTGTGGGTCTATCAGCCTTTATTCGCATAACAACGCGGACAGACAGCGCTGGGGTGATGTATTATCCAGCCGGGGGATCATCTTTCATCGTGACATCCAACACAGCTTCTTCTCTCTGCCCACACCCACAACTCCAACCGTTCCGTGCCCATTTCTCTATCTACTTTTTAAGAATATCTTGGGTAAAATCTAGTCTAAATTTGTGTTGCATTATCATAAGCGGTGTCCATAACTTACAATACACGCAGATATGATAGGAGAGCTCACATATGCCCCGGAGCCTGGCAAATTAAAACAATGTTCAGACTAATGTGGACAGAGGAGAGAGAGAGAGAGAGAGAAAGGGAGAGAAGAGAGGATGGTAGATAGATGACACAGCAGCACCTCCCCCTGGACAGTGCAGGAACTGTCACAGTGAAGGTTTGTTTTTATGTTGTGTTGTAAGTGCTGGTGTGCAAACAATTGGGTTAGAATAAAAATACATTGTCAGTGTCCATCTGGAATTATTTTGGATTTATGAAATTATGGTTAATTTGTATAAAAGATTAAAATAACCCATTTTGTGCAAGTGCTGTATATACTATAACATTTTTTTTACATTATCCCTTAATATAGTTATGTTGATTAACACCAAGCTCCCATAAATATTTATTTTTCATTTTGCATAACTCACCGGTTCTGTCCAGAATAATACAGGAAAAAATACTGTTGTTTGGGAAAACTAAAATTTGCCTCGCTCAAACAAGATGCTTTTTGCAGAGGCACAGAAACATGGCACCCAGACATATTTCACCAACATAAACCTAATTACTGTCGTATTTATTTTGTATTTATTTTTTCCCTGTAATCCAATATTTCAATTAAAACCCCAGCATGTAACCTTTTTGCTAATAAAATAGACAAAAATAAAAAACATGTGTCCTTACCGTGAGCAGACTTGCATCTCCACAAACTTAATATTCCACAGAATGTTCCAAAGTATAGTTTTAACTTTTTCTTTCCATGTACTCATGCAGGTGACGTGCCAGTTACACAGTGTTACTTTAAGACAGTATTTATGGCTTGTATTACTGTCATTTACAGGGCTGGGGCACTATTTACAGTTTAGTAGTTTACTCTGAATCCACATAATGTATTATTTGGTACAATCTTGACCGTATAATATAGATATCCTTCCTTATAGTGGAATTTGCAGATTTCTCAACATACCACCTATTCACTCATGCTCTCGGTCCATGGCTCTGTACAGTATGCGTGTGGCTCTCCTGGCTCCTGACATGGGGGAGCTGTCTGATGGATGTGGTGTGGTCTGGCTCTTCTGGTAGTGACCGCACACATGTTGAATGAACTTCTTTTTTTGATCATCTCCCCTCACACTAAGGACAGCTAGCTGGGAGGTACAGGGACTTTTCTGGAGTGGACAAATTTGACTGGCATCCCATTGCGTTCCTGGACTATGGGGGCGGAACTGTCTTCATCTTACTCCTCCCCTCTTCTCCTCCCGCCTACGGGTGGTGCTGTTCTTAACATGGCAACAAGGAAGATTAATTGTTGGCGAGCAGCGGGATTGGTTTTGGTTTAAAAAAAAAAAAAAAAGAAGAGAAGAGGCCCAGTGCTGTGATCGTTCAAGCAGGCGTGGAGAGGAGGTATAAGCCGGCAGGGATCACACTTCCTGTCATTAAGAACCAGTCATATGTGTTCTTCCATTGACAGATTATTGGCACAATGGCCCTGCAGTCCTGGTCTAGCGAGGTTTAGGGTCAGAAGGTACCTAGCTAAAGGACGAGCGTAGCGTGCATATTTTGGGTCCATATGGAAACTACACTTGGAGGAAGCCCAACCAGACACTTAGTCCACGTCACTTCTTGTTGTGAGGCTCGAATGCTAACCACTCATTCTCCAAGCTTGCCTGTAGAAAGGGTAATATGGAAAATTCAAATGTTAATATATACAAAACATTGTAAATAAAGTTGTTTATAAGAATTGTAAGAGGATTGTATTTTGTTCTTGTTTGTTGCTTCTTGTTCGCTTCAGATTTTTACTACTTAAGTTCATTTTAAATTGGTCTAAGCATATTCCTCACTTTTCCTAGTGCACTCTGAGCATCGTAATCATTCACCACGATGAGTTTATAAGCGCTTTTCACAACTCTCAGAGGCCAGAGCGGCTTTACAATTAGACGCAGACAGCACACACAGGACTCATTTTGACCCTTACAGCTGCATTTACAAAACACAGGTAATCGATCACGACAGATTTAGCTTTGACAAAAAATCTGGTACAGCAGTTTTAGTATTATTATTTTAAAGCCGTGTAGTAAACATTGCATTTGTACTGAGTATACTTCAGAGCAGGTGGCAGAGGCCAAACCACCTTCTTCTCAAACAACATCTCTATTAGTGAATATTTCTTCACCAAAAGCCCGGTCCAGTGGCGAGCGCAGTAAACTCTCACGATGCGCTTATTTAGCCATTTTTCTCCCGGTGTAATATGAGACACATGCTGTCCAGCCTTAATGCCTTTCAGAGATGCTATCAGGGAGCACATTATGTGATCGTTTTCAATTCACAGCACTCTCTTTGCCCGTGAAGAATATGGTTCCATTTAACAGTGCAGGCCTCGCCATTTCTCAAGGTTATGCATGGCCATGTAGAGGAACAACAATAAAAGCAGGAAAAATGCAGCGCGCAACCACGGCTAATATGTATTTGTCATTGGTGTCCCGCGATGATTAAAGGCCTGGTGGATTCCTTCCTGGAGGAAAAGGAAAGTATTTGTGCAAAGGCATCAGATAGGGTTGTGTCATGATAAAGTGCCCGCTCTTGCCGCTAAAAGGCTACCAGAAGGAAGAGGATGTTTTGGACCTTGAGAGCGCTAGCGGAGCAACAACAATGCAACAAACTCTTGACCTGTTTGGGAATGTCTGCTCCTACTAGCATTTGTCACCACAGCTCCTCCACACAGCTGTTTATCAGACCTCTAAATTCTAGACGGCATTTATTTGGCAGGTTGACCTCAGCGTTAGGTTCTACATTGTGCGTGAGTGACGGTTAGCCTTTAGTTGACCAGTGCGCAGGGTCACGGCCGGGTGGGGGTTAGGACCTCTGCTGTGCCACCGTGCCGTTGAGCCAGAGCATCAAAGTAAAGTGAGCTGGAGGTCCGCACCATGTGAGGAGTGATAAATCCTCACCTGCCACCCACAGACCAGCCCCTAAAACTGCTGAACCAAAAACAGAGTTCACATGAGTCAGGGAAGTTTGGGAATAGCCAAATGAGAAAATGCTAGAGAAGGCTAATTTTGTCTTGCAGCGTTGGTTGTTATTGGCTGTGGCCTAATGAAAATAATGGTTCACCTGGTCTGTTCCACACTCACGCTCCTGAGCCTATTTTATTAACTATTGTATAGGCGATATCTGATTATAGTCCTAACATCTGATTGGTGGCCAAACCATATTTCTGCTCTGTTTGATGGTTTTAGCAGATCACAACTCCCAACCCATACGTGTACAAATTATATGAGATGTCCAAATGAGGTGACGAAGATAATTGAAAATATTCTTTATTGTACTTTAATATCCTTACAGAGGGGGGGTATTATGCTAAATCTTTTTTTTCCTACCGTGTTACAACATTGTTCCTTCATCAGAAACATGCCTGAAGAGATTTTAGATGTCATCCATGCATGTTTCAGTAATTTAACGATATCTCCAGGGCACTATTCGAACCCTCCTCACGGTGAGCTGTAAGATTTGGCAAATGCTCCGCCCACAAGCCTACGTCATCCTCGCTTCCACACGACAGTTCTCCATAAATATACAAAAGCGTGATAAAAAAAAAAAAAAAACTGTACACAGTAACTTCACAAACCTGATACAATGTGCAGTAGTTTCATTAGCAGGATGCACGGTGATTGTGTTGTGATGGTGCTCTGAAGGGGGAGTGACTTAGCACAGAGAGCAAAGGGAAGGGAGACATGTTAATGCGTTGTTTTCTGCAAATATAGCATTTTCAAAACAATAACTGGTAATATGGTGATCTAAATGTTATGTGTGAGCAGTTAATACCCCTTAGAAATAAAATACCCCCTCTTTAACATTTAAATCATTTCTTTCTCAAACAGGTCCCGATATTGATTTAGTTTGAAAATCGCCGGCCTCATATCATAACTGCTTCATTTTTTTGTCCAGTTTTCTGTCTACACTCTCCAGACCTTGCGGCGTCTGTAGGTGCCATTGGCTCCGTCCTCGGCCAATTTTTACAGCCAAAAATACACAAACTGCCCCAGCCATCATACTGACATATATATTTGTACTATATTTTTTCAAAAACTGTTTTAAAAAATTAGCCAAGAAAATGTTCTGCGTGGAAAAAATACTAATAGTTTTTCTCCTATCTTGCAGGCATCAAGTGAAGCCAGCGTGGACAGTAACCCTCTGCCGTACACGCCTCTGCCCCGAGGATCCAGGGACGCTCGGAACCACAGAGGTGAGAGGTCACGTCTCAAAACGACTATTTTACCAGTGATCCCAACCCATAAGCGATGAATATATGTCCGTAGTGTGTGGATTTCATGTGTGAAAGGTTCAAACTATGGTGTGTTTTCAGATTATAGAATGTACTGTACTTTCTGTTTGAAATATCCAAAAGGTAAATTCACAAATGTTGAAGCTGATCATTTCTATCAGTGACTAGACCCAAGAACAATATTATTTTTTATTGGTTAGTGTTGATAGTGGAAATTACAAAAGTATTACCTTCAAAAAATACTTTCTAGTACTAATAATACTTCATCTCAGTTATCTTTATTACTCAGGACACAATTTTCCTGGATACAATACTAGGCCTGTCAAGATTATTACTGTATATCGACTTCAGTATATATAGTTCAATATATGAAGGTCTGGAACAGTCGGGCTCAGTATTTATCATGTGTACAATTTCTTTGCAAAAGTGGGGAGATTTTTGACATTTTTACGTAATAAGATAAGAGGTTAGAATAAATGACTTCTATGGCTAATTATTAGTCCATTCTGCTATTTATGTGTTGCAGCTCAGGCCTTGTATCAGTGGCGTAAAGTAGTTAGTAATAAATATTATCGTTGATCGCAATATTTGTCTGTAGCAATATATCATGCTTCAAAATGTGTTATCATGACACATTTTCTCTTAAAACTCAAATTTGGGCAACACTTTAGAGAACATGTACATTGTAGTGTGTTCATTTCGCTCTTTTGGCGTGCATTAAGTGATTAGAGTTGTCCATGCTTCTAAATGGCAGTGCAGATGACCCCTGTCCCCGCCGTCATAATTTATTGACTAAAACAGTGAAAGGTTAAGTCGGGCTTTCCTCAATAAGCTCCTCTTTGTGTTGTTTCCTTCATAACAACTCTTCCGGACACATCCATCTCTGCTTCTGTCTCTGCTGATGCTAAACACATGGAGGACTGACCACTGCTCCAGGGACTGTAGCACTCGTGTGGATATCGACTCGTGTGGACAGACATCGACGATATTTATGTTAACACCTCAGCGACTTAACTAAGAATGTACAATTTATTTTCCCCTAAATGCATTAAAAGGCACTATACCTGATTTTTACCGTCTTAAAAACATGAAAAACAGAACATGTACATCTAAAACTGTTTGCAGTGGTCTAAAGTTACACAAAACACATTCCCAGCATCCTAATTATTCACTGTGCACAAATTTAAATCACTGTTCTCAACTTTCAGAGGTCAGAGTGGTTGTGCTAAGAATAACTAGCATGCTAACTACTTCCTTATTAACGATAAAACGATAAAAAGATGTTAGAATAAAATGTTAAAAATGCAGGGTTTGTGTGTTAAATATGTGTGAAACAAAACAAAATTATTGGTCTGTTTGTGACGAGGAAACAACATTATAACATAGATCAGAAAATGGTGTAACATGGGCCCTTTAAGATGAATTGTTTCTGCAGCACACAAAAATTACAAGGCCTGATCAATCCATAAGTGTGTCTAATAATGTCTTGAAATGGACTGGTGGACAAGAAAAGCCCCATTCTTGTTGAGAGGGTGTCACGTGAAATTTCTTCCCCCCCGTAGGACGATGTGTGCGTCCGCCTCTCATTCCATTTGTTATTTTTATGATGCGGCACTGGAGCCTTAGATAACAGAGCTCTCATCTTCGCCCTTCCGCTCCTCTCTGCGTCCCAAACCCTGCGTTTTATGTTCTTCAAATCTGCACTCGTGATACTCTGAGGGCGGGAGTAGAGCTGGTGGCAAAATCGTAGCTAAAACAAAGAGCGTTTTTCTCACGCTGATTCCAAACAAAGTGCTTCTAGGGTGAGTTTAGGATATGAACAAATGCAGTGGAACAATACAGCGCATGGTGGATTATTGTTCAATAGAGCAGTGTTTTTCATGGTGAACTAGGCGATTTTTTACGCGTTTGGTGTCAACAGTGAAGGAAAGTAAGCCAAAAACATATTGTACATTTGCTTACAAAGACAATCGCAATTCTGTTCCTTTAGTTGAGAATATTTAAATTATTAGTATATTTTTTTAAAAAGACATTACAAATTCACCAGATGAAGAAGTGTCCCAGATCGGCATTTCTAGCGTAAATTAATTTTCTATTAAAAACTGACATTTTCTGAGAAGGACGATACAAGTTTACTCACACATGCATGATTTAAAATAGAACTTTAGGTTAGCTATTGATGAGTAGCACGATTACAAGCTTGATTTTGCCTTTTGTTTTTGTAGCAAAGTTGCTCCTACTCATAATATAATAATACAAATAAAAATATTCAGGTTCTGTACCCTGACCCTGCTACTTTAACTGTTCTATGGAAATTGTGTTGCAATCATCTGCGAACAATGAAACGCTTGTCATATATCCCATGTATTTGAAGCATTAGACTCCAAAGCACCTCCCTGGACCACTCTTACCCCAGCACACACCCCCTCCCATGTCACCTGTGCATCCGCCCCAAAGCCCCAGTGTCAGAGGTAATTACAAGCACCAAGAGCTCCCAGAGGAGGGGCCGTCCTGTCAGGTCACTGCCCAGACCGAAAGCAGCGACCAAGGACATGACTGTAGGACAAGCACCTATCACAGACAGACAATGAAGTACACCCATTCTACTCCGATGGGCCGCAGATAGACACAAGTGAAAGGAAGAGAGGAGGGAGATAACGGGAGGCGGAGGTGAGGGGACGTTTGTAAGTGAGCTGCAGTGGAGTGCTGTGGCAGTAGTGGACTGTGCAGAGGCCTGGGGAGCATCAGCCTGTCACCTCTGTGTGTGTGTGCATGTGGGATGTGCACTCCGCCTACAGTAGTGTCTTCATGAACACTGGCCTTCAGCACACATTTAGCCTGCACACTCTCACTACAGCCCTGTCTCACAGAGCACAACAACACTGGGTTATTTATTACCTCTGTCACTGCTGCACTGATGCCTCTGAAGAGCGACTTCTTATAGATCTAATTATACCGCTCCACGTGCAGCGATGATTGATATATTGTGCTGCATGCACAGGATGTTAATGAAAAGTTTAGTGTGTGTGTATAGAGTAAAGAGTCCATCCACAGTGAGCGGACCATCCCTCAGCGCTGACAGCTCCAAATGAAAGAGCTGTTGTTGTACTCTCCTGCAGTGTGCAGAGACGTGCTACAGTACCAGCACTGGTGTTTCATCTTGTGTTTCTGGGCCTGCTTCCAGCTACTTTGTATGTATGTAACTTAAATGTGCACAACTGTTATTAGACTCCCAGAGGAAGGCAGGTTTCAAAGCGCTCCTTGCTGATGACACCCAGGGGGCGCCGCACATTTGTTTGCCAGTTTACTTTCATTACATGTGGGCTGAGCCGCACTGCGACTCAGCGCTGCAGCCAAAATGGAGCAGTGGGAACACATCCAAAGTAAGAGTAAACTGTTTTACAGTCGCTGCACAACAAATAAACAAACATCTGGAAGCGTTCAGAGCGGCCCATTAGAAGGGCCCTGGGCTCTGCCAAAAAGGGCTAAATGATGAGGAATGGGCTGTCGAGAGGCTGCTGGAGACAGCACAGGCCAGATGACTGAGCTGTGGGTGCTAAGCACTGGCTTTTAGAGCTCAGCTGGGCTCACAGACAGCTCCACCTGCTGCCCTCCTCTCCTCCCTCTTCCCCTCACACCCTGCTACAGCAGACATCTGCACCAACATGAGTAATGGACCTCTACAGGACTGTGGGCTCAAACTTAGCTCTGTCATTATGAAGCTGTGACTGATGACTTTATGTTCATCACACCACGCTCCTATTAACCTCAGTGGGAGCGGGACAAACTTCTCATATAGTCACATACTGTTTAATGTACATGCTAACAACTGTGTCATCACTGTATCAAACATGTCCCATCATCACGCAGCACAAAACAATAACTTTTGTTTTCATTTGGAAAAATACACTTCTCCCTCTCATCTCCCAGTCACATACACAGGCCTGTATTTCCCATGGACACATTAAAGGTGCAGTGTTTCAAACTCACCTCTGCCTTTCATCATCCTCCTTTTCCCATCCCAGCGCCCACACCACATTAGTATCACATGGCATTCCGGACAGTGCTTCTTTATCCCACGCAGCATATGTTTCTGTGCTTGTTCTCCTGCTTGTCCTGCTCATCCCTCAGCCTGTTTGATGTCACTCTATATGTGCGCTGAAAGGGCCCATCCAGAGGGCGCTAATCCTCCGGGCGCTGGGGGGAGACTTCTGAAGGCCTTGAGCATAGACAGAGGAGCTTTGACGTTGAGCATTGGACATGTACGTGCTCTGCTCTGCTTTTCACTCACTCTGTAATGACTTTAGCAGCGCAATGTGTCCCCTGATAAACATCATTCTAAACTCAAAGACTGGCTCTGGCCTCCATTCAGCTCAAATCAGCGCTCTCTGCTTTTTTCTGGACCAGATGACTCGCCGCAGAGCTGGCCTTTGTAAAACTTTGAAATGAAACAAATTCCTGACATGTGCCAAAAGGATGAAGAAATATTACGATGGGAGATGATTTACACGTTCCCCCAGTGTGTTGACTGATCTCGCACTCACTTCAATGAGGTGTACTGAGAAAAGACAGAAGTTTAGGGAGGTATTTAGCTCGGTAACATTTTTTCCAGGAAAACCGCATCACGCTCTTGTTCTTCCGGACACCATGCCAGGGTCGGACTTGAGAAGCTGTCCTGAGATGAGTTCCTTCGGGTCAGCCTGTAATTGCCATTTCTGATATAGAGCGACCGTATAAATCTACAAACAGCTACACGATCCAAACCAGGAGAAATGGGGTGTTTGTAAAGCCGGTTTTCTTCCTGGACTGATAAGGGCTGATTAGACACTTTATGAGAATGAGAAAAGTCTTCAGATATAGTTTTGGTATGATTGCGAGATAGGGCTAGATGTACAGGCCAGTTAAAAGTCCCTATAGTCCACTGAGCTTTGGAGTTTTTAACCATGTAATAACGTTCTCTCATTAACTTACCTCAAAACTTACCTCTACAACATTGTGACGTCTTCTGTAGCGCAGCATTAGATTAGCATGTACCCCTGAACTAACTCCTGCCTGTTTTCTCATATTAAAAATGTTTTGATGAAACTCCCTGTATATGCCAGCTGAACCTATTAGTCCTACAGTAATTTTGCAAACAGGGCATGCACCCGACGTTTATAAAGTAAAGATAGTTTCGCCCCAGTACATATAAAGTGTATTGTAAAAGCAGCTCCGCAAGTTTTTATTGGCAGTAAATCACGCTGTAACACTGGTGCGTGCGTGCTAGTTATTGTTAGCATTGGCATTATGTCCAAACTCCAATCTGGGATCTGCTGTGAAATGTGCTTATAAACTCATCATGGTGAATAATTAGGATGGTAGGAACGCAGGTTTGTACCACTTCAAACAGTATGAACTAGTTCTTTTTCATGACGCTAAAAATCTGGTAATTTCTTTAAAACATTCACAAAGATCCTAGACTTTAAAATTCCCATTACAGATTTCACAATGTCTAAAATATGGAGTAACGACTTTCTTCACTCGTCTCATCTATAGCTTAGTCATCAACTATTTAACTCTTTCAAATAAGTCAAAACAAAATGGCCGAACTTCATTTTAAACCCCGTTCCCACTTATCCCGGGTGCATATTCCCCTCTCATATATACTCCTCTTGTGTGGGGACAGGCTCTATTTCCTTTATCGCAGTCTGATGATGTGGTATTATTGGTGAGCAGAGTGGATTGGCCCAACAACATGAATATCCATTAGTGAGGCCCTATGGAGATGGATGAGGGGAGCGAGGACGCAGCGGAGCGGGCCTGCTATTGCTCACCACACCTCCGCTCTGATGATAGCTCCTCTCTCATGGCCCTGTGACTGTGGCCTCGGGAGTCACCCCTGTGCTTCCGGCAAAACTGGACAGGACTTGCGTAAATGCTATAACTTCCTTGACTCTGTGATAGCCCAACATTAATCCCGAAAGATTTTTTTTTTTTTTTTTTTTCTACCAGAGGAGTTGAAGCATATTCAAAAAGACTGTTTATACTTGTTTTTTTGGTTAATTGTGAGATTTTTATGGCAGATTCCCTACTTAAAGCATTAATGTGATATGATGTAAGTCTGTGATAGTTTGTATACAGTATGTGCCCTATGGTTGGATGGTGAATGACTTTTTTTTTGGCTGTGTTTTTCATATGGTAAGTAAGTGTTGCAGATGCCTCAATTGTCCTGGGTTTGTATCATTATGAAATATGGAAATAATTTAATGATAGTTCTGAAAACAGTAGGTGCAAGTTTGGTTTGTACAGCGCAATTCGTACACAAAGTTATTGACTGCTTTCACATGTTTTTTCACATATGGTAAACCAGTGTTGGTTTCCCTCAGGAAGTGTCCAGGGTTTGTATCCAGACTAAATATGGAAATAAGCACTCAATTGTTCCCTTTGAATTTCTCGGCAACTTGAAGAAATTTGTGCTCAACAGTACACAAAGTTTGCAAGCTTTGGCATCTACAGGCAGAAAGGTCCCAGGGAATGTGCAATACTCACCTCTACACTTTAGGGCCCCAGAGAATGTGCAATACTCACCTCTACACTTTAGGCCCAGGGAATGTGCAATGCTCACCATTATACTTTTAGGCCCCAGGGAATGTGCAATACTCTACTCACTTTTAGGCCCCAGAGAATGTGCATACTCACCATTATACTTTTAGGCCCCAGGGAATGTGCAATACTCACCTCTACACTTTTAGGCCCCAGGGAATGTGCAATACTCACCTCTACACTTTAGGCCCCAGGGAATGTGCAACTTTAGGCCCCGGGGACTCACCTCTACACTTTAGGCCCCGGGGAATGTGCAATACTCACCTCTACACTTTTAGGCCCCGGGGAATGTGCAATACTCACCTCTACACTTTTAGGCCCCAGGGAATGTGCAACTCATATACACTTTTAGGCCCCAGGGAATTATGAGAAGCCGGTGCAATATTATCAAATGTTGAATGGTTGTTTTTCTGATGAACTGTATTAATTGATGTGTCCACTGTGTGTGTACTGTATGTTATAATGTTATATGGGTTTTTATATGTGGCATGAGTTCCCTTGTCCCAAGACAAATTTCTCCTAATGGAGACAATAAAGACTAATCTAATCTAATCTAATTAACAGAATAAGAAAGACATTAAAATCACAATACAAACAAATCAAAACATAAATAATCATTATAAATGTAACACTTAAAGAAAAAAGTGCAGACAAAAAAGTCTTCAGTCAGTCAGTGCACAGCTAAACAGAACTGTTTTGAGCCTGGATTTAAACATTGTCAAAGTAGAGGCCTGTCTCACATCTTCAGGGTTTAGCGGTGTAAAACTGAAATGCTGATTCCTCATATTTAGTCCTGACTCTGGGCACCAGCAGGAGGCTCAGAGTGTGAGATGGTGCATATGGCACTAAGATGTTGGAGATTTACTTCTACCAAGATGAGGATACGTTTGTAGAAATAGCCTTAGCTTTGGTGGTCTTGCATTTTAAACCGTGATTATAATGTTACATATAAATACTGTGAGAATTAAATAAAACATTTCTAGCACATTGTAATTTTGGTTTACAGTGGAATCTCTAATTGTCCAACCCACTGACCAATACAGCATATGAATGTTTGCTCAGGCATTGTTACAACCTATAAAGCAATCACACTTCAAAATGAAGCGCGGAAAAGGGAATTCTAAATAGTTTCGAAATAACTCTTTCTGAATAAAATATGACACAAGAATTTCTTTGTGACATATTCCATTTTAATGAGAGACTTTTCCAGACAAGTAACAAATGTTCCCAATTTGTTTGTGAAGTCTGGGATTTATTATCATGTCAACGTGCAGCTCTGCTCCCCCTACAAACTCCTCATACACTTTTATTTAATGCATATATTCGTTTACTGTAACAAGCATTTCTGAACTATAAATTAAACTGATTCATACTCGGAAACATCCGCATCCATCAGGTCTGAAATATGATTATTACATGCTATGAAGTATTTTCTCAACAGCAGGAAAATATGCAGCCTCTTAAATCTCAACCGTCCGTGACTATTTTGGACAACCTGGTGTTATTTATGATTGAGCAAACTCCATTGGACTGTGGGCTTATTAAGGCCCGAGAGTTCGAGTCTGAGGGAATTTGGCAACTGGTTCTTAATGTGTCAGAGCAGTTCGGACAAGGACGAGATTCCGTGCCAAGCAATCCCAGCCCATTTGGAAGAACATACTAGCTTTGGACCTTGGTCTGCTTCCCGCTTGCTCTGGTCATTCTCACGGAAGTCCATAAATCACGCAAAGTAGAGAGGTCAACGCTTGAATCAGCTCCGAGACAGCCGATTGCTAACTATTATTCATCCCCCACCGGTTTTGATTTGTAGCCTGTGTGCATGACAAGCGAGATGCAAGTATGGTTCGTTCTTTCAATCAATTTTTTATTTTTTTGGAAAGTTGTCATGCATTCCAAAGGTGCATTTCCATCATGGTAATTTAGGATGAGGGTGCCAGATGGTTTTGGATATTTTTACAGCACGATGGATGCCGGGTCCAGCGCGTTTCTTCTGTGTCAGTAGCCCTTGAAACAAATTGCTTGGCTAGTCGGTACCCTTCAAGCTGACAAATGACCACCAAATCGCTGCCAGATGCCGGACAACTTGTCATGCTAAAGGGGATAGCATTGGACCCAACAAAGTCCTTGTTGCGCAGTAATTATTGTATATTAGCATACCTGTTAGCACGGGGGGATACACACTGTCTCCTATGTGTACAAGTTACAATCGCAAATCCTGTATTTGTCTTATTCCTTTACCCCGAACCATACATCTTAATCAAGCTGCTTTTAATAAATGATGTTTTGAGTAGGCTGTAGATCGTAATTCCGGAGTAACTGATCTCGCACGCGGTAATCATTCAAGATGAAAACATGCCTTAATGCTAGTCTGGTTAATGGCTCCAACAAATTAGATTCCAATTCACTCGTGAGCTAGTTTATCACGGCGCCTGACAACACATTTTGCATGGGCTTAACAGCTGCGCTACATCACCCAAGCTCTCCGCCAGGGCAAGATCGTAACTTAGCCATACACGCAGTAGAGGCACTCATTTGCGGTGAAAAAGGGCTCATGGTGATAATTTACAAAGGGGAGAAATGTGAATTGGGGGCGCCCTGTTAGCGAACACACTCCAAACAGCAGTGACGCAAAGCTAAGGGTACTGCTTAGCAACATGGGGCTGTTAGCGCGTTAACAAAAGGCAGGTGACGTTTATTGCAATTCCGTAGGCGCATATGTATAGCATGTGGAGTCAAGGGGTTTAATGTCTAATGTATACAGTTATAGGTGGCAAACGAAAAACTTGTAAAAAGAGACATGTTTTACAGTGGAATTCACACAGGACTTGTGCAGCTAAAAGCTCGGTTATATATCATACGAGTGTGTTAATTAGTCTCTACGTGCACAACACTCTTAGACAAATCGACTTGGAAAAAGAGCCTCGCACATGTGTCGGCATATTGTAAAATATATTATAGGCAGCAGTTAAACTTCAGTGATAGTTGGCTGCAATTCAGTACACACAGCAGCCCATGCAATCACAAAAGCGGAATAATAAATAGAAGTTAGTAAAAGCAAACAGTTCCACATAGTCACATAGCTCTGTTTGTATTTATGTGAACATCAAGTGGCCCAGCGTGAACTGATTAAGAATGTATTAATTACAATTGCAATTACATTATTAGTTATATAGTTTCATTTCATGTGCACTATCTTTGTCACACCTCTACAACATGTTTTAGTTTGAACTTTTAGCCCCGCCATCTTAGTCCTTTCTGCCATGACACAGAAACAACTCTATGGGATAGTCTGGATTTGTTTCCATATAGTTTTCCAATTCTTAGAAACAATGTGCCTAGTTGGACAAAAAATAGTGACCCTTTGAGTAACTACTATCGGCCCCGCCCACTTTTGCTTCTAAACGCAACTAAACTGTGATTTCCTGGTGGCAGTTGTTCTGATTAAGCGGAATCCGATTCATTTCAATGGAGAATTTGACAAAGGTTTTGCGACTAAAATCTGATATAAAATAGATTGATGTGTATAAAATGTTCAGTGTCATGTGACCAGTCAGTCATCACTGCACCGATTCTCTGGGAAGCTTTAAAACAGCTTTGTAGTCTGTATAAAACTCATTTACTGTCAAGATCGGCAGCCCCATGCAGGAAATGACAGCGCACACGGCAACGTCCAGAATAAGATGAATTAGTTATTAACAGAGAAAATGCTATGTAAAACAAATAGATTATATTATAGTCTCATTTTGTTCCTTCTTTAGCAGCTTTTTTCTTTGAACGCATGATGTACAGAGCACTTATCTTTACAAGAATAAATTAAAAACAGGTACAGGCGCTTTAAAATGTTGTTTATATGTTGAATTTAACAACCTTTCAGTTATAAAGTAACAGTAAACACCTGAATACCACCCAAAAATTCTGCCAGTGAAATTTTATTTAGAATATATTTACAGTTGTCAAATAAAGTTTCTCATGAGTTGTATTGCCAGGTCCAGGAGTTTGAGTTTCCTGGAGTTACTTGCTTGCACCTCCCGACTGCTCTGGGTGATACAGCACTGTTTAAATTAGAACCAACTTCCTCCGGGCTCTGCAGCTTTATTAAGTCTCCACATGTGACAAGTCGCTGTTTAGAGCCAGGAGCTATGTTTTTCACATGGAATACAGATGCGCAGATGCCGCTACATCACCGAGGGGCGGGGCTCTTGCAGAAACGTATCTATAGCGCGATTAGGGTTGTCAGAAGTATCGAAAAGCAAATGCTAATCGATACTAAGACTAATATCGAAACTAGATACTCATTTCAGCAAGTATCGATACTGCAAAAAGTCACAAAATTTAAGCTTTTTGAACTGTCTTAGTGTCATTTTGAGCTTTATCAGAGCAAATAGAAGACCTCATACTAAGGCAAAGAAAGTACTATTGTTTTATGCATGGAAATCACATTGTGTTACTAAATGAGGAGCATGTTTTGTCTTTGTTTTGGGATCGTAATCGGGATTGAGTCCTGAGTCAATCTCAACAAATAAGTTCAGTTATATCACGTAGGCCTACAGTAAATACTTATATTAAAGTATATCAAATACAGTATATTAGTGAACGCTGTGGTTTCTTGGGTCTGAACGCCTTTGCAAACCCACGTGCACACAGCAGCCTACACAGACAATGACTTCCTGAGATATTGTGGTGAGCTCATCTGTCAATTACGCTAAGCTCCATTGGGCCATTGTCTAAACAGTTTTCTCACTCACAGCCCAAGCCACTGATTTATTCTCAGCGGCCTCAGCGTCAATACACAATTGGGAGACGCTAAGCTGTGATGTCTGAACACAAACTATTGTCGGAGTATCAGCATAGCTCACGTTAAGTGCCATTTAGATTATTCATTGTACTGGGACGGGTGAGAGTTGGGGTTGGATTTGCCGCTGGTGAATTGTATGGAGCCTATTATCCCATATGGTAGGGGGTCTCGTCTGTCAGCTTATTCTAGCCTTGTGATGCTTGTTTCAATAAGTGATGGAATAGCAAAGGAAGATATTATTAAGAGTGAGAATGCATTTTGTGCGTCACATACTTCAGACAATACATACTGTAATGATCTTGACTTGACACCTTTTGTTGTTCTTGTAAGTGTTTTTAATGTATCTGCTTTTGTATGTGACACTTGGTTGTTGGATGTTTTGGCGTGGGTTGTGACCTGCAGGAGCTCTTGTGTTGCACACCAGAGCACTACAATATGCTGGATACAAGTTGTTGATTTCTATTCAATTCTTACAGTTTGCTCAATGTTTAGAAACTTAACGCTCAAGACTTTATTGTGCTTGTGATGAATTTTGTCCTCTGCTTTTGAGTCATCCTTTTACCACTGCCACTAGGGCGACTCATCAGGAGCAATGGCCGACTTCAGTGCGGCACCTGGGGACCCATCTGCAGATTTTGCGCTCGGGTCATGGTCAAGATTAACTAGCTTGGTTTTAGCCATGTATAGTCTGATTTACACCTGGTTTAGCCCTGTTCTACTTATGGTTTAGTCCTCTTCTGCCACAGGTTTAATCCCTGGTTGTTGTGGAATTAATTAAGTATTGAGGAGTATAACTTCTGATGACGTAGGCCAGTTAATGAGACCAGTTTAGTCCAGTGTAGTCCAATTTAATGTAATGTGCATGTGTGTGTGTATAAGTATAAGTTATCCCCATGTCTATTTGAAAAATTAGATGTACCATAAGCCCTGCAAACAAAAGACTTCCACTGTCAGTTCACTCTTTAATATCTCATTGGTCATTCAAAAACCCGCTTTATGAAGTTGTTTGGACCCATATAGAGTATTCTCGGGGTCATCTCTGTCCTAAAGCTTAGTAAGGTCATCCTATCCTTACGTGAGTGCCACTGCTGTTGTACTGAATCAACTTGTGTTTCATTTTCTTTAAAAACAGTAGGCTCCACTGTAACTCCAAGTAGCAGGTCTATGCAGCTCATGTGGAATGAAAAGGCCAGGGTCAGGCAAATGCTAGGAAGCCCACCACAACCTTTTAACGTGTCACTCCGATTCACAGATTAAGTCGCCTTAAACGGACGGAGCAGGTTTCTCTGTCAGCATAATGGAAGCCGACAAGTTATTTCACTGTCATAATTTGATTTGCTTATAGATTCTGGCATCGCATGTCGCAGCACTACAAGAAGATTAGATTGACTGCGCCATTTTGGTCAAAGAGGCAAATTTATCCTCAGATAGTGATTTTCCATCTTGGTTGATTCACTGAGCTCTCTCGGGAAATGGATGCGTTCGAAGTTTTCAAATATGTCTAAACCTTTATATGGGCACCGGCAATTTTTGCATAATAGTTTTGAAATATCAAGAGACCACAGCGTTTAATACAGAATGCAAAATTGGAAAGCGTTTGCAAAGAAATTGAATATATCCAATAATGAAAATGCCCTCTGTGCACCCGGAGAGCAGCATAGGAGGAGTAGTGTACAATATGCTTCTCCATTTGACACCATTAGCGAGAGTTAACGCGTAACCTTTGGCAGCGCTGGACAAATCTCAGCTCTTTCCTGGCTTGTTCTGGGGCATCCCTCTGGAGCTCAGTATTCGGACATTTGGATGGATGAAAAGAGCATTTTTGCATGTCTGGAGGTGGAGTGGGCATTACAGTGACCCCCAAGCAGCCAGCAGCATCTCTGGGCTAGCTTTGTTTTTTCCCCTGCCCTTTTGATCCATGGCTAAAATAACAAGCTTAGTTATGGTTGTGCCCTCAGCCGTGAGGAGAAGTAGTTTGAAGCGTAATTTTATAGGAGTGCCCCCCTTATAGAATATATAGCGCCATCGCGGGTGTTATTGTTTTGCTTTATGTTGCTGGCTGTAGATTGTAATGGCTAGCGCTGAAAGGATGATATTAAGATAACCTTGGGAGAGAAGCGATAACAGCCATGGGCGGCTGTCCTTCGCGCCGTCGCTAACCCGTTGTGACATTTGGGCTGAGGAACGGCTCAAGCACCCCAAGCAGACCTCTTTCTTCTAACACACTTGTAGTCCTCCAAATCCTCTCCATAGAGTTGGAATGTGGCATGCCATTTTTCATTAATAATCCCAGGTATACAAATGCAGTTGTCTGCTGGCCTTGCACAGAATCTTTAGCTTAAATATTGACAAAATTACTTGAGTATTTCATAAAAGTGCATTTAGTTGTGTTATAGTTTTTCAAGATATTTAGTTGTTTTTAGTTGGAATTAAGTGAGTTTCGAACAAAAAGTTTCCAATATTTGCATTTTGTTGTTGCCGTACCTCAGGTCACCATGGTTGGACCATTGTAAATTTTAAACATGACATTACTGTATTATGTTACAATATGTTTTTGTGTGTTTGATGATTTTTTTCTTAAAATTATACATTTGTCAACTCAAAGTGATGTAAAGAGACATGTTTAAGATATATATATACTGTCTATATATATATAGATATAGCTATAGATACACATATATAGAGAGTTACATAGTATAGGGCTTATTAGAAAAATGTGCTGATTTTTTTCCCTCTTTTTCTAGGGATGTCCTTATTTCTAAATTAAGTGCTCAACCTCCTCCTGGCTCCCCAATGTCAAGTTGTATTGTGATTTGCTGTTATCCATTAGTAATCCTTGGGCGACACGATGCACAAATCAGGGATATTAGCCTTGCGATGTGCAGTCGATAATATTTGGCTTCATTAATTCCCATGCCCTCGGATGACACCCATTGCCGTTTGAAATCTCATCCCCTCTCTTCTCGCTCTGTACCTCAGCTGTGGCTCAACCAAGCAGCCAGCCAGATAATACGGTGTGAGCTCTGAAACATGTACCATTATAATTAGCTTTGTCAGGTCCTAGCCTCTACAACCCCCATGCAGATAATATGATAATATGTCTTCATAACCAGCTGACCTTACATGCTCAATATTTCTCCCCTTATGAAGATTACATGTCAATAAAGTAATTGAGTCCCCGGGTGTGTGGCAAGTGAAGATTTAGGTTATTGGACTTTTCAGGGCAGTGATGTACGAGCGTTATTATTCTACCTGTCAGGAGATGTGCAGGGGGCTGAGGACAGTCCAGGAGTGTCATAAGGGGGGGGAAGAGATAAGGAAAAAGAGGCTGAGAGGAGAGGAGAGAGGGGGGCGGAATGTTCCAGTCGGAAATGAAGACAGGGCAGGGAGGAGCCGGGATGAAGCCGAAGAGCCAGGATCATTTCTCAGGAGCAGGCGACAGATCCACACTTAATCATGCCCTCATACCTGCACGCGCTGCCCCTCCTTCACTCTCTGCATACGAACAAGGATATGTCATATTAATTAAGAAGAGTAGAGTTACCAGGGAGCCATCCGTCTAACCGGGCTGCACCGAGGCCACGCCGTCGGTGAAATATGCAGCGCAACACAAACCTATCATGGCACTGCTGTCACTCCTGATTGGCTGCTGCAGCCCCATCACTTTAAAGTGTGGCAGGGAATCAGTCTGTGTAATATGATGTGACCGTGGTGCGCGGCATATAATGTCAACTAGGACGCTATTAAAGGTATTACATGCAGCAGAGACTTACAGGACGGTCTGCTTAGAGATATCAGGATACAGCTGTGACGTTTAGCATGTCGACTTAGCTCATTAGCAAACTGTGTCCCTGATAAATAATTTGGAAGAAATTGCAAATATTCTATCGTACAGTTCTAACAAAATGGTGGTTATTAAGACGTTTTAATCCAACTTAGCATAATAATGTTAAACGGAATGCCTCAAGGCTCAGTTTGGGCCCACTTGATTTAAGTAGAAATGGGACTCATTTATGGAATTCCATGCAATTCATTTAGAAAGTTATTCAAATAATATTTCAACATTATGTTATATTACCCAATGGTTTACTGATGCACATTTGGCTGCTCCCTCCTCTTCTAACATACGTCTAAATGTGCAATATTTTAATCAGTATTACATTACTAACAGTATTTGAATTCACTGATTTGTATTATAGAATACTGAGCTCCATTTGGTGGGGACATACATGCATTGTTTCTACATTGTTTTTATCTTTTTCCAGAAAGGCAGTTAAACCTTGCTCTAACTCCCCACATAGTAATTTGCAGTGTGTTACTGACATATACTGACAAATCGTGCTAAATACCATATGTCAGGGTACTTTTGTGATCTGTCATAATTTGACTGTCACTGCAGAGCGCGGGGAAATGGGATGTGAAAATGACTGTGCTGGATTGAGGGCCAGCGATGAAGGTTACACACATTTTTAGAAGCGGAGGAGCAGACACAGGGGACACACAAAGCAAAGCTAAAGGAGATTTCTGAGTGTCCTTTTGTATTAGGCCTGGAGATTGATATCTTCCAGTCAGATGAAGCTCTGATGTGAGTGATCCGGCCTCTCCATCATTGTGACATGCTGCTCTTGGCTAACACTCATGCGCGCTGATGGGCACACCCTACGCCATGAGGGCTAACGCTAACACTAGCACCTTCCTCTCCTCCACTTACTGTGCACGTCGCTCCGCCATCTCTGTTCTTTTATTTCCCCTGCCCTTCTCCACTGTTTTCTGTCACCATGTCATGTCCAATCACTGTTTGGCTGGCCAAGCACTCAGCGGGGCCAGGCAGGGAGCAGGGAGCCCCAGGTAGAGAAGTGCCTAACAGGCGTCAAGATGGCCACTGAAATGACTCTAATAATGGGCTCCCAGACAGGCCGCTCAGTTAGGACGGAGAGTAATAAGTGCTGGATGTTTGCAGGGGAAGGAAGTGTGAAGCAAGCCCGGTGACCCAGGGCAGTGCGGGGAGGCAGGTGCAGCCGGCCAGGGCCCACAGCCACAGCAGCGGAACAAGAGCTCACATCACTATTGACACGTGTCGCACCACAGGACGCATGTTTGTTTAACTGACAGCGTGGTGAGGGTAGGGTTGGAGGATTGGTTAGAAATAGGTACAGCTGAAGACAGTACTTACATTTGGCGGTTGTCTTAAGATGCTAAAAGAAAAATGAAAGCAAATCTGATCTTTCTTTGTGGGTTGGGTTAACAAACTATCTATATTAATAGTATGGCTAAATGTCCTTTTCACTGACTTGAAAAGAAATTGAACATTGTGCCAGCTTATTTTGTGTAGTATATTGTATATTGTAGCTACGTTTCAGATGACATCACAGCATTCTCAGCTATTTATATGCTAATGCTTATATATAGATAGTTAAATGAACAGATCTTGGTTCAAGAGTTGTGGAATTTTCCCTTTTTTTATTACAAGAAACACATCTGAAAGCAAGACATCATCTAGTTCTTCAATCTGAAATCAGCTGACTGAGAATTTAACACTGCAAAGTAATTCACAATCATTGGAAAAACTGTTGACCTTTGACAAGTAGCAAGGGCAATACAAATGCACTCTAGAAGATTGACATGCTAACGTCCCAACTAAAGTCCATAATACTTAAAATAAATTTTATTGGGCAGTTTTAAGGAGAGAGACTACTATTGCAGAAAAGAGTTTGACCTTAGTAACAGCCACTACATACATTAAAAAATCTGGACTTTATTTAAATAATACGATGAATTATGACTCTTAGCCTATTGATTTTTTTATATTATATGCTAAGACTGGGTTTATGGTCTGTGTAAATGTATCAGTCTGAAGGAGCAAGGACACCGTGTATGAAGGCCATAAATCTCACCTCACATTGTCACCTTCAGAGCTCCCGGTGTTAAACTTGAGCACTTCCTCTGTAGCTACGTTCGTCGGCCATCTTTGACTTGATGGAGATTGTGTGTGACAGGTAGTGAGGTGCCATTTTGTCCAGTGAGGCGTGAAGTCCATCATTGTCTATGTACTTGGAGTTTAGTTAACATGGCACTTAGCCGCTGACGTCGCTTTCAAGCCGGCAAAACACTGTCATTGTCGTGTCATTTATCTTTGGCTAACCAATTTTCAGCGTGTTGCCCTCTGAAAGCCTCGCCGGATGCTCCTGGATATGTAAACTACGAAGATTGTGAGTCCTCTATATGCTGACGATTAAATTCAACCTGTTTGAAATACAGTGGTCAATTAGTTACAAAAAAAAAGATCAATTTTAACAGAAGAAGGCTATATTGAAAAAGAAAAACAAACAAAAAAAAAATCCTAAAAAAAAATAAAATAAAACTTAACAAAAAAAGGACATTGTCAAGGAAAGAATAAGACAACATAACAAAATCGAAAATATAGCCAATGAAACAGTTTACATTATAAAGAAAAGTCTGCTGTTTAGTTATAATCTATGACACCTGTTGATCACTATGTTAATATAATTTAAATTGCAATATTAATCTGACGTCCGTGTTGGAAAACTGCCGTGCCCAATGGGAGCTGAATGACAAAATCACTATGCAACACCGTCGGATTCTATGCCTATCCACCATTAAGAAAATAAAATGGGAGAAGGAAGTAAGTACAAAGCAGTGAGCATGTACTGGTGGCAGTGAAAATGGGGGTTGATTGGCGCTATGACATCTTGATTACAGGAGTATAAAGGCATGTATGAATCACGCTTAATACGACTTCTGAGTGGGCAGGTGAAAAGGGTACACAGCTATAACATGGTTAAAAGCTCCAAAAAGTCGATAATAGTCCATTTTGCTGAACATATAACATATTTAGATCACCATGTTACCTTTTATTGTCACTCACCCTTTAGAGCACTATTGCAACACACTCAGCATGCATCCTGCAAATGGAACAGAATTGTTGTGTGGGAGCATGGGTGACATAGGCTTGTATGTGAGTATTAGACAGAATCTTACAGCTAACTGTAAGGAGGGTTTGAATAGGGCCCAGGAGAGATTGCTAAAATACTCAAACACGCATCGATGACATCTAAAACCTCTTCAGGCGTGATTTTGTTGAATGAACAACATTATAACATGGTAGAAAGCTCACAAAATCAATTTAGCATATTGTCCCCTCTTAGAAATTACAAATTCAATCATCAGGCCTTTTATTCTTTAGTTTTGTCATTCGATTGTTGTGTCCTTCCGGGCCACCGTAGAGGCTAACACTTACATTCATCCCGCCAGCGTTGTCCTTCCCAGTGCGGCTATCTGCTAACAAGCTACTTCCCTTTGAACAGTTTTATGTGCTTAATTGACCTGACAATGGGCTTCATTACGCAGTCCTTTTCATGCTGTTTTGCCTGATAATTATTATTTAATGTCTTCCATTGGAGAGCATCATTAATTCAGCCTATCCCTGGCAATGTCACAGAGATCCACAGTGAAGTTATCTGTCTCCACTGATTAATATGACGCTCTTTTGTTATTGAATCCTGTCCCTGTGATTAAAGCTTCATTGACTGACTCGCTAGCCGCTCTTATTAGCAGTGCCATTAGCCCGCGCCGCCAAATCGCTAATAGCTGTTTTCACTTTTCCCTTCTATTTCGGTCAGAGGTGCGCGCCACTTATCTGCCTTTTCTTTTAATTAGAAATCCCGGCTGTAATGAAGAAGACAATCGATCAGCGTCTAGCGTAGCGGGCTGCGTTAGCCGATTTGCTATGCGCGGTGTTGACAGACAAAATGAGCCTTTATGATCACTAGCATCATTAGCGCGTCCATGTGGCCTTAAGGAGACGCGCCGCCTTTCAATAATAATAATAATACCAGAGCCCACTTGTCATTATTATGCTTACACGTGAATTTTTGTTTAGCCGTACTGTAATGCGCGCCCCTCCCTTTAAGCTCTTATCTCTCCACTCCAGAGCTACTGTAAGCACTGTTCTCTGTGTGGAAGAAATGCCAGCCAAATTAATTCCACCATTTTCTTTCCACCATTAGGCCCCCCACGACGCTAATCTTTTTCTTCAGTCAAAATTGATGTGCCCCCAGAATTCAATTTCCGTCCCATCTTTATACAGTAAGCTAGGACTACAAAGACTGATACGCATTTATCTGGTTATAGCTGTAATTCACCCATCAATGAATAATGCCATCGTCAATTTAAAGTGTTTGATTATGGCCATTTAGCCTGCCGACAGTGATGGAGTGCTACTTCCAGTCCTCTCCATAATGTACTAAGATTTCTGCACACCAAATTCCAATGCTTATTAGCAATTAGGCTATATAGCGATTAATTACGCTAAAGAAAATACGGCCGGGCTTTCTCTGTACATAACATATCGAATGGGGCGTTATTGCACTTCAAAAAGAAACATGCGGTAAAATCAACTTAGTATTGATCAGGGCCGGTTGAGCCATGACCTAGCAACCTTCTCCTGACAGCCCATCAGCCCGTGGCAATAGCAAATCTTTCAACTCTCCATCTTGTACAAATTATATATTTATTTTGGCCACAGCGGTCAATAGTCTGTATGTGTGCTGTTTTTACCTGAGTCATGTGCCGATTCCCAAGCCTACGTTCAGTCTGCAGCTCTGTTTTCCCAATAACTCAAAAGTCTACCCTTACTCAAAGTCCAAGCAGAACACGGAATAAACTGCAATGTGTTTGTCAATAACGAAAACAGGACAAATAGTTAATTTTATTGAACAAGAGTTTTGATATGAAAGTGCCTTTTTTATGTTATTGAGTGAACTGAGAGGTTCTAAGTAAACACCTGAACTACTTTATTAGCAACCGGCCGACATAAAAGTACATGACATACTTCCTTTTTGTTAGGTTAAAGAGGGGGGTTTATGCTTAATTCACTTTTTGGAGTTTTCTACCATGTTATAACATTGTTCCCTCATTGAAAACATGCCTGAAGAGCTGCATGTCATATATGTATGTTTGCGTATTCTAAATATGGTGTGTAGCAATTACCCCAGAGAACTGTAATACTCCCTCTTTAATGGTAATACTCCCTCTTTAATGGTAATACTCCCTCTTTAATAGCAATACTCCCTCTTTAAACACACCCTTTGAATCAAACAATATCATAAGTGATGCCAATTTAAGTCCCTGTACCGGCTAACATTACATTCATTGGACTAGTCAATTTTACAAGCATCACTTCTACTGTTGAGCTAAAACTATATTTTAAACACATGAAACCAAGGTGTAGAGGTTTCACTCCTGGACGAATGAGTTATTACACCATCACAACCAAGGTGACTAGCCCAAGGTGTCTAGCTCAAATACACCACCGCAACAGTTTGCTAGAACAACAGTAAGAACCACATAACTGTGAAATCAGCAAGAAACATCATTGTCAAAATATTCAGGGAAATCTGGAAAATCCCATTGTGAATGTTGAACTTGTAGATACTGTACCTGATTTTTACTGTGTTAAAAACAAGTAAGCATCGTAATTATTCATCACAAGGATTTTATAAGTTCTCTTCTTAACTTTCAGAGGCCAGAGCAGAGTGGCCCAATAGCATTTCTCCCTGGACAGTAGTGGAACGTAATGTAGTAAAGCCCTGTACTTCAGTATACATTGTAGGTATGTACTTTAATTAAGCACATTTTAAACTGGATACTTTTTTACTTTAACTTCACTACATTTGAGAGTGGGTGTCAGACACTACACAGCTCATTTCAGGGGCAGCGTTTCATAGTACATCCAATTTTGAAAATTGTTCAGATGGCAACCACAGAGTGTTCAAAATGAGACTACAATATATAAAAAATAATTCCATGTTTTATAAATCACTACAGGGGCTAATGACATTTAAACTTGTTTAAAATAGGAAAGCAAACATGGTAGGGGTGGGGGGTAAGCTTCATTGTTAAAAGACTCTAAATTAATTACTTACTTGATAAGTGAGGACCCGCTCTGAAGACCTTAGCACCCCCTTAGCTTCTCCAACCAAAAATGTCTGGAGCTGCCCCTGGCTCATTTTGACACTATAAGAGCTGCTTTTACAATATATCTGTACTGGAGCATACAGCCTGTAGTCTGTTACATGCAACAATCAAGTACAGCATAAACAATCATTTATTTTAGCCTCATTGACAAACATTTGAGCTTTATTAGCATCAGTCCATCGCCAGTCCTCATTTGCGCCTGTGCATAAATGTAGAAAGAGCAGAAGAGTAGTGTAAGGCAGAGGAGCCATGTTTGGAAGTGTTGACAGGCTAACAGCACCCTGACTGACAGCTCGTACACAGCGCGTCAAGCTAGCTGCGAGAGGCGCCGGAGAGGCAGGCTGACGTCAGGGCTTCATCAAGTGTCAGCACCTATCCACTGTACCACTGCCTGACGGACAGGAGGATCATTATGCACGCTGATACACTTAGGACTGCTAATACTGATTATGAAGGCAGGAATGGGAGAGCGCATGGGAGATTAAACAGGAAATCAATGAGACTTCAAAATATTAGCGCTATATTTGATTTAGGCACTGATATTATAATGACTTGTGTAAATAAGGAAGGTTAAGAATCTCCTGGGCGCAAGTGACATTTATATAACATCACAAGAGTCAAGGGAAGAAAAGTGATTCCACTATGGACAAATTTATCATAAACAAATTCATAATCATTACATAACTCAGTTTGTCTATGGCTGTTGCAATATATAGCCAACTCTTCATGTAACAGCTTGTTTTTTACAGATAACACAAAATGCCTTAAATTACATTAATGATCCATGACAGTAAGCTTTTGCTATAGCCACAGCTGCTCTGGGACTGACCGGCAGAGACATGGCTGCCAATTTGAGCCAGTGGCCTCTCTGACCACCATCGATCATTCTTCCACACCACAATCATACAAAGGTAAGGCCCCAAGGACACAGGACAAGGACTTTTGACACTGAAAGGGGCTGTACATATTTTTTCATGCAGTAAAATTATTCTTGCCGTAGCAGTGGCAGCAAAAGTTCTTAGGGTCAAAATTAGACTGCTGCTGATTTTTTATAGTCCAAGATCCAATAATGCTGGTGTGCTGTTAGCATGCTAGTTGCTGTTAGCATTACCATAATAGCAAAACTTCGCTCTGGCCTCTGAAAGTTGTGAAAAGCGCAGCAGCTCAGTTGGTAAAGTGTCGACTGATCTGAAGTTTGGCGGTTTGAATCACGCTCTCGACATAAACATCATTGGTAGAGAGATCAGAGCCACTGACCCACAGGTTGGTGGTGTGATTCCAGCTCTCACAGACAAATGCTGTTGTTGTGTTCTTGGGCAAGACGCTTAACCCACCTCGCCCCCTGTGTCTGCGTACATTGGTGAATGGGTGAGTGTGTGAGATGAGTGGTTGCTTTGAAGGTGAACAAATGCTATGTATGACCATTTACAAGCTCATTGTGGTGAACTATTGGGTTACTACAATTGCCATATATCATTTTTTAAGACAGTAAAAAATCAGGCAAGTACAGCACCTGTGAAATATATTTTTGCCATCTTTTGGCAGTGAATACATTTAAACACATTTTTCATTTTGATTTGATATATAACTCATCAGCACCTATTCTCTGTGCCTGATGGACAGAATTATCATCATACAGCCTTGTTAGACTTATGACTGCTAATACTAATTAAGAATGCAGCATGTGAGATAGCAGCTTATTAAACCACACACTCATTTTTTACAGTCCATCATCTCTGGATATTTACTGTGGGCTTTCCTCTCCTTCCTCCCGCCTCTCGGTAGCTCGCGCCTGGGTGAAAAATGGCCCACGTCTCCCCCGATAGCTCCACGTGGATGTGGATAGTATAAATGGCTAATGAATTACAGATGAACATTGACGCAAATGAATCTTGCTGATGTTCCCAGGGTTATATGGCAGCTATTTAAAAGTTTAATCAATACTCTGAAGTTGAGAACATGCAGGCGCTGCAGTAGTTTGGCTGCAGTAAACAGCCGGGAGGGGAGCTGCGAAGGCTCCGGCCCGAGGTATGCATCATAATGACAGCTATTTATGTTTAATGGACTAAATATTTTTTATTGGAGCAGGATTAATGTCATTTTCACTGGGCCATGTATGTGTTTGGAGTTTTTCAGGGCGAGGAGCGAGACAGCCGACATCTGTTAAAATGCTTAATGATTACTCCAGATATGACACGAGATAGACTAAATATGGATTCACCTTCATCTTGTAACACTAACCCAGTCTGGATGTGTCACCACGGCTACACAGCACAAGCCCCTGTACTGTACTGTATTATTCTTATCTTTAACCCTATAGAATAACGACGCCAGTATCTAATAACAATTCTACTACAAGACTGCCCAACTGATGAAAAGTTCTTTTAGATTTGAAGAAGATAGAGAGGCTGCGGTGACTAAAGGTTCTGCTGCTGTGGTAGTAGATATGCCGGAAGGGAAATACGTAAAAGGGGCATAATATGTTAAATCTGCTTTTATGTTATAATAGTTAAAATTTCATTACACAAAATACCTCCAACAACATCTTTACAACAACTTCTTTATATTTTAAATTTAAGAGGATTGGACGTAAAGCAAACAAGAACTTTTATTTTTTTATTTTTTTTTATGTAAAACTCATACGAAATATACTGAATGGTATGAATTTAATATATTTTGGTAGTCAAACATGTTATTGTTTTGTTCCATATAAAGTCTTTTATTACACAGAATTGACTATTGTGAGCTTTTAGCCATGTTATAATGTTTCCTCCTCAAAAACATACCTGGAGTTATGTTTTGTTTCATTCACACATGTTTGAGTGACACTTTATTATTAGTCTATCTACATGTGCAAAGCTCAAAATGCTCTGTTCCCCTTATGATGTCATTTAGTGGTAGTTTTCAGGTTAACAACTATTTTTAGCCTCATTTGAACTGTTTTACTCTTAAATACTCCTTATGTTTTTGCTTTTATTGTTTTACTTTTTGTGATTGTCAATAGAAAATCTCTGGTGCACTCACTGAGCAGTGACACAGTTTCACTGAGGCTGAAACATTAGCTGCAACAAGCTGTAATAGCAAATCCAGAGCTAAAATTATCAAAATGATTCTAGTGAAGGTGGATTTAAATATTCTTATACGCCCTAGACACTGGAGCACAGGGGAGGTGGGATGTGACTGCTGTGCTGCCCCCTGTGGACTGGAGCTGGTCTCTCATCATACTGTCCCGAATTGAAAAAAATAGATGGATCACGTTCATATATATTTTTGACACATGCTATAATTAGTCTAATCATTTCCTCACCTTATGTCTTTCTATAATGGTCTTGAGTGCAAATAGAGTTACGCTGAAGAAGTATTTTTCCTGCAGAAGAGCCCAAAGCAATGGGAGAAGTCTGGATGGATGCGGAGAGGAGACGGCATGCTCAGAATAGATAACCTTGGTGTTAAAAGCTGCGTGTGCCGGATGTGTCTGTGTCTGACATATTGATGGCCCTTGAAAAGAGTGGCTCTGATTGTATGCAGGGGACAATCATTACAGCTCTCCATCTCCCTCCACACTCGCCCCTCTCTTTAGGAGCACATCTCAGAGTATGCACATCCTCCGGCCTGATTAAACCGGGGACGAATACGGAGCTGGAGGAATACTGAACACAAGTATTCTGCACACATGTCGTCATGATACCGAAATTTCAAATGTACTTTCAAATTCAATATTCAGCACTGATTCTGCACTCAAGAAGTTGGTTGTATTACAATAACTTGCAGCACAGTATTGATACCTACTTTCTTGTTGTCTCGTTGGGAATAGATAAGTTTAAAACGATACGGCGGAACATTCTATTCTGTGTGTTCCATTTTGTGTTGGGATGAGAGCGGATTGGCTGTGCAAGCGAGGTCTAACCTGCTTCACTTTGCTGTCGGAAAAAGCTGTTCTAAAGCTGCTGCAAAAACTCATGCATGTGAATACTAACGACACGCTGAAGAGTTTGTGAGAGCTAGGAACAAGTTAGATTAGACAAATTTAAATACCGTTTCCTCTTTTCACAGTTTGAAAATCTCATATTCCAGCTTTAAAGGTGTACTGCATAACTTTTCCAATAGGGGTCTGTCACATGCTTGTCTCCATGAAAATATAAATGAATCCATTGCTTGGAAAGTTCCACAGCATGGCATTAAAGTTATCTATCGAGCACTTATTTCATTATGGGTGTGTTTATTGGAAAAACATGCATTCTGACTGTAAATAGGGTCGCCTCTCCAGAGATCTGACTTGTACGGCTGGTTGGCTTACCAGCTCCACCTGCTTGTCTCCATAGAAATACACATCATACTGTGGGACATTCTTGGCAATGCAATAACATCTTGCCAACTACCAAAAAAGTTTAGCAGTGCGCTTTTAAGGGTCTTCTAGCCTCGTATATAAAAGTACATAAACAGAATTGTATAGTATTTCATGGGAAGTGAAATATAAGTAAAAGTTCCCAACCTTAAAGTTGCTTAAAGTGACTGCAGCCATATTCTCCCACATCATCAATAACATTAAGTAGTTCCCAGACTAAGTGCTCTGTACATAGCCTGTGTATAGCTGATTCACACTGCGACAGAATGGCCCATCAAGCCCCCGCGGAGCAGACACATGCTTTGGGTAATCATCTCCAAAGAGCAGCCTTCTCACACACTCCACAACATCTCCACCCAGTACACAGCCCAGCACAGTGGCCCTCCACACTACAAGGTGCTGCGTGACATATGTGCCCGGGCAGCCTGATGGCACCTCCGCCGGGGCACCATGGCAACACAACTCTCGGCGACACTTTGTTAATGTGTCACGTTAATGGCTGCTCCCACTGTTCGCTCCGTTTGTGTGCACATCAAAGGCAGGTCGGTGAGATGTTTAGCGTAGAACTAGCATAGACAAAGATAGCTGGCATATACCGAGAAGCTTTAGGGGCTTAGACTTCACAGTGTTTGATACTTCATTAACTGGGATAACCTGCAATGAATCCAACTTAAAAAGGTCTAAGCATCAACTCTTTTCAAAGACTAAAGGTTGACACAGGCTATGTTTGTGTACATGGATGTCAAAAGGCTGATCATTATCACATTTCTGGAGTCAGATTATTGAAATGTCACAGAAATATCTGAATGTTCACCTGTGCATGTGTTGACAGGACATATTATGCAAAAATGGTAGACTCGTGTGGTAAAGGGAACAAAAAATAAAGAAAATGTTTGAAAGAGTTATTTTAAAAGTCGTACTTTGTCTTCCAAATACAACAGAGACTCTAAAAATCATATGACCGGGTGTTTTTGATCAGCCATAATCCTTAAAGTTATGTTGTGTCTATATAGTGTGCTGCGGTGATCGAATAGTTTGTTGGTGCAGATCGGCTGCTGAGTTTCTATTGGTCAAGAGTGAATGAATAATGGCCTCCTGTAGTGTGTTAAAGAGCTTGTCAACCCTGCTTATGTTCTGTCTTCAGTTAAAGGCCCTGTTCCTGATCATTACTGACTTAAAAACTGTAAAAACTTATTGCCACTTTCTACAAACAGAACAAATTCATTTTCAACTGTTTCGTTTTTGTTTGTCCAAACTTGTTCCTCACTTTCCGAACGCATTCCTAGCATCCTAATTATTCACAGCAATGACTCAACAATCAAAAACTAGCATGCTAACAGCGCACCAGCCTTACTTCCTGTTTCACGGACAATAAGATGCTTTATAATTAGACGCAGGCCGCACACAGGTCTCATTTTGACCGTAAGTGCTGCTATTACAATGCAATACTAATTTTACTTTATTGCATTTATATATATGATACAGACATATTATTTATTTGAAAATCATGCAGCCCCTTTAGTGTATCTCTCTGATTATATTCCCAGGCCCTGCTAGAGTGCCACTGGTCACACATAGTACAGAGTGTGAAGGCTGCAGTAACTGTCCATATGTGACTGTTATCCTCGCACACGTGTGGACCTCCAGTCTACAGACACAGTCCCTTCCACTAACACCTTATAGGAGCTAGTTCTGCTAGCTCAGTGGGAGAGAGTTAGCTTCTCCGTGGGCTTTTGCTAGTATATGAGAGCCCCCAGTGCCCACATGATCACAGCGCTGCCAGACAGAGCCTAGTCCTGCCGTGTCAAACCCACTCTCCAACCATGGCACCCATATCCTCCGGCAAATCACCCACCCACCACCTACCAGGGCCGGCTGTACCCCCCACCAATGCTCCCATAAGTGTCACCAGGCTGCACAAGTGTATGTACCTCCACCGGGAAGGCAGCAGCACAGGCAGAGAGGCAGGCAGGCACGGAGCGCTCCCATGGATGTTATCGGAGGTGACAGCTCCTCACACTTGAGTGTTTGGATCACCTCAAGTCGCTGGGGCTATGAGGGGGAAATGAGCACTGCGCACTACAAAGTCCAGATTTAGATTGACTGAGCTTGTCCTGGGGCCCGCTCGCTCTCCCTCTGCCTCCGCCTGACAGAACACCCACTACAGCTGCGAGGGACTGCTGGGTGCTGCCTGCCTGCGTCTCCGCCACTGTCTCCTCCGCGCAGGCACTTTGAAGGGTGGCGGGGAGCGGGGGCAGACGAGAGCGCCCGTGTCAGGTTTGGTTAGAATCGAGGCTGGCATCAGAATATGCTTGGCACTAATATGGCACCAGTATCTCTGTCCCCATCTCTGCTTTCTGTCACTTAGTTGCCATTCGCTCCCCGCCCTTGACAATGTCTCTTTGGATTATGTGATTGGACTTAGCGCTCGGAGCAGCCCTCATCGCCGTCTCTCCTCCTCTCTTTCTTTCTTCCTCTCCTTCTCGCTCTTCTCACCGGCTGTAATGCACTTGATGTCTATTTAAAAAGCTAGGCCAAAGCTGCGCGTGTTGCCCTGTCAGAGCATCATTGACAGGTCTAATGCCACTTGTCCTTGGCGTGTTGGGTGAGAGGTGACAGCGAGTTGCAGCTGGAGCATTCATCAAGTGGACGGGGAGAGGGGGGACATCAGAGACACGCTCACCAGGCCAGACGGTGTAGGTGTGGACAGGCCGTGTATGGAGACTCGCCTCATAACAAGAGGCACGGGAGGCCATCTTGGTTTCAGACAATTTGGTGCCTTCCTGTGATAGAACTGCACATTTTAATTTTATATACTGTTGTGGGGTTTTTGGATGCACTTTGGTAGAGAACAACTGGCTATTCATATTCATCATATACACTTCTTTAAAAGTGCACTCTGTAACTTCTAGTGGGTGGGTCTCCATTGATATAATAATGTTGCTGTGCATATAATGTTACAGTATGGCATTAAAATGATCATTTATTCAGGTGTTTTTGTTTCTCAAAATAGCATGCATTCTTACTGTGAGCGGTGTCACCTCTCCACTGATCTAACTCATAACTTGGCCTGGTGGCGTCACCTGCATGTCTTCATTGATACATAGGCATAATTATTACATCTCCATGTGGACAAGCAGGTGTCAGTTTCCTGTGATAGGTGCTATTTTGAAGATATCTAACATTTGAAAGATGGAATATTTTGTTAATTGCCTTGGCAACAGGCCCAAACATGGATAACCTAGGATAACCTCATTTATTTTAAAACACAGATCTTTTACCTTGTTCTGTAGTTCTGCATTTTTGATATATGCTCTATATATTTCCCATATTGATTAAAAAACATCCCAGGGCTGATTGGATTGTCTTGTTGCATATAGAGCAGAGTGGCCACGCCCCTGTCCTGCTGCTGGCTTATTGCTTTATGTGCTGCACATGTGAAGTATATGGAGCCTGTATGATGGTGTAGGCTGATGTGGGAGTCTTTTGGCTTGTTGCAGTCAAGCCTGTAGGCTCTGTTAAGAAAGTCTCATCTATTCCTGCTGCAGTGTTCATTAAGAGCCAATTTACCTACACTACAGTTGATTGTTATAAGTGTGTTATGTGTGCTGGTGTGTACAATCACTTCATTTCACACACTATGTTGATGCTTATGGAAAGTTATCCCTTTTAACACTGTAAATTCCTTGTTGACGTTAAAGCAGACCTATAATGCAAAATCTACTTTTTAGAGCTTTTAACCATGCTATAGTTGTTTCCTCTTCTCCCCTGGTAATTATTCATGCATGTTTGAGTAATCTTTATACTCCAGTATTCAAGACGTCCTCCTCCGTTTTCACCACCGTTGGCATACACCCACTGCTCTGTACTTACTTCGACCTCCAATTTAATTTTCTTAATCGGTGATACACGTAGGATTTGACAGCGCCGCGTAGCCATTTTGGTACAAATTTAAATAAATCCAATCCTATGAGTGTAATGTGCAGCTATCCATCGGTGGTGCCGACAACTTTGCAGCTCTTTGTTTTGATGATGTTTATGGCGACATAGATTATAACTATATAGCCTACAAAAAGCATAGTATATCTTCTTTAAGGTGTGCATTATTAACCCCTGATTCCCTGTACAGATGTGCTGTGTCTATATAAGGGAAGTATGTAACTTTGTGGCCTTAGTATATAATATTGGTTACCATAGATCTTGTATGTGGCTTCTGGTGTATTGAATGATTTGTATATTCATTACTGGATGAGTTGATATTAACAGTCATGAAGGTTTAAACAACAGCTGCTTAATACATTCGGTAATGTAAATAAATGGATATTTATGGGGCAACAGTAGCTCAGTGTTTGCCCACTGACTCACAGGTTGGCAGTGCGATTCCAGCTCCCACAGATGAATGCTGTCCTTGTGTCTGTGTACACTGGTGTATGAATCTGTGTGAATGGGTTGACTGGTTCCTTGATGTAAAGCACTTTAAGGGCCTAGAAAGTGAGGAAAGTTCCATACTCTAAATGGTTGCTAATTTGTCAACAAAAAATTCAACACCAAAACCTACTGTCCAGTCCTGAACCTGCATTAATCTCACTATATTTTCTAAAATTGTATTATCTCTAATCAAATTAATCTGAATATCTCCCTGTTTTGTTTTTAGGTCTATTCACCAAGTGTCGTTACGTCTACTACGGCAAGCACTCAGAAGGCAACCGATTCATCCGGAACGACCAGCTCTGATGTCCGACCACCTCCACACAACTACCAGCATAATTATATAACACTGAACACAGCAGGAACAAACCAAGACAAATATGCATCTTTTTATTTCATTGGATTTGATGGTACCATTATTGTAAGCCACAAATCATGCTTCTTAATTAGGGTTGCACTATACATGGCAATCAAATCGAAACTGTAATTAGTATAGTATTAGTTGGTATAATTATCTAATTGCAAAGACTGCAGCTATTTAGCCGATTGGTTTTGTGCACAACAGTAATGATGAAAAGTTGGAACTGTTGCCATAGTAAATAACAATTTCAAACTAAATATTACATCTTTTGAATGGTCCTCAAGATGATGCATACACCAGGAAGCTGCCTTTTCTTGTATCTTAACCCGGCCTCTCCTTTTGAGCTTTTGCCCCGTGCAAGTTTAAAGTCAGGGATGACACTTGAGCTGACATGATTGCCTCTAAGCATCAGCAGAGCCAGCACAAACAAAGCTCCTCTCTCCCTCTTTTTCTCTCTCTCTTTTTCTGTCTCCGTCGGTGACAAACACATCCCTCCAATTGCCTGTGTTCCTCTGACAGCCATGATGGATCACCTATCTACTGCTGCCACTAATCAAGGGTGAAGGGGTGACGGTCACACACCTGGGGCCTGACTCGGGCTCATCACTCTCCCGCCGTGCTCTCTCTATCTCTCTTTCTCTCGTCTCCTCTTCTCTGTCTCATCCCTTTCTTTCTGTCAAGGCACGCACATCTGCGGTTAAAAACATTAAGACATTGATGCACCAGCTGTTTAATATTCCGCGATCAAACTCAAAGCACGATGGGTTAGAGCGAGAAGTTAGTTTTTTACATTTGATTTTGACAAAGATGTTTTGAAGATTTTCTTGTATAGGCACGAGTAGCAGACTAAATGTTTATTAAAGGTGAACTATGGAACTTTTCTGGTGCTGCTTGTCTCCATAGATGTTATTGCTTTGCCTAGAATGTTCCATCGTATGGTATGAAACTGGTCTATATTTATGGAGATGCCAACTTAAAAGTCTGTGCAGAAGCGCCCCAGCTCACAGTAAGAATGCATGTTTTTCTAGATATCCTTAGCAATAAAAATATTTTTAATTAAATGAAAACTATAGAGTTTAATGGACAACTTTGGGGCATTCCAGGAAAGGTAATATAACCATGGAAACCACCTACTAGAAAAGTTTAAATCTGAACTCTATGGCATTGAATTTGCCTTGTATTTCTGAAAATAAGGTCAACTAAGCCTGTTCTATTTTCTGAGGCCTTATCAATAGGGTAAACATTTGGAAATAAAACTTTTTATTTGTTATTGTTACAGTGATTACCAGCAGCAAAATATCTGAAATATTTTTGTCAATTACTTAATAAAAATATAATAGATTGAAATGTTATAAAATGTATAACTGTGGGCACTTAAAAAACACTTCAGAACATTCTATCACTGTCTTTTATGAAGGCAAAGTGTATTTTATTATTTTAGTACATTCCATTTACATTTTATGTCAAGTTTTTTCATCTATTGAATGTTTAAGTGTCTCATATGTTTAACTGATTGTCTGTAGATCAAATACAGCCTGTGCAACAAGCATATGGAAATAGAACCATGAATTTCAATCCTATTCCTTGTTAGTGTGCCTCTATAGTTTTGCACTGTATTCACTATTATTGACTCAGGTTTTGTCAAATGATAAATGAATGACTGTAATGAAAATGAATGCTCATGTACAGTTTGTACTGGCTCATTAAAGACATTTGACTATGTCAGCCCTGTGTTCGCTGTGTCTCTATAACTCATAGACTGCTATACCCTCATCTCCAGCCATCAAGTTGGCATGCACAGCTGCATTAGCCTGTTAGCGCTTAGCTTCCGGAGGTATGTGTGGCTGTTTAAGTGTTATAGATGTCCAGAGTGTGTGTGTGTGTGTGTGTGTCTACAGATGAGTGCGTCAGTCACAAAGACCAGAGAGGTCACATTCACCCCCAATATTTGGTCACCACTGTAGTTTGCACATGTTGGTGCACACTACAAAGGTTTGTGCACACTCCACATGCAAGTGCACACTCTAATAGTGCACACTCCACAGGCTAGCGCACACTCCACATGCTAGTTCACACTCCACATGCTAGTTCACACTCCACATGCTAGTTCACACTTCACATGCTAGTGCACACTCTGATAGTGCACACTCCACATGCTAGTGCACACTCCACAGGCTTGTGTACACTCCACATGCTAGTGCAGACTATAAAGGCTAGTGCACACTCCACATACTAGAGCACACTACACATGCTAGTTCACATTACACATGCTAGTGCACACTACATAGTCTAACACAGGGTAGTATGGTGTCTAACCCTGTGCGTCTTTGTTCTCCTATGTCCACTTCCCCGGTCACACTGACATGGCGGCGCTCAGGAGCTGGTCACTAGTGCAGCTCCTTCAGAGTGACAGGGTTGATTTGTCTGTATTTTGATATGCTCCGAGCTGAGTGGGGTTGACAGGCAGAGGAGGCAGGAAGTGGGAGCCACAACAAGTTCCCCCCACACCACCCAAATGTCATGGTTCCCCTGGCTGCTGAAAAGAGCAGACATTTAAAAGTTTGTGACATGTGTCAGTGGCACTGCCATTGAGCCAGTGTGCCTGACGGAGCTGGAATTGACAGGCCCCAGTCACCGGAGCTGCTGGAGCTGGCTCCGGGACACACCAAGTTTGGTGCGTGTCACTTCCTATCTCCGTCAGGGGCGCATCTGAGGCTGCCAAGGCAACACAGAGTGCATTATGGGATGGCAGACGGTGGTCTGACATATGTCTGCCGTGGATGAGTGTGTGAGTGGATGAATGGTGGACAGTGGATTCATTAAGGTTTACCTGTAGGCAGTGGGCTGTGACCTCTGGAGATACGAGATACAGAGGCAGACTTCATCAGAGCAGATCAGTGACATTCAGCTGCAGCCTGCAGGCCTCTGCGCAGACAGCTACAGAGAGATATCTCTACCGACGCCATGTGTCCCTGTGTCTCTGTGTCAGAGCACATGTGGAACGTGTGTTCACAACAATCACTTTCACCAACAGTCTGTGACAAAGAGCCTCATTTTTGACCTCTACTAACACCAAACGACAGCCACTAAACATGAACCATACTACATTACTTCAAATATTGTATGTTATAGATTCGGTATAATGTTACTACCCAGAATGAACAATAATAAAGATATTAGAATATATAAAGTGCATTTCTATATTTGTGATTTCTTAGTTTCTTATACAGCATAAGGTACAATCACTCAGTTTCCTAGCAGCAGACTTGACTTCACCTCCCCAAAAGGCACGTTGTGTGTGCCTGCTGTCAGCAGAACTAAGGACCAATCATTGTGTCAGCCTCCATCACTCATGACGGACTGGCACCAGCTAATGCAAATGTACACGAGGGCTAGCAATGCTGCGTGTGAGTGACAGGTGGCCAGTGATAGCAGAGTTGCACAGGGCCGAGATTCTACTGGCTCCAGAAAAAAAGAAAATACTGCCCCTCCTCAACTCCAGCATCTGTGAGAGAGAAAGAGGGAGGAAGAGAGGGAGAGAAAGAGAGAGAGGGAGGTCTATTTCCTGCCTGTACATCCTGGATGAGTAACATTTGTCATTGGGCCCTGTGACGGAGTAATTAGCTTGTCACTGGGCATCAGGCTGAGCTGGCTCTTTCCTCTAAGAAAGATGGACAGAGTGACAGAGGAGCTGACAGCCAGTCGATAATGTGGCAATTAATGTCATAAATAATTCCACTGCCAATTACATCCGAATGGACTTTCACCCAGAGCGGCACTCCCTCCTCACGCGGCCGGAGGTGGGACCAGCGTCTGCGCCCTGTTATTACCAAGCTTTTAAAGGCACGCACGCCCCAAATTTAAGCCCATTCTGATGGCCAGGCCCCGCCCCTGATGCAGACGGGAGAGGGAGAAAGCACCAATGCATGGAACACTGCTGCTAACGGTATTATTATAGCAAAAAACACTGACTGAACTATTTGAACGTCAAAGCACTTTTTTGTTCATTATATTCAGTATAAACTGCCATCACTGTTTTAATGTAGTACTCTCAGTATATGGTGGCAATTCATAAAATAAATGCATGCAAAGTAAGCTAGTGAAATACAAAAGTAAAGTTCATGTTTATTTTCTGTTAAATTTGTGCCTCCCTGTTTTTTTTTATATTTTTGTTCTATATCTTAAAAATGTAATAAAATGAACTATATTTATTAAATTTAAAGGTGCACTAACTTGAAATCAAAGCTCCTCAATGACAAAGTAAAGTTGAGGGACATAGACAGATAAAAAAAAAAAATACATTGATTAAACTATTTTACAGTCAAGATTGAACAGAAATGACATAATTTTGCTTCTAAAATGGTCACAATTATTATGTTTTAGTTCTTATGATTACGTTGTGAACTGAATAATCACGATTATCGATTAACTTATTAACTTAATAGTCTTGACATCCTTATACCATACAGTAAATGACTGCAAGCAAAGAAATAACATCTCAACGGAAGCAAGCCGGTAACCACCTCCAGAAAAGTTACATATTGTAGCTTTAAACTATGTATTCTCATTATGTATTTATTGCAAACAAGACTGCTGAAATACTAGCCAACCAATAGCCAGTCCTGGTTAAATACAATAGCACATGTTTTATTACTGGGTAGAATAATCACTTTTTTAATCATGTGTACTACGTAAATGAACAATGATGAAAAAAATGTTTCTGTCTCACATTAAAGCTGCAATACACAACTTTTTGTGTATTGTAAAATCTGAATTCTGTAACAAAAGTCAGACCACTGCATGCTGCAAACTTGAAAGAGCGTACGGGCTTTGCAGCGGCGGTCCACCCTGTTCTAAAGCTGTGTTAGTGATCAGAAATGTCATGCATGTGAATACCAGCGATGTGCCAAAACCTAGGCGCTCGTTAGATTTACTTGGACCTACTTTCTCTTTTCATTGTTTGAAAATCAGGTACCCCGGCTCTAAAAAGCCTAAAAATAAAGATGAACAGAGTAAGTTCCAAATGCTAACTAATCCATGTGGCGTGGCCTTTCTGCTGCTCTTGGCGCGGGTCACGGAGCAGGACCAGGGGCTTTTCAAATGCCATGGCAGCCTGTCCATAAAGAAGATCACGGCTGATTTGAAAATGCAGACAATTATGTGAGAGAGATCAATAGGAGCTGATAGTGTAAAGGTTGTCCAAGCTTAAGCAACAGTGAGAATATTGATCCTCGCGCGAGCCGTGTGTGGGAAAAATGATATGTGTTCTGAGCCCGATACAGGTTAATCAATGAGCAGGTGAGAAGGCATGATGAGAGGCAGGAGCGAGAGCGCAGTGTTAGCCATACCAAATATGTCTTTAGATCACTCGTCTGTATGTATCTTTGTGCTAACGTTAAATGGCATTGATGTTATGGCTAATGTATTGCAATGAAAAATAAAACATTATCTTTAGAATCATTTTGGTTTGTAGACCTTCCCTTTTGTTCCATTTGCTTGTTAATCTCCTTGGGTGAGTCAATAGTATTTACACATAGATACAGACCTGTCTTTCAGAGCTCTCTTCAGTGTACCACACCTTGCATTGTTTTAATTCCACATGTTAATCCTGAGGTCAAACCCGCTCTTGACTGTCATGAGGGGCTGTCTGGTCACAGCTCACCATGTGACCCACTTTGTAATATCTGATATTTGGTCATTGTGGTATAAATAGTCAGAGCTCAGAGGCTGTGGAGGAAGGCTCTGGTGGAGATACTGGAGGCTGGTAGAGTGTGGTTAGGCCCAGGCCCTGATTGTGATTTATATATTAGGTCAAACAACTTCACTGCATTTTCATAAACAAATACATTTAAAAGTCAACCAATATTAAAACTTGAAAAACAGAAGTAGTTCATTTTTTACAGTTTTCAGTGGCCCAAAGTTATTCCACACTTACTTTATGGGAAAAGTTTATTCTGTCTCACGTTTAAGCTGAGGAAAGTAGCTGAAACACATGAAGCAGATAAAGACACTCTCCTCCCTCACAAAAACAAGTGTTATTTCAGCTTCTATTCCTCACTTGTCTGATGCATTCTGAGCATCCTAATGGTTCACTGTTATGAGTTTGTAAAGGCTTTTCACAACTCTCAAAGACTAGAGTGGAGTTTTGCTGTGACGGTAAAAGCTAAGAACAACTAGCATGCTACTGCGCGCTTCCTGGACAATTAAAACGCTTATATAATATTAGATGCAGGCAGTACACAGCGGACTTGCTCAAAAAAGGGTCTTTGAACCCAATTCGCTACAATCACTCAAACTTACATCATCATATTTACATGCAAAGACGCATTATCATTTTCTTTGACATCTGTCATCGCATGAGATGTCATTGTTTTAATTGGAATGTTCCACGGTACAGAATTAAATTTATCTAAGCCATATCTGTGGAAAGGCAACTCCACTCACAGTATGTGTTTTTCAAGATACTGTTCAGCAATAAAAACGCTGTAATGAACTACATGATAGATAGGTTTAATACAATACTGTGGAACATTCAAGGCCAGACCAACAAAATCTCCATGGAGACTACAAGTATGTGATGATGTCATACTCCCAGAAGGACGGAGAGGGGGAGGATTTCCATATTGATTACATTGTACTTTGCCACGAAATATCCGAAAGGTAAATGCACAAATGTTGGACCTGATCACTTCTATTAGTGAAAACACCCGAAAACTCACTGTATGACACCCCAAAACTGCATTTTAACATTCCACATTTTAGCTGCCCCTCATCTGTATTAAATATCACTGATGTGTAAAATGTGGTGATGTCTGAAACCCAGCAAATCTATTCCCTCTGCAGCTTTACCCAACACGACTCTAACTCCACTAACTCTAAGTAAAATCAGAAAGAAAGATTTGTAAAAGGCGTATTATAACATCTCCTGTAGCTTGCTGTCTGCTGCCCTCATCCGTCTCCACCAGCGTCGGCGTCTGCCCCATCAGCCTGACACTAAACTCCATATGAATCTACGAGCAGAGCACTTGTATTGTCTGTAACGCCGGAGCAACAGCCTCATAGCACTGCGGATATGCCCTGTTCTAATATATGGGCCTCTCCCTCTCTCAAGGTCGCGCCGCGCCGGCCTACATAATGCATGACTTCCCGTTACTCTTAGCGACCGCAATCATGGCCGCCGAGCCTTGAGATGAAAATTTGACTAAGTAAATCAGCCACCTCACTGGCATTTCTATTACCCGTGCTCGCGCTGACAGGGAAGATGTATACCACTAAATAAAAACACGCGCTTACAAATCATATTTACTGCAGCGGGGTTATTGTTATTCTTTCATATCGCCGCTGTAGTCGGCTCGGAGTGCGCGGGAGAGAGTGCGCGCTTGTGTCTTTGTACTTTATGAGGATGACTGTCACTCCTCCACTCGTCACTGTCCCCTGGTTAGAATGTGTGTGTAATTATTGTGTCACGTTATTGCGATGGAATAGCTAGCTTTGAATGCGGCAGTTAAATGACCCTGTTAGCATAATTAATTTGAGCATCCGGAGGGGGTGCAAAGTCATGAATATTAATTATGGTCGGCGTTAAATTTTGTCAGACAACAACGCAACATGTTTGCGTTTGGAGCTGATGTGTTTGATGAAATGAGGGCGAGCGGTCTGAATGCGAACGGGCCAAGATTTGAAAGGGTTTTGTTTATAGCGGAGACAATAGTGTTTACAGTACACAAACACACAAGTGAGACAAGACAACAGCTACTGTGAATTTACATGAATCCAATAATATCCACCCCGTCAAAGTCAACCATTCTGGATGAAAATAGAGAAAATATTGTGCGATTTAACTACACGCATGTTCAAATGTATGTCTGTGCACTAATAATCATTTATCGGCAAGTTAAAGGTTCTATACTACGCAAAACTGACTCGTGTGAGCGTTAAATCATGTTATAATGTTGTTAACTTTTCAAAAACAGACCTGGAGTTGTGTTTTGCTTCATTCACACATGTTTAAGTAACTCTTTATTATTAGTCTGTCTACATCTCCAAATCTCAAAATGCTCAGTTCCACCTTGTGATGTCATGAAGTGGTAGTTTTCAAGTTAACTCCAGGGCTGAAATCCTCCAAATGATTCTAGTGAAGGTGTATGGAATTTAAAAACACAGTGGAGCACTTCCTGTTTTACCACATGACATCACAAGGTGGTGTTTTCTATCTGAGAAACGAGCTCCGCCATAAACATGTGAGAATGAAACAAAACACAATTCAAGGTGTGCTTTTGATGAGGAAACATTATAACATAGATCAGAAAATTGAGCTCTATGGGCCCTTTAAGGACTGGCTGTACAAATGAAACCAACCAGCTTCAGTTAGAAATTGAGGCCAAGGGCAAAAGAATAAAAATTGCAATTTTCTTGGACCCAGATCACAATTTAAATTTTATCTTGATTCATATAAACTTGGCATCTCATCTTCTTCTGAAAGCTCACACTTCATTGAAATTAGTTGAATCTACCTGTCATTCACTCAGAGCATTGTTGAGGCAGAAAAAGGGTCGAGAAAAAGGGTCTATGTTTGAACTCAGAGCTGCATTCAAGGGAAAATGGACAAGTCACAACATAACTTTACTTGGATGAGATCATAACCATATCACCCAGTCCTACAAACAGCCAATTTATCCCCCACAGTAGTGCTTTTTATGTCTACATTAACTATAACAACCTTCGGTAAAGACCGAGCAGTGTAAAGAAAGATACAATTGTAGCCGTCAGCTTCAAAGTTGATCACAGACACAGATTTGTTCACTTAAATGATCAGAACAAGTCCAGTGAGGCCTATATTGATTTTTCAAAGCAGAGAGGAGCACTTCCTGTATTAGCACCTAATGACATCACAGAGGGGGAGCAATCCTGGAGCGGGACACAGCCTAAATATGCAGGGATACTTAAACATATGACAATTAAACAAAATCGGTCTATTTCTTTTCTTCTAGTAGAAATAACATACGACATATAGCCTAGTGCTAGCTGGTTTTGACTTATGGGACTTTAATGCGCACAGTTACAGGACGTTCTCCGCCTCGGCCCCTGCCCTCCGGAGCCCCCCAAACACATCAGAGACCACACTCTCCAGCTTCAAAAAAGCCCTGAAACCAAATGGTCTTCAAATAACTGCTTCTTTCACTTGTGTTTTGTCTGTCTTAAACTATGTGAAGTGTCTTTGAGCGTCATTGAAAGTGCTATGTAAGTATTATGTATTATTATTATTATTATTATCGATGCTTCCACAAGAACTATTAACAAAACGAGGCTGTGGGGATGCTGGCCCCATGTGGTCAAAGTATGAGGCAGACTTGAATAAAAAGTGTCTTTTGCTAGATGGAATTTATTTAAAAATGACTCCGGTTGAAATGCAAAAACTCCAGAAAACAACATAAATTGTTCACACAACTAAACAGAAAAGTAAACATCTTATTATTATAGTATCACAGCCTAACTGCTTAGTTTACGAGGGTCTAAGTCCCTTTAACAAAAGTGTTTAAAATAAAACTATAAATACTGAAATATGGAAAACAAAATACACAAAGACACAACCTGAAAGGCTTTAGAAATGGCCAACACTGGACACACCCCCTCTATGTCTGGACCATGTTAGTAGTGAATGTGAGTTTGTTCAAGTGAATTATATAACTTAAATGAACAGGTTCAACCAAATAAAATATCTTGAAAGTAACTTGTGTATGTGTGATATTTAACTTAAAGGTGAACTATAACTAAACAGATTAAAACAAACAAACCGGGATAGTGGGTCCACTTTAGTTGGTTATTGAAAAATTATGGGCCACAAAATGAACAAATGCGTGAAATGAATTAAAATGAATGAGTTTAATGGAACAAAAGCCGACTGTCACAGAGGCCATATTCTTTAGCCCTAGGCTGTCAACACTGGGATTTCTTTAACTGAGTAATTGTGTATTAATATTGCAGTTCCATAGTATGTATGTAATGCATGTAAATGCACGCCCTTTGTGCACATAAATAATAATTACATATAGGCCTGATGCCCGATTCTTTACTTTATTACCCATAGGGAACATATAAAAATGTGATAATGAAACAGTGGCCAAAACAATGTCTCTGTATGGAATATAAAACTGGACACCAGGCTAATTTAAAACATACCATTATAATATTAAAGCGACAGTTTATGCCACATCAGTTAACAGTGGGCACATGTATTTGGCAGAGAGCATAGAGTAATTATACAAAATGTTAATATCCCTCCTGAGGCTAACAGCACAAGGCAGTGACTTTACACGCTCCACTTGGATGATCAGACGTTTGCTCGCACAATCCTGGAACTATTGGCATTTCCTGGCCTCCTCTGATTTGTCCTCGGGGTTTACAGTCTGAACTGTGGAGGATCGGACCAGGAAAAAGCGGGGTATTCCCCAAGGAGAGATGGAGCTTTTCTCACATGGGCAGTGCAGTCAGCTCCACTCAGGCACAAAAGAGGAGTTGTTCTATACAGACTCTGTGGACATGTTTCTTCCTCACAGCAAAAAGGTCCCAGGTTTGATTTTCAAGCCAGGCGAGGTTTATCTGTAGATTTATGTACTCCCAAAAGGTTGTTTGGAATGATTTGGAGCTGTATCGGAGCTAGTATAAGACCACATACGTCCATAAAACACTATACAACCTACCAGGACGACTAAAGGATTACACAGATACAAGGCCACATGGGAATATAAAAAAAAGTACTATTATTTAATGTTGAAAATGACATTCTACTATCTGTATGAAGACTGTTTTTATTGTCATTGTGTTATCAGAATCTGTATTAAGGATCAAGCTTATTCTTTAGTATCGAAATTAAGGAAAGTGGGTTTCCTCAAGGTATTGTGCTTTCCCCCTTAAACATTCACAACAGGTTAGCAAGGTATAAACTATGAATCTATACGGGTTGTAGCTTCCTGTTTATAAACGCAATTTTGAACACTCGACTCAGAATATAGGAGTCTCACACATACTGTCATATACTGATGATGTCATTCGTAGGTGACAAGAGCAAAGTCATTCACTAAAACCCCTGATGACAAAGTACGTACGAGGGCACATAACATCTTATTTTTCTTAGATCATCCAAACTCGCTCATAGTTGAAAAATGACCTATTGTCTCTGAGGCCACTTTTGATGAATTGCCTTTGAACTGTAAAGAACATTCTTCCATTACGCACGATATATACCCATGACCCGCGGGTGCTCCGGGCCTTAGGGTGCTCCGGTGCTGCATGTTAGCCTGGCTGGTATTTCCTCTCTCATCTCCTCCTCTCGGGGGTCTTCTGCGGGGCACCCATCTTTAAGCGCCTCGCCTTGGCCTTGGCCCGTCACGGTGACATACAGGCTGTGACTAATGGTGAGGAAAAGGAGGGCGGGTGGGGGGGGGTGGGGGGGCTGGTCTGGTCTCTAAGATGGCCGAACTAGCTCCTGGGGCAACACGTAAATGAAATCCTTGAATCATGAATACTGGGACGGTTACAAGCGCTATTTACGGCGGTCCCACTGTTTTATACGAGTTAATATTGGTGGTCAGTGGTCGCGCTCATGTTTAAAGAATGCACTTGTGTCTCTGTGGAGAGTGTCTGAGGGGAGGTTATTGACTTTCATTCGTCTCCCTGAAAAGTGCTGCTCCTTTAGAAGGCAGGGCAAGAGTATATAAGAAATTCTATAGTAAGTCTTTTTTTTTTACTGCAATTTCAGATGTATGTTGTTAATTTATCCAGTTTTTAACATCTAAGCGTGATTTGTATATTCAGTAGACCATCCAAGTGTGGAGTGAATGAATAACGGCACTGTAAAACGTCTTTGAGTGTGCAGAAAAACGCTATATAAATCAGATGTTTGGTTACTGTGGGTTTTTTTTTACTCTATGGGAACATTGTTTATCAAGCACGCAAGTTAAATTATGGAACAGCTGCTACAATGAGCTATAAAAAAAATACTTCTCTTTTACAATTAAAAATCAATTTTACAACAATAGTAACGGCAAGAGATTTGAAATAATAACATTAAGTATAGTTTTGTGATAATTGGAGTAAAAGCTGATTTTTTTCTACATGTGATGAGGTAAGAGTAGGCACCATAAGCGTCTGCCTACACCGGGTCATGGACTTATTTTAGTGTTCGATTTGATTGTAAGGTTCTGCATAGTGAATCTGTTTTATCTTATGAGCATCAAACTGAATCTAATGGATGTCGACTGCACTGAGTTATGCATCGACCAAACAATAAATAAATGAAAATGAAATGAATATCTGCTGTAATAACATTTTGATGGTCAAGTTGTCTCGCTAGTAACCTTCCAGTCTTTTTACATTTTCATAAAAACATGATTTAGTCCATAAAAGTCCAAACTGTTTTCATGTTGTAAGTTTAAACTGACATATTTTTCTACATAGTTTTAAAATTGTCCAGCGAATTACTTTTTTCAAGTTCGCTGATTTGGTTTTTTCAGAAGATAATGTAGCTGACCATAGGAAAGTTGTTAGTAAAAAGAGTCATTTTGAGTACCTGTAGGGTTGAAAATGTTTATTGGTCCAAACATATCACGAAAATGCGGTGTTGCCATGGAAATTATCAATGAATTTTAGCACAGATATGACGAATCTGGAAGAGTAAAGGGTTTTATCCCAGATGCCCTTTCTGATCATCTTCATTCAAGATCTCATTAACTTATCACCTAAATATTTCCATCAACCGTTCCATCAAACACCAATAGTTCAACATATGTGCACAAAGTGAAATTTTTCTGGGAATTTGCAAACTAACCAACAAAAACTAATTTTGCTTTTGCAATCAACCTCCAACTGTTCAGAACTGGCAACACTTGAGTCCATTTATTATTTACTATTTACAAAACCCACTATAACTTCAGGACTCGAAGTTAACAACAAGTTCTTATCATCTTTCTCACCACAATTCTCCATTTCCAATATGCATATGTGGATTCAGCGCCAATAGCAACAGATATCGATCCCTGCGCGCTGATAGTTAGAATGTCCGTGAGCGAGGAGTTTGATTGGTTGTTGTGAACGTGTGGGTAAATTCTAACCATGAACCTTGGCGTTTGGGTATTAGCATTTCCTCCTCTCTCATCGGCCTAACCTTGTGTGTCTCTCCAAACATATTGATCAGGCTGTGAGAGAGGAGGCAGGATACAAAACAAGTTCAGAGGCTACATCTGAATGGAATACGCTTCGCTAATAGTAGCTCATTATTTTTGTTTGACGGTGCAATGTCGGCACGAGTGAGAGCAAAGAGTGGAGATGACGGAGAAGGCAAAATGGTTAGCTTAAAAACACTGTTCGCAAAATTATCTTCAACTATTTCAACTTTTTATGGTTTGTAGAGGTTCACAAAGTTGGAGTTGTTAGACTGTTAATTTCAAAATATTAAATGTATTTAAAGGTTCACTGCATAACTTGGTGAAGGGTAATGCCAGCTGCTTGTCTCCAAGGAAATATTATTGCTTTGCTAACAGAATGTTCCACAGTATGGCATTAAAATTATCTCTATGAAGACAGTTAAGTGCTGTCACCAGGCCAAGTTGCAAACCAGATCTGTGGAGAGGCGACCCCACTTATAGGATGAAAGCTTTTTTTTGAGGGGATTTTGAGCAAGATAGAAAAGTTTAATTCGATATGATGGACTATTTCAAACAAAGCAAGTGCAACTTTATCATCAAGGCCATTTGATTAAAAAAAATTAAAACCGTATCTTTTATTTATCTTTTTTGTGACTTGTATATATCACAAGCCCATTATGACCTTTTACACAGAGTCAGATCTTCAGTTATTTTAGCGTCGTCATGGCACATTTTGAAGCACAGTAGCTCAGTTGGTGTTTGTCCACTGATCTGAAGGTTAGTGGTCACTGGGCAAGACACTTAACCCACCTTGCTCCTAGTGTCCACTTACACTGGTGTGTGAATGTGTGTGTGAATGTGTGTGTGAATGTGTGTGTGAGTGTGTGAGTGGGTGAGCAGTTCCTTGATGTAAGGTGCTTTAAGAGCCTCGAAGGTGGAAAAGTGCAATATAAAAATGTGACTATTTACCATTTATCATTCAAAAGGCCTGAGCTGCAACAAATAAATAACAGGAAGAAGAAATAATTAGCCATCGAAGTTGATTATTCATTCCTGTTCGGCTCAAATCTTATTGTATTGCAGCAAAAATACACCTAATCTCCTGATTTTTACAAAGAAAATAGACACACAATAAATAGAGCCCCAAAACGTATTGTTCCACCTATCATATACTGAATGATAAATCGATGTAGTAATGAATTTGACAGGCCTAATTAGCATTAACCGTTACATTCCTCCAATCCAATCAAAATTATAGTTGCCATATATTTCCTGTTTGTAATGCTGTACACTCTTGTGCTGACTTTCAACACTCCAATAGCTCATATATGAGAATATCAAATCCAAAGTTGTGCATCCATTATATTCAAAAGAGCATTGACCTTTGACCTGCTCTGCCCTGTGCGTGATCTCACATAAAACACATGACACCAGAATGGACTTTTTATGAATTGTCAATCGTGCTCTTAGATGTAGTAAAATATGGTTTAACAGATGACCGAGAAACAAAAATGAGAAGAAAACAACACCCTCAAAGTTTTGGGGTCTACACTGGAGCACTCCTGCATGAAAGAGCGAATACACCGTCTTGTTTTGGCAAATGGTTGCACATAGTAAAATTCACAATCCCGCTTTGTCCATTTTGACGTTTGACTTTCATTTCCAAACCAATCCGTCAGTGAACTTTTCGAGAGACCAGATAACGAACACAAACAACAAACGACAAAACATCCCTCCGCCCTCCGCTCCTCTGTTGTCCTGCTTTAATTCTGTTAATCGGCCTCAGGTAAAGATTAGCTGCTGCTGCCAATTTAACTCAACCTCAAATGATGCCGCTACAAGGTCACTTTTTCTTCGTCTGTCTCTTTCCCTCCTCCTCCTCCTCCCTTGCTCTCTCTCCTTCTCTCTCCATCTATCTGTCCGTCTCCTCCATTCCTCTCTCCGAGCGCGGGATTGAGTTGTCATGTACTTCTAATAGGCAGCACGGGGAATCATTAGTCCGGCTCTGCTCCCTGACTGATGGCTATTTCGCTCCAATCATCTGCGCCTCTGGACCGTGTGTGCGTGCCGTACTACACAATGAGATACCCCCCACACCCCCCCCCCCCACACACCCCCTCTCTCTTCACCTACCCCCCACACCCCCCCCCCTCGCCCCAGTGCACAATGCGGGTGTATTGACAGCGTGTCACAGCTGAGGGGAGATGTCTTAATCAACTCGGACACAGCGGGCATTGATTTGACAAGCCACGGTAATGACCTCCTTGTTTTGGTAAAGGATCGCTGTTTACCCGGAGTTGGCGAGCATGCCTCATTGTCATGGAAACTATTATCACGGGGAAAGAGTTGCCGGTTCAATTCCCCCTCCCCCAGGCGCTCGGCTTGTCCGATGTCTATGTAAGCGCACTTTGCAGATATTGATATGTTTGGGTTTGTACGGTGGCCGGCGAGGGTCAAAGGCAAATGCGGCGGTGGTGGGTGTCGCCGTTTTGAACATCAGAGGGTTACAGGAGGGGTAGATCGAGTGAGTGTTCCCATGGCGACGTACTCGTTTACCTGCCCGACAGCACTTGCAAGGGCAGAATTATTTTAAATCTTTGAGCGCATTGATTGGCTAAATGACCCATAATGGCTTTTTACGCTGACAGTTGGGATTCGCAGGGTGTAATTGAGGAGGATTACATTTTCAATTGGCATAATGATTGTGAAAGCGCTCCAAATACTGTCTGATTGTCCATTGTGAAAGCCCTCCTTACGTTTGGTGTACAAGTCGACACCAGTCAAATGGGCTGATTTCACATGGGTCACGGTTTAAAAGGTAAAATTGAATTAAATCCAAACCGTATTTAGAAGTGGAGGTCATGTTTAATAATGACCTGCCTTGTTCCGAGTTTTGAAGACACCATTAGGACTACAGAAAAAATGTAATCTCAATAAAATAGGCCTATGCATTTCTAATATTATGGTAAAAAACTAGTGCGCACATTCAACAATCTAAAGTCGTGCCACATGGGCTTGGCAAGTTTTTAGGGTTGGGTATCACATTGTGTCAACAATTATGACTGTTGACATTAAAAATAAATGTTAATTTGAATAAAAAGGTTTTGTTTATTCTTTTAATATGCTTTACAAACAGCCTTGGCAACACAAGCTGAAAAACAAACAACAAGCCCACTACTTTTACTTTGCTATCGACTGAAATGTTCCAGGGCAGGAGTGGGGGCAGTACTGACTAAAAAAGATACATATATTTACTGACTTAATATTCTTTGAGAGCATGCCGATGACTACATTCAGACGATATGGTAAATTTCTGGTTATTCATGCATCTTTAACCAATCTTTAATCACTTATTTTCAAGACGCCATATTGCTGATCAATTCCCATGTTCACCGCAAACGGTATACACCTACTACTCTGTATTTACGCTGTTCTCCAATTTTATTTTCTTAATGAGTGATACGGGCAGGATGTGGTAGCGCCATTTAACCAAATTTTTGTACAAATAAAAAAAAAAATAAAATCTGCTCCTCGATAGCATGATCTGCAGCTATCCATCGTAGGTGCCAACTATATTAGTATGGTGTTTACGGCGACATTAGCTCTCATTGTGCATCTTGTTTCTTTGATTAAGTATATTTAGATGAATTGCAATTTAAAATATCCAAATTATAATATAATGATCCACAGATGTCATAGATTATAACTATATCGCAGACACAAGCATAATAGGTCTTCTTTAATCCAGTTACAGTGTCATTACCTGGTCTGCTCATCCGAATACCACCCCGACGCATTTTTCTCCATTCAACCTGGTTTAAGATCTGCAGTGCAGAAAGAATATAATATTAAAGACGTAATATATCACCACCTCGCACATAAATAACCTAAATCTAGCTTATATAACGCAACTAAAGCTAACTACATTTGCTTTTCTGCCCCTATCACAACTCACCTGAGCTTTTGTTCTCCTTGTCTCCCTCTGATAAAGACACAGCGCAGTCAATAGCCAGGATCTGGGCTTCGACTGCTCTGTCAGCCGCTGTCAGCCCCCTCAGCCCTGTGTGAATGAGCTGCACAGAGGACGGTAAATATTATTGGCATTCTGACACCCTCTCGCTGCGACCAACTGTGTAAAATTGTTAATAAGGGACATGATGGAGGAAGCGCGCAGGCTGTCGGGGAGATGGAAGTAACCTCGGCTCCCTGGCAATTATCCAGGAGCAGGGCCGATGATTTAAGGACTGCTGGAGAGCTTTGTTTTGGCACAGTGGCTCTATAAAAGACACGCGGGTCACAGCTGGACAAGGCCAGAAATGTACACTTGAATGTGCTGTGGTAGAATGACTACATAACTGTACAAGTGGAGCAGGTATTTGGGTGGAAGAGGGGTGTTGACTCTATGACGGGGTCTCAACAACTAAAGGTTAATGGAATGTCAAAAATGATCTGGTTCAAGTATGGATTCATAAGTTTATACTGCAGTGAAAGTGTGTGGCGCTGATGAAGAGGCCTGTCGCAATAACACATTTTGAAGTGCGATATATTGCTGAAGTAAATATAGATGATAAATGATAGTATTGACACAAAACCAGGTATCCTCACTGTTAGCATTCACTACTTCCTGTCCAACTGTATCTATGAGGTTTTTCACGAGTCAAGCTAAAATGAAAAATATTTAAAGGTTGGTCAGTAAAAGGGAGCTGCTCACAACATGTTAAAAACTACTCAAAATGAAAACTTTACCAGAGGACACTTTCAGAAAGAGGGATGTTTGTGCCTGAATGCTAACGCTAATGCTAATTTTGAGGCACGATGTATGCTACATATGCAATAATTAAGTAATCTTTATTTTAATCAATTAGAATTTGTACGGGTTGTTTAGTTTATGTTTAAAAAAGCGTGTTAGCTTTGAGACACAGTGAGCTAGCTAGTGTGTTTTAACAACATTTTATAATGACATATGATCTAGAACAGTATCGTACCTCCATGATTTCCAATGGCTGACTGAGAGGCGGATTAGCCAATCAGAGAAATGCATGGACCATGTGTCAGAACAAACATGGTGGCAGTAAAGTAAAAGTAACTAACAAACAAAACAACACAGCAGACAACACAGAAGAAGAGAAGCATAATCATTCTGAGCATACCGTTAAGTAAATCTCCATATTATTTATTTGCCCTATTCTATTCTTTGTTCACTGGTTCCACAGAAATCCACAATGTTTTTCATTCTCTTATATTATGTGTGATATTTTTTTCATGTTTTTTTCCTTGTGAGCTGCCGTATTGGTTTTCATATGGACGATCATGCATGCTCCTGATTGGCTAATCCACCTGTCAATCACACCCATCTGAAAATGTGGAGATTCACTGTTGACCAGACTCACATCCGGCCACTAGAGGTCAGTAAAAGAACAAATCATTATAGACAGTTCTTTTTCATTGTGACATAGATAAAGCATTTATCCTTGAACTATAACGTCTCTAGTTTAGGCAGTATTTTAGTACAAGCAAACGCCTTGATGAAGGTCAGCGCCTCTACCATCATGTTTATAGGACTCTGTGTGATCCAAATGCTCTATATTGTTAAGTAAACCTCCTTATTATTAATCTGCCCTATTCTTCCACACACCTCTCAGTGACACTGTGATAAGGCCCACATTGGTGTCTCGCTCGCATGCAGCAGGTAAGTCATTACTTTTAAAGCCGCCGTATCTCCAAGTGGCAGCAGGACACGTTGATAGCCGAATAAAGTACACTCCCGTAAACATTTATGCTAGCATTTCTCACTGTATGATTACACTTTTATGGTTATATTCCAACACAGCTCTTTTTTCCATTTGGGAAGGGTGGGGGGGGGGCTACAGACCAGACCCACGGGTGGCATTTCTCCCCTTCGCTTTAAGCTCAGAGAGAGGAGAGGCCTATGCTGTTTTGTTCGGTAAACACACGGCTGGGCTAAATGGCTGATCAATCAATTTGACTGGGATCGACCCGGCATCAGTTCTGGCCGCATGCACACACCCGGAGCCACTTTATTGTAAATCAATCATTTTGAAAACACCTCACATCGGGGCCCTGGTTCCTCACTAACAAGCCATCAATTCAAGCACGGCTGCAGCATGGCGGAGCACCCTTATCAGAGCACAAATCAACAGCCAAACATCAGCGGCGTTCCCACTGCCTCTCCCTTCTGTCCTGTTTCGTCGCATCGGAGGAGGCGAAGACGGCTGCGAATTTTCAGAGCGTGCCACTTAAGATAACCCAAGGGTAATGGTGTTTGCACATTTGGGAGAGAAATGAGGGCAAATGCCAGGGAGGGTGGTGCGTTCTCCTGGCCACTGGATGTTTGACGTTAAGAGTGTAAAATTGCACACTTGAGCTGGAGGAGAGGTGGAGGGGGAGGGTCCACAGACGGCCGGGATGTCCACTCCAGTGCTATATGTCCTACGAGTGCTGTCTCAACAGTCATCGGCCTCATCATAACACCTCTGAATTGGTGGTGTGCGTGCGCTTTGAAGGATCCTCGGGAGATGCGGTCGTACCCTTGACACTAGTGGACTCAATGGGCAAAAGAAGGTTATTGGACCATGAAAGGGCAGAGTATGGGCAGTATGTTTACCAGATCTTGCTTTGTACAGCTTGATAAGGCCCACCACATTTACAATGGCTGGTACGATGTGTCAGTCTGGATAGATTGGTGGGAAGAAAGATTGTGTTGCAGATTTAACTGGCTGTGGAATGACTATGTAAGACAATGATATGATGACATCTTACTTTAAGGCTAATTTATTTAAGTTTTAATTCAAAATATCTGTCTCGAGCCCAATCAAATATGATCATGCAATCAAATCTGACGCATGTGAAATAAAGGAGCTCATTGGTCATTTATCATTTACAAACAAAATGACATTTCACTTACCTCAGTTGAACAGTTGTGATTCACTGGCTGATTCTGCAGAAATCCACAATGTTTTTGAGTCCCTTCTCATAATTTTTCAATTTTTTCCTCGTAAGCAGCCATATTTGTTTTCATATAGACGGACAATGTATGTTCGTGATTTGGCCGTGTCACAATTCAACAAATGCAAACTCCGTGCAGCCGCCATCTGCCGAAATGGGACAGGGAGCAGGGACTTCAACCGCTCTGTGTGCTTACGTTACGTAGCCTACGTTACGTCCCTTACATTACGTAGCTTACGTTATGTCGCGTATCAACCGTGACGGCTACTGACTAAGGAGCTAAACATATAAAACTGACACTGAAATAATTACAGTTTTATTTTTAATTCTTTATTATTTCATGGCAGTAGAGTCAAAGTGTCGTTGTTACAGGCTTTTATTTCTGTTTAGATTGAATGAAGTAAAGAATATTTTTTCCCTTTGAATATCAATAGGCAAATATAACGTTATAGGTTATTTCTTCCCAATTGAAGCTAGTATTATATAACTTTAAGAAAATATACCAGGTTTCTCCCGCAGAAGTAGTCACGTGCGGTGCATGTTGGGATATAGCAGTGCGTGAGATTTACTTGGGTGCATGAAATGGGACAGGCCTTTTCGCGCCGGAAGTGACCCAAGTGCCCTTCAACGCACCCGATTGTCTAACTGATGACAAACTTGTAAATATATTTAATATAGGCTAAGTAAACAAGAAAAACACTTTCAGATTAATATAGCAAAATGTATTTTTTTTTTTTTCTTATTTACCTCACCTTGTTTTAGTTTTTACCCTATTTAATCAAACTTAATTATATTCAAAGGCAAAATATATCCATGCCCCCTTTTTCTTCTACATTATTTTGGTGCCTTATGGGTAATGTAACATGTAACATTCTAACTAAACGGAGGACACCTGCCAGAGTAGTGAATGGTGACCTCTAGGATGTTGTGCAAACTATGGAATTACTATTAACTAGTCACCTGGAAAATCCACACTATATACCTTTGTATTTTTAAACAGGATATCGGTCTCTGCCTGGGCACCACTCCCCCGTCGTGCCTCGAGCCAGACAGTTGGCTACTGTGCAATCAGGTTTGCTTATTTCAGTGATGCGTGAAACAAAGTTGCTCATTGGTCACCCATCATTTTGAACACAAGGAAAATTCTCTCACCTCAAAGTTTAGTGTGTTGCTCATTGAAACCCACCAAGACACAGTGAGAAACATACAAACTCCACACATAAAGGCCCTATGTGCAGTGTACAGAAATGATACAATAGTGACCTCTTAATCAGGAAAAACAGGTAATGGAAGTTAATGTATTATTAGTTTGTAACTTTTCTATATATTTCACAAGAACTATTCCACTGAACAAAGTGCATTGTACACAGAGGACAAAAACTGTGAACCTTATTTTTGGTAACTTTATTTTATTTATACTCTCAATTGGCATTTGATAAGAACCACAAAAACAACAAGTGTGCTTCAAGAATTTTATTTGAAAGATTTGTTTGTTTAATTTGATTTGAATTAATTTGATTTTATTATACTTAATTTTATTTTTTCAATATCTAATGGGGGGGTATTAATTTTTATGTATATTTATATTATTATATTACTTAAAATTAGGTATAATAAAATAAATAAAATAAATTTATTTTTTCAGTATCTAATGCATCTATCTTTCTCCATCTCTACATGGGGGAGCTTGGTCTGGTCTGCTGCAGGAGGAGCCTTCGTCACCACCAGCTCTGTGGAAACAAACACAAGAAGAGGGGGAGCAGAAACAAAATATCTGATCCCTAACATTTTTAACAACATGTTTTTTTGTTTGTTTGTTTGTTTAACTCTAAAGCACAAGAACCACACTATTTACAGGCTATTTACAACAGAAATTACAGAATGATAACTAATACATACAGCACTATACTAAACTTAACATTTGTCATATTTTTGTAGGCACAGCGTGTTAAATATGATCTATAGCGACGTGGCATCATAGGCCGACCTGTCTCGATGTGGGGACAGCAGACTCTCTTTGACATCCATCCAGGCCGAAATTAATAAATGTGTCAGATTTCTAATGTGGCCTGTTTATCCTTTTTGGGGTTTTTTTCAAACTAATATTATCTAACAAAGTTTCCTGTAAATGGCCTACTGACAGATTGTACTTTGCTCCAGTAGGCCTAGGTGACAGCTGTGCAGATACCTGCTCTGATGTCCTCTAGCGCTGAGGGCACCTGTGCAGATACATGTCCCAGAATGGAATAAATGTGATCAGGATGCAGAAGGTTTGTATGTAGCCATTCTGAGGTAGGTTATATTTGCTAAACTGAAGAGAATGAATTAGCCCAACAAATGAATTCAGCTCATGAGTAGACCAAGCCCTTTTACTTTCAAACTAAGTTACTCAAGTAGTTGTAGAAAGAAAGAGTAAAAAGCAATTGGCAGAAATACTAGGTTACTAAATTAACTGTTTGGAGGCAACATCTGATTTAAAGTTATGCACAAGGCAAAACAGCAAATCATTTATAAGGAGTAATGCATGAGAGCAAGAAACCTTTACAGAATGTGGTGCTCCAACAGTGGTGCTAGTTCATATGGGTGTAGGCTAATCAAGCATTTGGAGAAAATGACAAAAGACCATTTTAGAACACAAATACATCCATTTTAATTTGAGAAAATACAAAAAGAAACCATGTACAATCTATGTACAAACGTTTTGTACAAGACAATATAATTATCAGCAGATTATATTTGACAGAGTCAGGTAGATCAACTCAGCACCATCAAATAATCCATGTATCCATTACATTTTGAACACATCCAAACTAATATGACTGTAATGACACAACTCCAGTTTGCTGTGGTGAGAGACGCTGTGCAGACAGATCCTGTTTGTGGTTTAAGCGGTGCCCTGAACTATACTCAACTGATAGGCAGCCAACACAAAAAAAGCTATTCTTTTAAAAAAAATAATAATAAAACTGCTGAATGCATTATATTAAGACTTGATACCCACCCCCCCATCCCATAAGTTTACAATTTTCCATTACTATCCCAGCAAATAAGTTAATTCGTTCCTTTAGAGCAAAACAGAGGAACAAAAATAACAGTAGAACGCTTCATTTTGATGTATAAACACATGATCCCAGCGCATCGTTCAGTCATCCAATGTAACTCTGCCTGACCTTGATATGTTTCATCCTAATGCCACTTCTCGCTTTAGTGGGACTTGCCGGGCCCTCCAATTGACCCCTTGGCTCTGCCTGGCACGTGGCTGGCACGGAGGCATTGATGGCTTGGATGTTCTCCGTACCAGCACCTGACGCGGTTTTCACAGTGGAAAACAACTAGGATTTTGATCGCTGAATGACTGAAGGATGCATCTTTTCATGGCACTTCAAAGAAAAAAAAACTCTAAAAATATATTTAGAGGTATACAATGCAAAGACCCAAACAACAAACAGGCAAGGAGCATTCGAAAAATTGAGCCGACGCTACGAGGTGAACAATGCGTTTGGATTTAGCTTAGGGTGCTAGTTTTGCAGCATGTAAAGTAGATAGTAGTATTCCTATGCTTAAGTACTTTGAGAATACTGTGTAAACAAAGAAGCAGTCAGGACAGAGAAAAGTTGAGACAGATTATGACGAGCTGACAAAATGGAATGTAAACCCTGCAGTACAATAATGTTACGATTGGAAACTTAAGGGAGATCTCTCTTGCTGAATTGGTGCTACCTTCCATCTTTGTTGAGAATAAACCTGATCTTATTTCATCTGGTGTGCTGCTTACCAATTATTCTTTTATCTTTTTATCTTTTTGTAAACATTTTTCACGTGTTTCATTCTATGTATAATGTTCATCGCTGTACCAAATATGTATCATTGTGTAATAATCATCAATCACGTATTTGGTGAAATGAAGTCTATTCTGCTACAGTGTGACGACGGATCACAGTTATAAAGTTCACTTGAGGACAATGTGTATGAGGCTTGAGTCTAGTATCAGCACAGCCCACAGACACACACGAAACTCAGCTTTGTTCAATGTAAAGTGGTCTACGCTTTGGGCGGATTTACACTAAACTATTGAGCACATGGGATCTCTACTTTCCACATGAAAAGTGTGAGAGGCCTGCAGAGACTGGAGACGGGAGTTAAACACTTGAAGAACCTAATGTAGGTCATCGGCCACAACAGAAGGTCATTCACAAGTCTAACCCAGGAGCCTGTGTCCAAGTGTCCAAATGAGACACATCGGTCTCAGCACTAAACGTGTTATGGAAAAGCAGCGCATTTCATTAGTTCATTGCCCAGAGCTGAGCTGCCAGACTCAATACAAGCCTTGTAGCCTTATTAGATTTAGAGTGACACACCAGTTAACAGGGCAACAACATGAGTGTAACTACAAACTAAAAGTACTGGTGACCAACAGAACACTGTGGATATGACATGTTAATTAAATAGAATCATAAATATTTTCTCATATTACACTTTGAGTTCCTATAAAAATAAGTACAAATTGATTATGCTTATGGATATAAAATAATTCTATCTTAAATCCCACATGTACGTGAGGACCACAGCTCCATGTGGATCAGAGTCAGTGTCAGAACACACTGGAGTCTCACATAGTGTTGCATTTTCAGTCAACTGCTCTGAGCTCCTGACCAGCCGTGCTCCTGAGAGGCCAGGGGACTGTGGGCTGAGCACAGAGAACATCCAAGCTCTTTACTGCCTCTGTGCCAGCCCAGTGCCAGGCTAGAGCTCTAGTCAAAGGAGGGCCCATTCTGCCCACTATGCAATATGTGGCATTAGACCTGTCCAGCAGACAGGCACAAACATTCAGTAATATTAGTAATCATGGTGATCCCACTATGCCAGGCAGCACTCGTAGGCGTTAGCTGTGGTCCACAGCTGCTGCTCAGAGCTCAGGCGCAGTTGACTTCAGTTTGATAGAAAATGCAACACATGGTTATTAGACGATTAGATTCTTGTTGTAAAGGCTTTGATAGGAGCGCACATGCGAGTCTGACTGGTGCAGCATCGTGTAAGCCGACGGTGAAGATGGCACTGTAATGCTGTTCACTCATTCACACTCTCACACTCACACACACACACACACACACATGGACACATGAGGGACAGGCCTCCTGCCTCATGGACTCATCACAGCCTCTTCTCCTTTAGCGCAGCCACACTCAGGAGGTGATGGTAGGTTAGTAAGCCTCCGCAGCCACGCACACCTCCTTCTGTGGTCAGACTGGTGTTTGGACAGTGGACAGTGGGCTGGGGCGTTCCAGTTGCTCTGTCAGCAGTGTTCAGTTTTTAGTGCAAATCGAACAGAAGTAGACGAGGCCAGCTGCTTTGACGTGACACATCCGGGTGACTCACAGGGAAATGATATGATCATTATTATTGATAACACAAATGTAACCCTCATTCTCCACACACTAGCAGCTCTAGGCATGGAGTCTGGTCACATCCAGAGGCGAACTATTGCAGAGAATTACAGGAAGTACTTTTTTTTCCGTCAACTCTAAAATAATTCCAAAAAGTGCTAGGGGAGAGGGGCTGTACAATCCGTGTTGACTGATTGTCATTATGTACATGTCTATGGATACAGAATAAATAAACAATGTCCGAGCATGGAAGTAACATTAAAGGTATACACATTGGAGGAGGTCCCTTTAGTGGAGAGATATGACAGTCTTCCTCCTGCTCATCTGTCCTGCGCTGACCACGGCTGTCCGCTGCTATCACAGAGCAGTCCACAAGGAGGCGGGCTTCAGCATTCATCTTCTACTTCTCTGATTGGTGGGATCAGACTACTGGTGGATTTGTATTGGTTGACTTGGTTGGCCATGTGAGTGCTCATGGGCTTGATCTGAATGTTCCTGGGGTAGGCGTTGTCTGGTTCATCTGTAAACCATTTCTTTTCTAGAGAGGAAGAGACAGAAAAAACAGAATTAGACATTGGTTTGGAAGCGCACATTGACATTTGAAAACCATACGCCTCAGTTTAAGTGGTAGATTTGTTTGTTAGGTGAAGTTAGTATATGTGTTCCAATAGACTGTGTATAATGGTCAAATCTTCTAAATTTTTAAACAGTGCCCCAATGGAAGGTCCAATATGGCTCTAAAAGTTGCAGCTGAAAATTAAAGTCTAGTCCAACAGGATTTATTTCAATAATAATAAAAATGAAATAAAATAAAACAAAAAAACTTCTCAGACTCAGAAGTTGTGTCCTAGATAAGTAAGAGGTCTGCAATGCACAGGTTTGTAGGCAGCACAGGTCTGAGGTGAGCAGTTAGTAAACTCTGTCTGCACTCCCGACTCTGCTGTACCATTCAACATGTCCGTTCCTCGTGGGTAGAATTTCACATCTCTATCTGTGTGTGTGTGCGTGTGGTCATGGCTGCACACACACACACACACACACACACACACATTTAAAGTACAGAACAGAGCCTGAGGAGAGCCAACATGTCCGCTATCTACTCCTGGATACAGAAGCAAGGAGGAACTTAATTTTTTTTACACCTTCCATTGGTCACGTTTAACCCTTTACCGCTGTGACCGTGGCTCGGGGCGGGACACACGTCTTAAACTGTGAGCAGAATAAAATTTAGATTCAAATGAGTCAGACCGACACAAGTTCATAATCAAATATTAGTTATTGAATAGTTAGTTCTGTTTCTGGTTAAGAATTTGCCACGTGTTTGTCTCATTGCTTTGCCTGGAACGATTCACCGTACGGCATTAAACTTATCAATTTTCAAAAAGACAAGCCAGGGCCAAGCTATAGGTCAGATCTGTGGAGAGGTGACCCCACATAAAGCATGTTTTGGAGTATTTTTAGCAAATAAAAACACTTATAAATATAAATAAATGCAAAATAGGTTTAATGCAAGTGACAGTGGAACATTCCAGGATTAACATCCATTAGAAAAGTTGTATAGTCCACCTTTAAGTAGTATTCTGTTCTAAATTATAAGGATGGAAGCTGTGACCAGTGGTGGAAGGAGTACTCAATTTTGTTACTTAAGTAAAAGTACAGACAGCAGAGCAAAATAATACTCAAATAAAAGTAAAAATAATCACAAAGTACCTGTTTAAAAATCGTACTTAAAGAGTAAAAAGTATTTCACACAGGTTTTGAGATCTAATAAAGCTTCAAATGGACTGATTTTGAAACAGATTTGAGCTGAATTTTGCTCAAAAACGCGCTAAAAATAAACCCCTCGGCCTTTTCATCAGGTCTCAAACAATAATAAAAATCGCTTTACTTTTCAGTCCAGTTAAAAAATGCAGTAAATATAGATACCTGCTCTCAAAATGTAGTGATGTGAAAGTAAAAAATATCCACATTAAAATTTACTTAAGTACAAAATATAGGTATCTGTATTTTACTTAAGTACAGCACTTTACTACTTTTACGTCATTATGCTCCACCACTGAATGTGACCATCTAAACCTGCAGCAAAGGCACTTGTCTGTATATAACTAACTAATGACAAAAAAACATCTCTAATAATGATAATACGTCTGTTCTACCTCTATAGCAGAACTTTTCACAATACTTAAAGTAATACTTCCAAGTAATTCAAATTTAAATTAGCCCTATAATTTTGACATACGTGTTTTCTCTGTGCAAACGTCTGCTACAGTGTCGTGACAGGAGAGCATTCAGAAGGAGGGTATATGCGGAGACACACACACCTCTCACACAATGCAAACCAGTCAAGCCCCAAAGAAAGAAAGAAATCAGGAGAGGCGTGACTAATGGTGAAACAAGTGACGATGTGGGGAGCTTTGTGTCACGGGAAGCCATATCCAAAAGTGGAGGAAGAGGAGAATGAAGAGGAGAAGAAAGTGGAGTCATCTGAACCTCATGCAGCGTGGATGGTCTTGCTCATGGAGGAGGGGAGGAGGAGGAGGAGGAGGAGGAGGAGGAGCAGCAGCACGTTTGCTTCCATTTGTGGTGAAAGCAAAACTTAAACTGAGGCATGGTTCGGAAACTTCATTTTTTTTCCCCAGAAAGCATCCAAGCATTCCTCGTCATAACAGTATCCGTGTACAGGACACAGTTATGAGAAGCAGCCCATAGGTAGAGGTGGCTAAGTCATGCAGAATCGTTAACTTGCGTACCTTGGCCCATTCTATTCATCCTTGTTGCACTTCAGAAAGAGAGGTAAGTGGTCTAATGTAAGTAATATTTTTTTACAGTGTCCACGGCAAATGCACACGTCACTAAAACCAGTCCAACAATCATATAGGCTATACATCTTAGTAGCAAAGATGTATCGTTGTTTTTAAGATACAATGCTAATATGTAAGTAACAAATCTGCATGCTTTTACAAATCCTTTAACTAACACAGCTTAAACCATGTCTTAACAGCTAGACTAATGATATTAAACTTCTATATTCACATAGACAATACGAGCTTGCGACAAAGCGTTACGGACATGTTTATGAAAAGTTAATGGGGATGGTTAGCAAATGTTTTCACCAAATTTCCGCTAAGGACTAGTGACAAAACACAACAGCAACACGTCACATTAAAAATCACACGATACACTACAGCCATGATCCAAGTCAGATCATGTGGACAGCAACTTGACAAACTCTGTTACACATAAATACAACAAATAGATTGATTGACTTTGGTGGAGGTAGAGGCCTAGTAAGTTACTACTAACCACAAGGACAAAACTAGCGCATTCATGTTTTTTTTTCTCTGTTGTAATGGTCGCTGAAGCAGAGTGATGACCGCATGCACATGATAAAGCTGTGGAGACCATGAAGCACATGTCACACGCTGTAAAAAGTGAATATCTATGTGACTTTACATTCCTTGTGTTTGGAATAATCCTCTTGCATTCTTTGACTAGTTACGGAAATAGAGTATGTACTTTGTATATGTGCATTTGACCAATTCCTCACTGCCGTTGGGGTAGAGCTGTAATCCTATAAAAGTCCTGCATAAAAGTTGACTAATCAATTTAGTTAGATTATAAGGATTTATATGGGACGACATCAGAAAGGAGAGATCAGTGAGTGAGAGAGTCAACTGAAGATATGGTATTTTTATTTATGTAAAAAGCAGATTAAACTCGTGATTCGCAAGTTTAATCTGTCCTAAAATACTTCTTTTAGCAGTTGTAGTCTTGTGCACTTTGGGTCAGATACATAGAGATACATAATCGTTTCTAGAGATGATTGACTAATCAATCAGCAGGATGTGTCTTCAGTGGACTAACAATTTCTTTAGCTGGGGACCTTAATCAAAGTTTGGTTGGAGGATTAGCCTTTTGTTAGCATGTTTTAGGTTCATGGAGGGTGCCCAAAGTGCGAGCCACTCATCTACCATGTCCATCCTATTTGTAAAGAGTCAAGACTAACTGAATTAAGAAAAATATTTAGAATTGAATTGTGCAGAGCTTCATTTTTTGCAGCGTACAAAAGACAACATCCTGGATATTTTCACAGCACACATACACACACACACACACACAGTACATGCAGTATTTGTAGTACTGTGAGATGTACCCGTACTTCTGCTTGTCGCGGGACTCTCTGCTCTTGCTGCTGCGGTTCTGCCGGTTGGATGGAGGGATGGAGTGGACAGACGAGCTCTTCTTGCTGGAGGAATGGGAGGAGTGGGAGGAGTGGGAGAAGCTTGTCCGTGACTGGCCCGCGTTGTGGTCGAACTGCATGAGACAGAAGATCAGGTCTGTGGGCACCAGCTCGAACTCGTATGGGGGGTTGGTGATCACGTATCTAGAAAGAGAACGAGAGGAAAAAAAAGTTGGAACTCTGGTAAAACAGTTTTATTGGGATTGTAAGAGAGGAAGGATACCGTTTCGTGCACTGGCTGGGTGTGCCGAGGTGGGCGTCTCTTAGCCTGTAGATGCCAAAACACAGCATGTTGTATGTCTTCAGTGCTTTGCAGAAAAGATCCCCGTAGCAGCCACCGTCCTGGTTAAGAACAGAAGACAAGCCAGAAGCCATATTAGTTGTTGCTTAAATTCAGTGGTGGAAGAAGTACTCAATTTTCCTTCATACTTAAGTAAAAGTACAGATACCGGAGCAAAAAATACTCACATATATCACTTAAAAAATGTACTTGAGTAAAAGTACTAAAGTACCTGTTTTAAAATGCACTTAAAGAGTAAAAAGTAAAAGTATTTCGCACAGATTTTTGATTTTGTGCTATACATAAACAAATGAATCCATGTTTATACTTTTCAGTCCAGTTCAAAAATGTAGTGGAGTAGAAAGTACAGATACTGTTCTCAAATGTAGTGAAGTAAAAGTAAAAAGTATCCACTTTAAAATAGACTTATGTACAGATACCTAACGTCTTTACTTAAATGCAGTACTTCACTTCATCACATTCTACCACTGCTTTTCCTTCATACATTTTGTTCTAAATAATTTTGACACAGTTGTTATAATATATCGACTTAGCTTTGCCCCACACACTTCCCTAACTTCATTTTGCCGATACTTTAGTTAGCAAAAAACATGCTTAAGTTTAAAACCTCATAGTGTTGAAACTGACTTAATTATTTGCTTTTTTGTTCATTCTTTTCTCCAAAGCTTTGTTCATTCCACCCACTAGGCCTGCTTCACACAATCCCAGTTCTTCACATCACATTAGGAAGCATACGGGCGGAGGAGGCCAGATCTGTGCTGCTGGGGAGTGCCAAAATGTGTCATCTCTGCTTAAAGCTCCACTTACCCCCAAGTCTGCGAAGGGGCCGTCGTAGAGGGCGAGCTGGGCCACGCGACACCTGTCTCTGTTAGCTAGTGTCTGCGGCGTGCTATAGCCTCCTCTCAGAGCATTCTCTTCAGCCAGCAATGCCTCCAGCTCTGGGGTGGCCCCGCCCGTGACCAGTGTCCGGATCAGGGTCAGGATGTTGTCGTTAAAGTAGGTCTGAGGAGAGAAGGGGGCAGAGGGCAGAGGATGTGAGCAGAGGGTGAGTGCACTCTCTTTATAATCATCACTACAAGCCATATATTACATATTTAAAAACTGACACTTGAAACTTTTAAAAGCATTACTGTTTTCTGAGTTTCATTGCATTTGATGTTGGTATTGAGTTGGTATTGTTAGTAATCAATAATCACTTATATTGCCTATAACTCCTGTTTATGGTCATGTTCCAGACTGTCCCTGATGCCCATAAAACCATAATTCATATTGAAAAGAGGCCTTAAGTGTGGCAGGAGGGTGATTTGTTCTGAAAGTGTTTTCACTGTATAATGTCAGCGCTGTGCTCTGAAAGAGCGCTTTGACTGCTCTCGGCGGGTGTCAGGTTCTCTTGTCCTTCAAGCCGATCACAAGCTGCTTTTGCAGCGTGTGAAGACAGGCCGTGTCACCTCCCGCCACAGCCAGAGTGGCAGCTCGTCTCTGGGGCCCCTGACAGGCCTGCCCAGCCTCATGATGGATGAGCACTGTCCATTAGCTGCCCTCACCTCTGACCGCACACAGCAGCACAGAGCAGCACAGAGCAGCACACAGCAGCACAGAGCAGCACAGAGCAGCACAGAGCAGCACACAGCAGCACACAGCAGCTGACGCCCGCTCCTCTGAGCTGCACTCTGTGAGGGCGGCTGGATGAAGCCATCACAGCTCCGCAGGGAGAACACACCTCTGAGCAGCTTATCTGTGAGGCTCCAGTCACATTGTCAAAGATCAGACAGAGCCGCTCGGGCTGGGACTGTCAGGCCTCTGTCATCAGCATTAATATGACCCTCACAAGTCCCAGTCTTCAGACCTGATGACCCCTCAAACTGAGAGTTCTGATCAACTAACACCAGATAAAATCAGGCGAACTTTTCTCTCCGATGTCAGTGGGCTGTGGTCTGATCTGTATACTATTATGTTAATCAGAGTATTGATTTTATTTTATAGGTTACGTCTATTTCGAAGCTTGGCTTTGACTTTCTCATCCAAATAATGAGCTTTCAGTCCTAGTACAAATCAACTACAGATTAAATCTCAACTACCGCAGCTCCACTAGACCACTGAGATGGTTTGAGTGTTGTTGTTGTTCACTGTCAGCACAAATACAGACAAATACAAAATGGCACCAGCTTTTATGTTCGAGCTTGGTCTTCTTTTCTTAGTCCTGCAACAACATGCATTTCTTTTCCTTCTTCCAAATTTGGTGCCTGCTCCATGCTCCACACAGGCTAAAAGTACAGTAGTTTTGTGAGTTGTGCATTTGAAAGAAGGGCTCAAAGGTGAATCGCAATTGAATCAAAACAATAATTTCATTAAGCAACTACTTAGGTAATATAATGTCTATTGCAAAGAATACAACCGCCAATCTCCATGGGGTCTCACTGTCTTGATCTTATCCGGGTGACCTCTACAACTCTGTTCTGAGATTCACTTCAGATTTCTGTTCATTGTAAATTGTCTAAACTAAATATTGTCTGAAGTTAATATTTCTCTAGGTTTCTAACAGCTTCGCTCCCATCAGCCAGTGCGTTTGTAGTTATGCACAAAGTACTCACGGCACTCATGAGGGAATCTAGCACGCTGACAGCGAAGGCCGTGCCACAGGCGAAGGGCTGAGTGAGGTACAGCTCTGTGTCCGGGTCATCATCATCGTCCTGATCCAGGAACTGAACGTTTGAGTCGTTCACTGGGGGACACAAAACACAGTTACACACAGCACTGGACTGTATTCAGTGTTATTCTCACTCTGTTACTCTGTTAAGTCCATTTCCACACCTCATCAAGCTTTTAATATTACTAATTGATAACAAAAGGGCTGATTTTGGTTGTAGTTTGTGTATTTCATAAGTAATATATTTGTATTTTTTTCTATTTTCTATTGTATTTTCCTAATTCTTATTTTTCCAAACAACACAGTATTACATTCTACTTTAAACCCAGTGCTTATTCTCATACCTCATGCACAGTGCACTTCATTCACTGATACAAGCCAAAATTACATACCCATACATCTATATATTAACTGTGTACACCTTAATAACCATTGTAGAAGTCATTTATGTCACATCCAAATGAACGACTGCACCTTAAACCAATGTATCTTGACCATTTTACAAACACAACAAAGTTAATTCGAGCACAAAATGTACAACTTTTCCATCAAGACACATTGGCATAGAAGAGACATATGAAAGTTAAGTGCAAGGAACTAACTGATTGAAATGAAAATGATAGAGAGATTTTAAGACTTCAACAATGGCTCGGCATAAGAGTCATGCATACTAAGAGTCATGCTACTTTCAATTATGTTCTTGATAAATGGGTTCTTCACGTCAACACAAGCCACATTTATCTCAAGTATAACATTTACCTTTCTCCTGAAAATCAAACCCAAGGCACATAACACAGTCTCTTATTGTTATACAAAGCCTGTCAGTGTGTTAAAGAGCTCCAGTGTGCAAGCGGCGTATGATTATTTTGTCTCTTACTAACTCTAATTTGTAAAAACGAAAAGCAAAAATGACTTTTTGTCATGTGCGCAGCATTTAACTTTTAATTTTTGCTTTACTTTTTTTTTTTTAACAGAAGTGGGCAATTTAAGGACCTCTTAACCAGCATTAAAGCTGCCTGTGTAACTTTACTGTTGGGGGTCTGCCACTTGCTCGTCTCATGCAGAGGCTACAACTTTGTCTGGAATGTGTCAGGGTAAAAAAAAGATTCAAATCTGTCAACTGGACAAATGGTTGTCGGAGTGACATTTCGCTGCTCATCCAAGCCGCGTCTTCAGTTCTAAAGCGGCTTTTTCAGTTTCAGAACATAAAACGTCTCATCTCATGGAGACAAGCAGGTGACGTTACTAGGTCAAGTTACAGGTCAGATCTGTGGTGACGCAAGCTAGGCCTGTCATGATAATTACTCTATCGACTTATCATTCGATATATGCTGGAATAATATTTTTTGGGGGGTCAGTATTGATCGTGTGTACAGTTTCATTGCACTAGTGGGATATTTTTGGTAAATATTTTGGAAAAAATATAAGATTTAAGCCATAAAAGTGAATTAATAACTTTTATGACCAATTACAGATACAAACTAAAGTACTAAAGTATTTTATTCTGCTGTTTATTTATTGCAGCTCATGTTTTTTTTAATAATATTGTAGATTTAGAATAATTTTAGTGGTTTAAATCTATCTTGGGTTATTGTGTCAGTGGCATAAATGAGGTTCAATATCATTTATCGTCTATGTTTACTCAAACTTCAAAATTTCTTATCGTGACAGGCCTAATGCAGTCCTGCTCAAAGTAAAAAAGGTTTTTCGAGATATTTTTAAGCAACAAAAACATATGCAATTGAATAAATGCAAGGTTTAATGCCATAATGTAGAACATTCCAGGCAAAGTAATAACATCTCCATGGACATAAGCAGGTGGGGGTCCCTCAACAAGAAAAGAAACACAGTGCACTTCTAAATAAAAATAAATAAATAAAAATAACCACACAAGTTTTGCCTGACTTCTAAAAAAGTGTTAAACTATATACTGTAATCTTAACAGATGATTTAATCTGGATTTTTTTTCCTTGATTTAAAAAAAAAAAAAAAAAAGTGATCTCTTCTCAGGCTTCCCGTGCACTGTGGAACAGAAATGTCAGTCAAACAGACAAGGGGCTGATGCAAGGAGTCCCGGGGTGGAGCAGTGAGGAGGAGGAGGAGGGGGGGCGAGGGGGGGGGGGGGGGGCAAAAAAAGGCTGGAGCTGCTCTGAAAACAGCCACAAGGACAGCCTGAGCGTGATCAAAGGCCTGCGCTCTGCAGACACAACTGGAGGGGGAAAAAAAATAATAAAACGAACAAAAAAAAAATCATTAAACGGGGTCCAAAACAAGACAGTCAATTTCAGGCAGAACGAAGAGTAAAAAAAAATGTGTTCAAAGGGGAAGCCATGGGAGCGGACCAGGGCCTTAACTACAGCCAGATAAATCAAGACAAGCTGAGGTGGAGGGGCTGAGGTGGAGGGGCTGAGGTGGAGGGGCTGAGGTGGAGGGGCTGAGGTGGAGGGGCCGAGCGGCGGGCGAGCGGGTGGGCAGGCGAGAGCAGCGGGCGCGACAAAGCCTTACCCAGCTCTGTTATCATTTGTACGCTGGTGCCACACTTTTTGTCCTGACTGAGTGGGACTGCTGCTGGCAGCAGTTTGCCAGGTTTAGCTAATGATGATGAGACAAGTGTGGAGAGGGAGGGGAGAGACGCTCGTATTATTGACACATATTAAAAGGGGCTTTAATATGGTATTTTCAGATCTATGTTATAATTGCTGTTTCCTCATCACAAACATCCAGGGAGTTGTGTTTTGTTTCATTCACACATGTTTAACACACAAATCCTGCATATTTATATATTTATTTTGTCTTCTAACAAGCGGAAAACACTGTATTCTACCTTGTGATAATACAGGAAGTGCTCCACTGTGTTTTTAAACTCCATACACCTTCACAGGAATCGTTTGGATGATTTCAGCCCTGGAAATGCCCTCTGTCTCTGCTGAACTACAAGTAAAAGGAGCTGTTAACATGAAAACTAGCATTTTGAGCTTTGGAAATGTAGAAAGACTAATAATAAAGGATTACTCATGTTAAACATGTGTGAATGAAACAAAACACACCTCTAGGCATGTTTTTGAGGAGGCAACAACATTATAACAAGACTTAAAGCTCACAAGAATCCATTTTGTGCAATATAGGATCTTTAAAGATTCTGCATGAAAAAAAAAAAAAGGATTGGGCTCCTGACCCACATCACGCCTGTCTGTTGAGGAGAAGTGAGGAGCTGGGATTAGAGTGAACAAAGGCCACGCTAACACGCCAACATAGCTAACATTATCCACAGCGCACCTTGCAGCGTTAAGTCCCTGTGCGGCAGAGTGGATCACACAACACAGACAAGGTGTGCTTTTATGTTAGGACCTAATCTGCTGCTGGCGCTGCACACACAATATATGACAATGTAATTAGAGCGTGTGCCTGCAGCCACACACAGCAGCGCTCTGCATATATACGCTGGAAAGGAACCTCCAGTCTTCATAAGAACTGTGTAACTTGTTAGTTCGTCTAATGTCACCAAATTAGGGGTGGGTGGTCCAGACAAAAATTAATATTCTGTTTCTTGAGTGTATTTTTGTTTTTGATTTTTTTTTAAATTTCTGGTTCATGCATCTCTATGGATCTCAGATATTGTCAATTCCATTCATTTATGATGTTGATGATGATGATGCCAATTTCCAAGTATACCGCCCTGTAGTCCTCAAGTACATTTATGGCAGATTTAGTGAGATTTTTGCTAACTTGTATGTAATAAGGTAAAGCTTGAGCTATAGAGGGTAGAATAAACAACTTGTATGGCTAATTATTGGTTCTGCTATTTGAGTGTTACAGAGATGATGCTTTTGAATGAGACTGTATATTTAAAAATAAGCTTACTGGGATCACCTTGCTTTGCATCAGTGGCATAAAGTAATTTCAATATTATCATTTATCGTAATATTTATCTGTAGCAATATATCATGCTTCAAAAATGTATATAAGCAGATTGTTTTAACTGCTTTTGGTTATTAAAAACAGGCCTACAATCTCCAAACATGTGATTACAGATTGACTTTCAAACTCAGATTAAGTCATGGCTCTTTGGTGGCTGAAGTTAAAACCAAAAGAGGTCTAATTGACTTTTTTGTTAAGTCATTTATACTTCTTAAGCCTAAAACACTTTGAAAATGAAGCGAGACTTTTTAAATCACCCTGACCTTGAAGTGAAATGTATATGTGGTCATTCAGATACTGTAAAAACTACAGAAGATAAATGAGTGTTTTAGATAAGATATGCCTTTATTAGTCCCACAGTGGGGAAATTCCAGCATTTTGTTCATAAGTGAGGGCCTATGCAAAGCCAGGCCCTTGATGCTGCTGGATGATCTCTACATGTTATAGCCGGCTTATTCTTCGCAGCGCTGGGCGGCTGCTTCCTCAGTGTGGCCCTCTCTGGCGGCCTCATGCTCCATTGCTCTCTAATTGGGTCAGGGGAGACAGAGTGGCCGGTCTCTGGTGCTTTCGGGGCCCCTCAGAGATCTGAAACTTTCATGAGTCCCCTGCACCGGTGGGAATACAGCCACTGCCATTGTTATTAATAAATGGACCCATTTTGCAACCGGCGCACTTTTTGTTTCTTCCACCTTTTCACTCACTTTGCTTTTCTTCCATCTCTTGGTCTCTCCATCGGGCCGAGTGCATTAGTGCTGGTGTAACTATAGACTTTAAAATGCTTGTCTGACATCTTCAAATCACATGGTGTCCTTGGGCTCAATACTTAAGTTTACTGATAACGCAAACATTTTTGAGTCTATACGGCCTTGGATGGGATAGCAGTGGGATGTTTAGTCTTGTTTATCGGCTTTTGCGTACGGGTTATGGATCGATAGGAAGATGCATGCAACATTTAGAGTGGAAACCTATGTTTTAAAGAGGCTCACCTAGTTCTGTGATGATGGGTATGTTGGCCCCCGTGGTGACAGACGCCTGCCGGACGAAGCCATGTACTGGACTGCTGTCTGGAGACGACCTGTCCATTCCAGGAGGCGTGAAACCTGCGCGCACACACACACACACACACACGCATATAGATATACAGTGTGGGTACAGAGTACAGAGTGCACAAAGGTAGACCCTCGTAAAGTGACTGAAAACTCCATTGTAGATGTCGTCCTTTCAGAGGTCAGCTCAGACATATTCAGCATTCACAGCCCTCCATCAATGGGTAGGCATAAATTTTATATGTTCATTTTGTTCCGACAAAAATTGTTGAAGTGGATCCTGAAAACCTTTTATGGAAAATGGCATGGCTCAGGAGCATAAAATACAAGTGCAAGTGACAGGAGTTTGAATTCACATGACTTCACATTTTTGCATTTCCTCAAAGTGACAAGTAAACACCTTAAATCTGTAATGCTATATGCATAATGCATCAGCTGTGTTTTGACATCCATCATTTAGTGCTGACTACAGCGAAATGCCAGCTTATAGTTCCAGCCATGGACACATAATGCAGGCATATATGCAGGTCACAAACTTTGAAAAGGATTGCATATTTGGAGTGTGTCTGGGTGTGCACACACTCTGTCAGGGAACCCAATGAGCTGCTTACATTACAAAAGAGATCAGCTCGGCCTTTGCACCCGAGCAGACACCCAGTGGTTTAGTACACGTCCCAAAGCCCTGAGCCCACTGAGGCCTGGACAATCACAAACCTTGTTATTCCAATTATTGAACAAGGAAACAGCAGAAACAGCAGCAGTTTGACACTAGAGTCAGTCAGGGAGCAGCAGCTCAGACAGAGCAAACATCAGCCTGTACATGTCCATGAAGGAGGAGCTTCTTCCTCAGAGAGGAGACAGCTCTGTAGAACCAGAGACACCACACTACAGTAAAGTGTGAGCAGTGTGAACACAACATGGAGACACAAGGCCTGCTGCTAAGCCTCTGCACTTATGTGAGCTTGTACAAGTCTCCCTCACACAGACTGTGGTAGTGCATCAGTACTAGTGCTGTGTGTCTACTCTGGAGTGCACAGTTTAAATAAAGAGAATCATCACGGTACTTATCACATAAAGAGTGTATTTGCTCATAACTTGCCTGTCTCCTAACCTCAGCCTTATTGTGTACTCTGTCTATTTAAGACTAATATAATATAGAGTGTTTGTGGCCACAGGCCTCAGCTCTGGATTACTACAGGCTCACAGCCTCAGGAGAACACATGTTTACTTATTCATTTACACCTTGTTGTTTGAAATTCTACAGACAGTGTCTGTATGAGAGGAACAAGAGGAAGGAGTCCCACTAGTACAGCCTGATACAGTGTGTCTGGCCCTGTGCATGATTACATGTCACTGAGCGGACTATGTGTGTTTAAAGTGAAGTATTTATCACGGAAATGGGGAGCTGATGTAAGACCCAATTATGGATGACAATAGGCCCCATCCATCGACAGTGAGAGGACGCTGGCTGCTGAGGTGACATTGTGTGAAAAGTGCTCCCCAGAGCGCTGAGCTCTCAGATTTAGCTGTCTTATTGTTCCTCTGTGCCTGTGCTATTGACAGAGCATCACTCACTCACGGCTGGAGGAATAACAGCATTGGCATTCTCCTAAAACATGTGGAAGTGCTCAGCACTAAAAAATAATCGCCTCTTGGATCTTCACTTTGATTTGTATTTACAGCAGTCAGTGTGGTGGCTCTAAATAGTGTGGAGCTAGCGGCGTGTCCTGGCTCTCGGGCTAATCATAAAGAGTGGATTACCTGTGTGATGTGCCCATAGATACACAGTCACACACAGACAGAGCCAGGCTGTTTTGTTTTGACTAATGAGCAGCAGCTGAAGCGGCCTGCCTGCTGATTTGTACTGGTGCTTAATGATGATGAGGCCTGATGGGACGTCTGCAAACATCAACAATCTGCTCCACTAGATCCGCCAGACAGCAGATCTAGTCGAGAACATCAGATGACACAGTCATGTTGATGACATCATTAAAAGTATTATTAAAGAGATTTAGCAGCGTGTAATGACCAGGGAGCAGACTGCAGAGTACTGTACTGATGAAGGAGTCACACATTGCTTCTACCTAAAGCAGGGCTCATGTGTTTGACATTGTGTGCTCCTGGTGTGGTCGTGTCATCCTCCTGTTCTGCTGTTCTTTTTATATCTCTGTGTTTTCTCCACGACCTGTCCCCTTTGGCCAAAGGAGCACGCGGGCTATAATAGGGCGCTTCTTACCTTGGGAATTAGCCTGTAAGACTCCGATGCTGTCATCAAACTGCATAGACTTGATGTTGAGTGATGCCAAGATGCATTCCTTATCCTGCAGTGAGGCGTCTTCGATATTGTTCTGATTGGCTGACAGTATAACGCACATGTCGCAGAGGTTGATGTTGACAGCCCTTAAATCTGCCCGACTTAATGGTGTACCCTTCAGGGCGAGCACAACAGAGAGAGAAGACGCACAGGCAGAGAACACAGAACAGAAAAAAAACACACATTTAAAAAGAGAACGGGGAGGAGCTCGGGGAAATTATTTAGCAAGTGTTTCTGTTCTGAGGCACTGACATTCCGCTGATCTGACTGGGCACTGGGGAAGAAGAGACGAGCACTAATCTAAAGGCTAGTGTGCGCTGAGGGCTGTGTTGGGGAGACTTTGGTGAACATCAATCGGAGCGAGCCTAACAAGCTGGGAGCCTAATGCGGCTACAGTTTTTTGGAATAGGCCCGCTCCGAAGAAGGGGGGGGCTTTCGGTGCCATCATACAGTCATCATTCAGCTGCTTAAGTGTCAAAGTGTTGGCGGTGTTGGCGGTGTCGGCGGTACTCACGGGTAGGATTGAAACCTTGGGGAAGTTGTGTAAAGTTTCCCACTCTCTCCGCAAATAATCCAGCGAGCCCACGAAAACTATGGGCTTGAGCTCGTGGTAATGGAAGTTGCTTGCACGTAAAGGCATCACCAGGTTTCGCAGCCCCACTAAAGCGGACGTGACATCTCCAAATATACAGACCACCACATGGCCGCTCAGCACTGTCATGGAGGCTTCACTGCGCGTCTGCCGAGAGGGGGAGAGAAGATGGGGGGAGAGAGGAGGAGTGGGGAGATACGTGAGGAAGAGCCGCCAAAGTAGCACCGACTGTCAATTAGAGGTGGGCGATGTAACTTCTGTAACTCCAAATCAAAATTAGGCAGCGGTCAACTAAAGACACGTCCTGCGGCTCGATTGGTTGAATAAAAAGGGGGCGTGGCAACATCTCTTTGAATTATGTATCTCTGTCTCTAATCCAAACTGAACTCTCAAGACTACACCTGCACAGGAGTTCATGCAGAAAAAAATATGCATAAAAAATGACTAGCAATGTATTTATATAAAGACAGATTCAACTTAATCTGCCTTTTTACATATAAATACCAAAAAATACCAAATCTTCAGCTAATTCACTCACTCATTAGCTTCTGCTTACTGCTGTTGTCCCATATGAATCCTTCAATCATAATATAACTGAGACATCATCAACAGATTTATCGACTTAAAACTGTTGTAAAAAATGTCATAAGAGATCAAATATAAGAGCTGAAATTTGTAAAGTAATATTTTAAACTGTGGTATAAGGTACGCCTGCACAATTTCTTTGCACTACTGGAAAATTTTGGGTTATTTTTTGGCTATATGATGAGATTTAATCCATAAAAAATTAAATTAATTATTTTTACAACTCATTACAGACGCAAACTAACGACTTAAGTGTTTCATTCTCCTATTTATTTATTGCAGCTCATGATTTTTAACAATTTTGCAGATTTAGAATAGTTTTTGTGGTTTAAATCTGCTCTTTGGTTCTTGTGTCAGTGGCATAAATGAGTTTATGGCCTATATTTACTTCAGCGATATATCAAACTTCAACATTTCTTATCGTGACAGGCCTAGTATAAGGTGAAATGTCTGCGCTTTTGTATTTAAATGTATAGTACATTCTTTTTGTGCGACATTAGAACCTCGACAAACATGCTTTAGCTCATTTCAATTTGCGAAAAACGCTTTGGTTATAGATATCAGAGGGTATTTTCGTTTTACAATTCGCCCACCTCCACAGTCAATGTAGTTTCAAACATAAAAAGAAATGTTCCTAAAAAGCTTATATTGTACAAAATCTTGAACCACACAGCATTCACGTAAACAATAATAGGATTGAGTAAAAATGGTCTCCTTAAGTATATGTGCAAGCCCATGTGTGGAAGTCTCCTCACACATGCTGCGGCAGATACAGAAAACATTAAACTCACCTTGAACAACAGAGAGGCAGTGAGAGAAATGTCAATATAAATTAGTATGTGATTGTACTACTGTAGTATAAGGGAGCTTCCTCTGTCTTGGTGATACAAATGTTTACATTAGTGGTCACGGGAGGATTCGGTTTCGCCCGTACGCCGCACTCACCAGGATGACCTTCTCGATGTCTTTGGACGGGCACCAGTGAAACATTCCCGTCGAATCATACCTCTTCACGCTCATGTCCATGTTTTCGATTTGGTCATTTCCAGGAATAAGGAGGGGGTCGTGTCTACTGCGAAAACAGAATTGGATAAAGATTCGACTTTATCATCATCACAATGTTTTCATTTAGTTGAGTCTTTTATATCTACATTCTTTTGGTAGTAACCCTTCAGATGACAACAGCGACTTGGAGTGCCCCTGACTGAACGACATGACAACACAGACCAATTACCAGATCTTAGCCTCTCCTCCAGCGCCTGCCTCTGTGCGGTGCAAATAGTCAAAGCTCCAACAGGCTCAAACACTTTAAATATTTCAGGAATTTGCCCAATCACATTTGCTCTCCCAACTGACGGCCATGAATGTTTGAACAGTGTGTCACAACTAAACAGGCTAATCCAGTGCAGTGGGCTGCTGACTTTTATCCGCTGTAACAGTGACCATGACAGGGCTTCTGTCAGGCCTGATCCTGTGTACAGCTGCACTGTGAGAGCTCAGGCAGCTCAGAACACCGCACACTTACACTATACAGTTATCGTGCACTTATCCTTCACTACAATGCCATTTATTCATAATACAGGGAATCTAAATCTTTAGTTATAGCAGGCTGACACTAAAGTGGGGAGTGCTTGGAGACAGACATTTGAGTGAAATGGGAGAAAACATCTCCAGACTTTGACACACATCTCTCTCAGTATCACTCCTCTATCGTCTATCAACACTGTCACTGTGTGACAAGCCTTTCATGTGCTCTTCCTCTCTCTGCATTTGGGCTGCATGCTTCGCAGAAAAAAACTTCAACTTAAAAAAGCTGTCAATTAGCCTCCCCCTCTCTCTCCGACTCTCTCCCTCTCTCTCTCTTTCGCCCCCCCTTCCATCGCTCCTCTCCATCGGTTTGTGCAGGTGATAATAACACTGACAGCATTTAGTGTTTTTACACTCAGCCTCAATCTTTCATCCACAGCTGCGTGTTGCGCCAATCAAGTCGACGAGGCTGCGTCAGTGGAGTGTGCGTTTGGGTAGGCCTGCTCACAGGGCTGACGGGCGCTCACAGGCGGGATCTGCTCCTCGCACCCCCCCCCCCTCTCTCTCTATCTCTCTCTCTCTCTCTCTGCAGAGACAGCTATCTCTCACACAGCTGTCAGGCTGAGTGGCAGGCTGTCAGAAGCGCCCTCACTTCCCCTCCTGTGTGTGTGCTGCTCCTGATGAAGCCCACGTCACACATGTGCTTCAGTGCCACGCCCAAACTGCAGCTCAGAGCTCTGCTCTGGCCCTGGATCACGGTCACTGTGCCCAGAGATACAATGATGGCTTGTAACAAACATTACGGAATTAGATATAGAATATTTTGTCAATGACCATTTCCGCAGAGCCCTAACAGCATTGCTGGTATTTTAAAACATAAAAAATTACAGTTTAAGAGTCATGCTGTTATACATATAGGACAAAGATTTCCCTTGTTTGTCTAAGGTCTGTGTCTCTCTTCTCTTCTTGTTTCTTTCTTTCTCCATCTTTCTCTCCCTCAGTATATATTTCAAACACACTTGAGTTATTCCAGTGTATCACTCTGCAGTCACAAGCTTGGGATGGGTGCGCTCCCCCAATCCCTCTCTGCCAGACTATGAAGGCAGCCTCTTGCTTTGAAAATTTTCCCCATCATGCAAACTGACAAAGGCATGCTTTTCAAAAGCCCACAGCCAATCTGTTGATCATTATTTATTTACAAAGGCCTTCAGGCTGCTAGTCCTGTAAAAACCATACTTGATACGTATGCTCCCTCTCCTCTCGCTCTCGCCCCGCTCCCCCTCCTTGCTTGTAGAATAAAGTATCCCTAAGGCTACCTCAAACAATCACTTTTCATTGTGCATAAAATGCACCTTGTAAAGCACTCCTGTTTAATATATATGGTGTTATATGTTGACAGCACAGCTGCGGAGGGGGCTGTGGACTGTGATGGGTAATTTGATGTTTTGCTGAGGGCTAAGATTTAGAAAAAATCTACACCTATAACAGAGGACCTGTCATTCCAGTACCCAAGAGCCAGCAGAATACAGAAGCACCCTAAAGCAGAGAAAACTTTGACACTGCTTTGAAGCCTTTTCCAAACTGAGTAAATAACTCGCAAGAATGATTATCCGTGTGAGATCAAAGCCCAGATGCATATATTACATGGCAAACAGGGACCTTCTCCTCGGAAAGAAAGGAAAAGAAGAAAAGGTTTGTACTTTAAGTTAGGCAAACTAAAGCGCCTTTAAACAAGCAGTTAGCTGGAAATGTGCCAACATCTAGTTGTTTTCTAATGCCTCCACTCCCTCTGAGCAAGGGCATCTCAAACGATGCTCTGCTGCAGCGCAGACTGAAGGCTATGACTCTGTGTTGGGCTAATGGTTTGGCAAGTGTGAAGGCTTATTAAACGCTTGTTTAGTGAGAGAACTGAGGGGGAGGCCGACCAAAGTCCTGGACAAAACCACACAGGCATGCCAGTGCAGTAGGAGGAGGCCTGCCTGAGGGCTAGCAGGACAAACACACAAGAAACTGGGAATAAAAGACATAGAGTATAGCATGGAAAAGGAAGGAAGGAGAAGTCGATAAATGCGTGTGTTAAAAAGTTTAGAATCCAAAGACTTCCTAAAGTGTTTTGAGTGAGCTTGTTATGATGTAGAAGACTAAACTCATTAGACTCATATCTCTACATTGTGTGGTGTTGTATCGCGACCTCTCTGTCTCTCCTCAGCGTTCCACGTTGCCAGCCCTGTCTTTCCGCCGGAGAGCACAAAAACCCAGCGCCTTTTATCTTTCAAAATCAATTACCAGCAGCTTAATTCTGCGGGACAGGATAAAAGGAAGGTAATATTTGAATTCATATTTGATTGTGATGCTACATCTCGCATATGGCCTTAAGTACTAGAAACAGTCGTCGCAGGGGTGCCCACAATAGAGCAGTGGCCTCGGGGCAGAGTACCCGTGTGGGCCGCTCTGATTGGTCGCCCGTGTCATTAGTGCCAGCATTGTTTAAGGAGTACATGTGGACCAGACTGGAGGAGGTGACAGCTGGGTTTTAAAGGAGTTTTCAAACAGCTTCTCAGAGCCCCTTTTCATGACAGGAAAGTGACTGCGGCTCTGTCATTAAGTGCTGACAGCATGCCATCCTAAACAGGGCATTTCTCCTCTGCTTTTTGACTTCCTTAGCTCCCCTCTACTGCCACCTCTAATTTGCCCCCCTCCCATCTCAGCTCCCACCACCCTCCTCTGAAGTCGCTCCTACCCCTCCCTCTGTCCCCCTCCCCCCCGGCTCTCTCGTGCTTTTTGAAGGCGGTAGGTAAAAGAAGAATGCATCGGCGCCTTACCTCATCATTTTGGGCGAGCAGTTGGGCGAGTTCCGCATCCCTCCGTTGCGCTGCTTTTTTTTGGGCGACAGCGTTGACGGGTGCTCATCTTCGACTGCGAACACATGCAAAGGGTGTCAGCGGGACAGACAGGCGGGCAGGCAGAGAGAGAGCTGGACGTCACATGTGCACAAAGGAAATCTGTCAGTCAATCATCGCAATAATAAAAAAAGAACAACAAAAGGAAGGAAATAAACTTAAAGCATTAGTAAAAAATTGGAAAATAGGCAGGAGAAAACCACGGAGAAAAACCAATTGGCGACTTTAAAATTGAAACGCGAGACTCACATCCCCGGACCCAAAAGATTTATTCCGATTTTTATTTTAAATGGGCCCTTCCCTAAAAGACTTGGAGCGCATGGTACGGCTGGTTGGACCTGGCAGTCTGCATCAGAGGATTCATGCGTTAATTGCGTAAATGCGATGGTTCAGACTGCGCTGTCGGTTGAGGGCGTGGGCAAAAGCGATGAAGGTGAGATAAATAAATGTTATGGAGATGGCGTTTTTAATGTGTTGAAAGTGATTTTGTATTTATATTCCGATTCCCAACGCATCATTCCTGTTCGAACACGAATGGCTCTTCTACAGGTCTACCTCCATGCCGCAAGCACTTATTATCAAACTGCATTGTGGGATAAATTAGGGCAAAATTAGTACTGTGTATTAGATGAGTGTACAGTAGAAGGTCAAGACTACACTGAGAAATAAATAGGACTATAGAATAACATTGATTCTCTTCATTTGACAGTTTTTGTTTGATGCTGTCGAGGCAGTGATTCTTGAGATGAGTTTCCTGTCAGCCATGTTAGACTTTGATGTGAAATAGAAGAAAAGGCTATCTGGTCTTCAAACTTTTCCAGCTGGAGTCCTAGACAGAGCAGGCGCAGTGAGGCCGTGGGCTGAGTGTCTGCAGACTTCAGTCAGGCTAACAGCAGTCTGATCTTCACTACTGTCTGGGAGTTTCAACAGCGTTTAGACAGGCACCCAGGAGCTCGCATCCACCCTGCCCTCTCCCAGTGCAAATGCCAGGAGCAGCGTCACTTCAAACCCGGATCAGTCCTTTGGTTAGAAATCAATAACACAGCATGATATTAGTGTAAATCAATGAGCGCGCCGCCAGCTCTCACTATTCCAAGCATGTGGAATCTCATTATTGTCTGAGCACCTATTCTCAGCTGTCACCTAATTCTGCTAATAAAAGATAAGAAACATGACTCTGCCTCCTAATAAAATGTCAGCCTGTGACATTTGCTTTATATAAGGGGCATTCACAATACTTACTGTCACAAATGCTTGTTACTTTACAAACAATATTTCTGTGTAATGTAATGAAAATAATCAGGACATTAATGCTATATGCAACTGCTCAGTGTGTTTGAATAAATGTGTCCACTTGATAAGATCAAATATAACAAAGATAATAATGCCTATATCCTGGTGTGTGGATGTAAGAAAGGCACACAGGCAGGCTGTGAGTAGATGGACTTGCAGCCTCCACAGCAGCATAGCCACAGCTCTGAGGTGAGGACATGCTCAGGCAGGATGGTTACTGATGCAGCCCTGATGCTCAGGGGGACTGCAGTGCCTACTTTGGTTGTGCAGCATGGCATTACTGGGGTGGTAGCGGTATTTCACCGGCAGACTGCGGGCGCGGTTGAGCCGGCTCTCCACCAGGAGTCTTGCCCCAGACTCTGGCCCCGGCCCTGAGATACTGAGGCGCAGCTGCACGGGCTCACAGGGGCCCGCCGGGAGCAGGCTTCCTTTACGGTTATTAACAAGAGGGATGTCTGCAGAGCTGGGGCCGAGCAGGGCGTCCTGGCTGGGGTGCTGCGCGTTGGGGACCAAGGAATTTGAGAAGGTGCACCCGGGGATTTTAATAGATCGGTTCTGAAAAGATGGTCTAACTTCCTCCTTTACTGTCAAACAATGAAGAATAACAGTGTGAGAAATGTGCAGTTGTCATTTCAGCGATACGTTCACTAAATGTCTTCTGTGCAATTACACACAGTTTTCATGCACTTCATTTTGTTAGTTCCTGTTGATAAAAGTTACATAAACATACATCACTGTTATGAAGGTTATAGTTTAGATTTAATCTGTGATATTATTTAATCAAAAATGACATTAAATGTGTAATATAAGCGTAAAAATAATGGTACATTTTCCTTTTGTCTCTGCACTGGGGCGTTGACCTATGTATTGTGTATGATCTGCTGATGTTTATGTTTGCACATATCGCTGGGCTCATGGCACACACACAGGAGCACTCTGAGTGCTTGTTGGGAGTAGCCGAGGCTGTCCCTCCCTGTGGTAGAGGGGTAGTCGGTGGTTGTTTGGTAGAAAAAGCATGCTCGGGTGGCCCCGGGCGATAAACAGACGTTTATCCCAGCCGTCAGCTGCCTCCTTGATTTACGGGGCGCCACCGATAGCTCCTGGATTCATCTGGCCCTTGTCAAACACGAGCAGCGTTAGAGAGCGCTCAGCCGCCCTGGCAGCTCCACTGTGCATTCTGAACAACCCAGACGGCAACTGTCCCTTCCTCAAATGCTAATCACATGATGGTACTGTCCTGCACGCACGCCTGCTCCGATCACCCCCACCCTAAGTCAAGAGTATGATGGGCGCAGGAATAGCAGAGGAAAATGTGGTCTTTGGTATGAGAGCTGAGCTGGCCCTGCCGCTACAGTGTGTGCTGCGTGAGCAAGCTTTGGCCCTGCATGAAACAGTGCTTTAGCCCATGCATTTTTCTTCAGTTAAATGAAATGGCATTTGCTTTTAGTTTGGTTAAAGAGGCAGCCACTATACTGGTAAAGACAGTATAGGATGAAACCAACACAAAAGTCCCTATGCTCAGTATCAGTGAGATTAAAGGAGAATTATTATGTAGAAATTACACAGACATGAAATGCTGACAGAAGACATAGCACTCTCAAAAGAAAGTGTACTTAACCATAATGTTTCTAAGAGATTTACCTAAATTGCAATCGGCTTTGAATCGCACCCCAGTCTCTTTTTGACTTCCACTGTTCCCTGGTGTTGTAGCGCCATCTGCTGCTAAATGCAGCACAATACAAAAAGAATATTTGAAGCAACTACACAGTACATTATTAGCACACAAAATATTTGATTAAATGTGTTTAACTGAGAAATTCTATCATTTTATAACTTATGACACACTAAACATGGCTTGTGATACCATTTACAAGAGTAGTTTAATTGAAGGCACATGACAGTGAGGAGACTAGAGTCTAAGACAAGTGTAGCAGAGTGAAGAGGACAGACTTACGTGATGTGAGATATCCATTATACTTATATTTGGCTGAGGAGAATGCAAAGACAGTGGCAGGTCACACACAGGACAGAGGATGTCATGAAACATTCAGAGAGGCACGGCACTACAAACGCAGATGGGGAGGACAACATGGTGGTGATGGAGTGGAAAGGATGGAAGTAATGAACGAGTGTGCAGAGCATCACAACGACTACACTGTGTGATCAGAAGTATGACATCAACACAGAGGCGCCACTCATCAAGTGACTGTGGCGAAGAGGTTTCACTTCAATATTTAGTGAGGACTTTGCTATGACATGAAATTAAAGAAATGCTTCATACTTGTATTTCCTTGGAAATGTTGACTATATTTTTGATCAAATGCAAATGTAATGAGTGAACACTATGACGTTCTATATTGCATGTAACATCCACACCACAGACAGCAGACCATTACTATTCAAAACAGCCTTCCCAAAAAACAAGGACATCTATGTTTACATACAATCCATTTTTACATTGCCAAGATCCGACTGACTAAACTTCCAGAATGTGATTTTATTTTGAGGAGCCGAGTCCTGGTGGCAGCGCAACAGACTGCACAGAGCTGTGAGCTGCAGTGTCTTGCAGCAGTAAAGGTCACAGAGAGGGCCCAGGGCTGGCCTCTGACACAGATCCTCAAACACAGAACCACAGTGGCCCTGGCATCTGTCTCAGACGATCTGCCTGTTCCACACAGCACACACGCTAACAGGCTAACGGGCTAGCATCTGGGGCAAGGCCAGGCAGCACAGGACAGAGGCTGCAGAGGACTGGGGAGGGGGACCCCGTCTGCCTGGTGGACAGCAGCTGTCAGGCCAAGTTTGGTGATGGACCAGCAGGGCTGGGAAAATGAAAATGCAAACATAATTTCTGTGTCAAGAAAGATAAGATCTCCAGCAAAGAGCTGCAGATGCATCCTCATGTGAAGACACACGCATGTGTATGGTGCACACACAAGATCAGCTCAAGACATAACCCAGAGGCCAAGAGCCCTTAGGCACATACGAGATGTAGGCTACATGAGCCCAGTGTCTACTTTACATCTCCACTGATGCTAGAACAGAAACACTGACACTTCTATCAGCACATTTAAGTCACACAACAATTTATGACCCATCACTGATGTAAAGATGAACAAAAGATATGTCCAAAACCCTATAGGGAAGAATATCCCCATCTCATAGTTATACTGTACAATCAGTAAAAGCATGGCAGAACCTGCCACTCCAGTGGGGTTCATGTGGATTTCAGTGCATTTGTGTTGAATGGGCCAAAATCACAGACCACAGTACATTCAATGACAGAGCACTCTCCTGGAAGGGCTCTGCTTAGAAAAGTCAAATCAGCTTCAGATGTGCAGCAGGATGAGGTCATTGTGGATAGAGATGTCTTATCCTCTCGCTCTGGTGGAAAAAGAGGGAAAATGGGCAACGGAAATCCAGCAATCCCTGACAAAGCCCGATGCACCCCTCTACTACACTCACTTTGTTCAGACAAAGTCGGAGCTAAAAAGGGGGTCGAAATCTAAGACAGTGGAAGCTTTCCTGAAAGCCAACAGGGGCTGAGCAGGAGTGAGATCAGTAACCATGTAATGGCCAGTAATTGGTACCGAGGGATATGAGCGCAGGCCCAACTACAAGAGGCCAAGCCAAACTCATCATGGCATGTTTGACACTAATCTGGGCTGAGGCGGCGGACGCTGGGAGAATGTTGAGAAGGAAATCAGATCTGTGCGTCTGAACCCAGGGCTTTGATAGCTCCGTCTACTGCTGCCATGTCTAATTGACGGACAATTCTGTATTTCCCATTGACTTAAGAGGAAACCAGGAGGGAGGAGTGAGGTCCAGTCCTTTTCTTTATCAAGCCATCACGTTCTATTCTCTTTCATTTACGCTCATTTCACCTGGACGACCAAGGCTCTGTCCGTTTAGAGATTTTCTAGCACCTGGTCATGCTAACAGACAATGTTTTAGCTCTGTTACATTTTACAACTGATTTTTAAGATACTTTAGAGTCAGCACAGATAAATTAATTAACTTTAGAAGATATTTTTCATGCATTATAGCCCTCTAAATCTCAGATATATTTAGTCCAGCAAATAATTAGAATTAGATTAGATTAGACTAGATTACTCAGATCACTTACTTGACCTTTGCACGCATGCACAATACACTAAACTGGTTCCTTCCATATTAATTAATAGAATAAAATGAAGTTGAAAATGAATATATATAATGAGCTGATATTTTGTGTTTTGAGTTCAGAGTTGACACATACTGTTGTTCTTGTAACTATGTGTTGCTGTCATAGACTGTATATATGAACGGACATACCTAACCTACTAGCCGCCGCGTTCCAAATAGGAAGTGAGCATGGGCGCGCTACAGGCTCCATCGACTCTGGCTCCAATTCACTTTACATTAAGAAACCGTCTCCCCTCTCCCTGTAACTGTTGCTGTCAGACTCGTTATTTTGATTGTAAAATGTTCGTATTAACCTGCTCAACATGAACCTGGTGTTTTTTATTTCACTTTTGAGTCCCTATGAACATAATAACAGACAAATCAGGCACCTTCTTTCACTATGGTTGCTCCTCCTAGCGTTAGAAACCGGTTTGACTGACAGCGTTCCTAAGCACCCACTCCCAGCTAAACCAGCGTTGCGGAAACCAGCGTTACTGTCAACAGCACCTCTCCGCATTGGCTCTTTGGTTGCTATGATACTCACCGTCCAAATATGGAACTCCAAATTGGCTCCTATAAATCTAGCTTCAATGAGCTTCTTTTGACTGGAGCTGAATGTTACGGGACATCACACTCACTTAGTTCACTTCTTTATACAGTGGTTGTTGTTAATGTAACTGCTTTTGTCTGGGACACGTGGTTGCTATGCCGACAAGTTGATGTGAAGATTGTACTGGTCTGTTTTGAAGACTGGTTCTAGTGAGTTGAAAGTGCTGTTGTTTTTTTCTTGTTTTGTCGTGGATTAAGGCCTAGAGTAGTGCTTGTATTCAGAAAATAAAGAAGTAGAAGAAACGCAGTGTGTGTGTACACCAGAGTACTACCATATTAACTTCAGTTACAGTTTCATTGGAGCATGACCGAACGAGTCTCTGGAACTCGTCTCTTTTATTAGTTCGTAAAAGTTGTATTTATATTTATACATAGATTCAGTCCTCTTTAGCTATCTTTTACTGAAAAAAGTATATTGATGAAAACTGATGATAAAATTAACAGATTGTTAGTGTGAAGTGATATTATGAATACTGTATCCTCTGAAAAAAGCCACAACAACAATACTCCGTGAGTTAAAAAAAGAAAAGTTCAACCAAAAATAAAACTGAAAACTTAATATCTCCAAATATGTGCACATCCTTTAGGCACGATTAACACACACCAGAGAGTAGTAGACTTGTGAGAAGCATTTGAGTGCGCACACAGACCTTACCTTGGACATTTAGAACCACACCAAACACCAATGCTTCAACCACTGCCGGACTGATGCAGCATGCGGTGACCACTAGACCGCAGAGTCACAGAGAACGACACCAACCCACAACACCCACTCACACAGATGGACAAGCACACGCACACGTATGTACCACGAGCACACGCACACGTATGTTACCCATCTCACCCACATCAAGCTAAATCAAAACTGTGAGTTAGCTCAGTTAGCCGCTGGTGTGTTTCTCCAACCGAAAAACAAACCAATCGCTGATAAAATGAGGACAAATTAACGTAAAAGCACACAGCATGGAGACAACGCACAGTTATAGACGACACTGCGGACACACATTGAACGGAAAAGTGTGGCGCTACACGGAATACACGGAATACACAGACACGTAACAGCATGTGTGGGGCGGTGTAACTTACAGGCACGTAAAGTGGTTGCGCAATCATGAATAGAGACAGAGGACAGTGGGTAGGCCCTCTGAAGGGTGTCCAAGTTACTATGTACACTGCCTGACATGCAAGAGCAGTCGGGTTCTGAGCGGCCGCAATCAAAACAACATGCCAGTTTCATTCGTTTGTAGACGGACATCTTGGCTACAGTCATGTTTTGGGATGAGAGGAGAGGAAAAGCAGCAGGTTAATGGCAAAAAGGAGAAATCGTTCAATCCGGGGGGAAGTCGGAAGGTATAGTCATCAGAAAGTGCAAGCCTTAGACGCCACAGACTTGAACGTCAACTTTGGTCAAATGTTCGGTTTATGTTCAGAAAATTCCGATTCAATCCAATGCAGTTCTTCGAGGACTGCTTTTTGTGATTGTATTCGTGAGGTCAAGCTGCGCGCTAAGGCTGTAACAGAGCAAAAGGCAAAACAATGGGGAGAAGGGGATGGGGAGGCATTCATGAACAGGAGCAATGAGCAATGCAGTAGAGCAGCAAACCTCAAACATGTGTCATACATTTGTACTTCCTTGTACTTCTATGCGTTGGGGTAAAGGAGTGGATCACGTACCTGTATCCCATCATGCAGCTGGAGCGACTCTGAACAAGGCATTACGCTATAGACTATGTCACACTAGAGAGGCTGGTCCATGCCTAATCGGATGGCGTTTCACTGCTGCGCTCCCAAAGGGCCTCACCGTTTGTGCTATAGAAGTTTTCTGATGCACAAACTCATTTATTGTTTGTTGGAAATATATTATGCCAATTCTTGGGTATTTTACTTTGCAAATTCACTCATTTTTATATTTTTAAAGATTTATTTTTTTTTTCTTTGGCAGTATTGGTAGTTCAGTTTCTAAAATGTGATGATGTTGTGCTCTCAGATGGGGGACAAGAGCCAGATTTTTGCACTGAAAACCGTGTACTGTGCCATGAAACATCCAAAAAGTACATTTACAGCTGTTGAACCTGATTTATATTGGTGATTATTAGACCCAGGATCTCACTGAATTTCAAATAAATCAGCATTTTAACAGTTTTCATTTTAACTGCCCCCATCTGTATTAAATATTATAGGCTAATGTGTAGTTCATAATATGTAACGAGCATGCCTAATTATTAGCTCATTAGCATGCCTGAAAAAGAGTACAAGTAATTGCAATGGCATCAAAACTGCTATTTGAATTGCAAATATCAAGTTGCAAAGGTTGATAACACTGTAGTTTAGATGTCTACAAAATCTAATGAGTTGTTTAAGCAATTCTTCTCTCAATGTCAAACTTACTGAATGTGATTAAAATGTGTACTGTTCACTAACCCTAATTTGAACACAAACACATTACAAACTGATATTTCTTGAATCGTGCAGTACTACCGTTGCTAGTTGCCATGTTAGTTGTTAAACCGTGTCGCTGTGCTAAAGCTTGAAGCCCAGACGAAGGCCGCAGTGAAAGTCCCCAGAGGAGCATGTGTGGATAACTGTGACTCCGGGCACAAACAGCCCCTGCGCTCTGCTCTTTCATTGGCCAGGTGCAGAGCAGACAGCGGCCTGATGCTGTCTGTCTGGCACCTGTCGGTATCTTTGACTCCAGAAGTCACGTTCGCTAATAAGATGTTGCGTGTGAAGTCATAGAATTGGCCAATGAGAGAATAGGAGATCTTCATAGGGGCTGTTGTATCCCGTGGCATGCCTTATGAGCTGAGCATGCAGACTCTGTGCTTAGCGACAGAGAGGACAGAGGAAACTGTTGACCGTAATCACACAGTTGTGACATGGCAGAGGGCAGCAGAAGAGGGGGCCATGCTCACACCAGTGACTTCAGAGTCTAAGGGCGCTTGGACACAGTGACTTTACAATGGGACTTTGGACATGTGATAGGAAAGCAATGGAGTGACACAGGACACACACACACACATATACACACACAAAAAAAACACATATATATACACACACATAGAAACAACATGTCTGACTTCTGACTTCACAAACGCCCAGATTCTCCCTAAAGGAATATGGGGCTCATAATAAAGGCGTTCTAAGAGGGTCGTCTGCGTATAGTACAGAGCGGGTCACCATATTTCTTGACAACACTTTCAGCAAGAATGTAACAAATTGTCCAAAAGCATCCAACACCTCCCAATTAGTGAGAATACTTATAAATAAATAGATGAGTTTGCATTTTTGCTGAAGTTGTTAGGGCCATTATATTTCCTCTACAAACATCACACTTGCAGAATCAAGTGGGTTTTTTTTCTGGTCAAGCGGCACCATCTAGTGGCAATCTAGGGCTATTTCCCAGTCCGTCACTAACACTGAAAAGAGCAGTGAATAGTGGCCCTGCTGCAGTGGCCTTTCTCTGCAGCCTGTGAGATCTGGGCCAGGACTGAGGCTGAGATCACTCGGGGAAGGGGAAAGTCAAAACCAGATTGTTTTGATTTTGTTTTGGCAACCTGTGTCCAAAAGGCCCACAAGGACATTTCTTCTCTCTGAAAGCCACACAAAACCTCTTCTGACATAAGGCAGATCAATTTGGTTCTAGTTAATTTTCTTGTGCGAGTGGTGGCTGTTGGATTACCATATGTCATGTTAAGTTTCCTTCAAGTCCATACTCTCGTTAGGCTGTGTACTCTAATGCCACATGTGAGCTTGGTTTAGTCACACAGTTGGGATAAAGTGTGGCTTTAGTCCACATCTGATGAAGTCTACGTCTGACTTGGGGACAGCCTAAACCCTGCTGTTTTGGATCGGCTCTGGTCTGGTACAGTGCAGATGAGTGGCAGGGAAAGGGATGCAAAAGCTACACTGGTACATGCAACATAGATACAGTGTACTATTGGCTGAAGAATAGAAAACACTTGCACTGCACTCTGGGTTGTAGGACACCCATTTGCTTTGTTTGGATTTTACTCACAATATATCACTACCAGAGAGGGGTTAAAATAAAGTGGTGTTTTCCAATGGCAGCAGGGAAGGAAAAAAGTGTGTCACTGGTTGTAAAGAAACAGATAAATAATAAAAACAACAAAACAGAAGAGAATAGGACAGGACAGGACATAGATTCAGTCTTCCATTACTGTAATGGAACTGTCATTTTAAATTCAACTCTTTTTTGGGGGAAGAAAACAACAACACAACGTCCATCGATGAGAGATAGACATAAAAATCAACCTAAACTACCTATAAGCAATATATATTTAGGGAGTTACATTTACAACCAGTTCAATTTTCCACAGCCAAGCATTGATTTGTTAATGGATACTTCATGAGATTACCTTTATAGACAGTGCTACAGTTAAGAAGAACAATGATATGACATAAACAAGTTCAGTTATAAGCAGTTGTATTGTCTAAGGTCTGGGTTAGGTTTGGGTGTGAAGGGGGGAGAGAGGGGGGACAGGCCCGGAGGGGAGTACTCACGTCGTTTGCAGCCGCATTTCTTGATCCTTTTTGGGTCGGTGATGTCGTCGTGACAAGCTTTGCAGTAATAAAATGCTCTAAAAATACAGAAAGGTTATATTTATTAGGGGCGGAACGAGACACACGAGATTGGTTTTGCGAGACTTTGACGTAATTAAAATATTTTAGTTAGTAATTGTATCATTGCCAGAAGCACACAAGAGGTGTAACTTGCCAACACTTAGCCCTTTCTTTGTCCAATCCGAATCTTGTAGCAGTTTTGTCTCACGACATCTTGTGGCACGAGATCCTGCCCCATCGTTAAAGTGGAACTAAACTCTCAACTTTTTTTGCTACTTAACTGTGTATATGGTGTAAAAATATTATCTACTGTTCCTAGTCATTTTTGGCAACTTCAACGAAGGTCAATTTGCAGCTTTCTGGTCAAAAAAACACCTAAATCTAAGTCTGTGCTGTCTTCAGTGTCCTCTTCAATCTCGAGTAGATGGTGACATCACAAGCCACTGTCCTGATTATAGCCAGGTGTTTCTGATTACAAACATCTGGCTGCAGGGGAGGAGTTATACATGGTTCCTTAAACGTCTTGACCCCGCCCCTCCTCGCTCACTCTCTTTACTCTAGCTACTGTCCAGTTGAAATGTGTTTATGGGTGGAGTGTACGTGTTAGTTTCACTTTTACAATTACAGTATGTTTTAAGTATTATTTTCAGTGATGTATGCTCGTTACCGTTTTACTTCTTTGGCGTCGCTGGCGATAAAGAATCCTAGCGTTCCCTCCTGCATCTTCACATGGTTGCCCGGGTTAATAAGGATGCTGGGTAATCAAACAAATAGAAACATAGTACTCCTTATTATTAGAACAAAGACGCTGCGGCTAACACAACATGCTAATCAAGAGGAATGGTACACAGACATTTGGAGCGTTTCACCTGACCTGCTAGTTTCATTCGTGTCAATTTGCAGATGTTACTCACATGATGGTCAGAATGTACAACAATATGGAAGCACATTGAATTTTAATTCTTTGTGACAGTCCTGACACGGGGACACAGAGAAAAGTCTGGGCGATGACTGCAGAAAGAATTAAAATTATGGCTATGGAGCTCTTGGAGTCTCATTCAAATGTTTTACAAAATGGCTGCGTTGCAATACAGATATATATGGTTGGTTTGGTTAGTATTCGACAGCCGGGTTATGGGAATGAACAGTCACAAGTGGCTAGTTTAACATGTTACATCTTTCACCAGCAGTAGTCCATCTATATCAATAATTATGGAGGTTAAATCATTGTACTCAGGTTATAATGAGCTAATGAACCATTTTGAGACCTAGAGTAACTAAATATAAAAAGTACATCTCCAGAACAGTTTCATAAGATCGTACAGTGTGTTAACTGGCTGTATCATTCCCCATTAATTAGACGGAGACAGATTGGACGAGGTACACACACGTCCTGGACACTCACACACACACACACACACACACACGGCTCATTAATGGTTACCTGTGGCAACAGTCATCAATGATGTGAGTGTGGAACATTGAGCCCACAAACCTTTAGGGTCACACTCCTACAACAACGCCCGCCCAGAGGAAAGCCAGAGCAGCTGCATGTCGCTGCTGTTTCATTTTAACAATTTGAGAATTATATTGCACAAGAAAATTAAATTGTGTCAGTTATGCTTTTCATTATTTAGTCTTTTTTTCTCTATAATCCTGATGTGAATTTGTTTTGGGTAGTTTCCGTTAGTCTTTCCTCTGGGCTTTGGAGAAGGTTACTTTGTTAATAGACAGATAGTTAATAGACAAGAACATTAAGGGAGCAATTGAATCCATGTGCACATGGGGTTATTGTGAAACTGCAGTGTTCATGCAGGCCTGATTGTGATCCTCACTGCACAAGTAAATTAGTGTATCATTCCGTCAGATTGAATGGCCCCCAGAGTTGAACATGTGTTTAGCATGCACTTCAGTGAAAAGAACAAAAACAAATCAACTCCATTGTCACAAACATTGCTGCCCAAATCTGAGATTTTCAGGTTTATAGAGACAAGGCGTTTTCTTCAGTTGGGTGCAAAGTGGTCAACAGCAGCATCCAAACCTCATATTGTGAGCAACAAAGCAAGCACCAAACACCTCATGTGAAAGTGTTAGCATGCAGTTAGCAAACAGCATGAGGACAGTCCAACAGAAAGGCATAGCCACTGCAGTACAGTTAAAGGGACAGGTACGTAGATGCAGACGGTTGCAGTAACTTCTGTGCAGTTGGATTGTTTCTTAAACACCAAACTGACAGGAAGTGACCTCACTTAAGGACATCTACTCGAGAGACAAACGAGCATGGCTGACACGGGGCGAGATGTACAGAGATGAACTATGTACAGGCACGCACGCTTCCACACACCGTCAGACGCACACACAAGGCACACACACAAGGCACACACACATGCACAGATGGACTTTTGGAGAACGTGGAGAAGTGTAGAACATGGAGAACATGAGAACATGGAGAAGATGGAGAACATGGGGTGGGATGTCAAAATGAACAGTGGCCCACTCGTGGATTTTGTAACCTGTGATTTATAAATTTAAATTTTGGATAAACAAATTGCTATCCAAATCCAACAATTTCATGCCTTTCCTAATGTGTGAAATGGATGACAGAGGAGTGGTGAGGTGCTGTGGTGAATGAAAAACATAAAAAAGACATGCTATAGTCTCCAGTGCCTGCAGCTACAGCAGATAGTAGGTCTTTATGTAAATGATGAGGTAAAAGAGATTATCCGTTTGTCCACACCACATGTGAGCTCTGAGAGATGTTGATCCCAATTCAGCACCACCATGTATATTTAAAAGAATCATTAGTTAGACAGCAAAAGTCGGATTCATCTCCAAATAAAGCTAAGGGAAAAACTGAACGACACTGAAAAAGAACTGAAAGTGAGAGAAATAAAGTCAGCAAAGGACTGGCAAAGGACAAAACAAAAAAGATCAAAAATAGGTAGATATGAAGAGGGTGAACGTTTGGCCTTGGTACACCGACAACAGCGACGACAAAGAAACAGCACTTCTACAAACACATCCAATTTATCTATCCTCTCTCTGCCTGCAAAGAAGTTAGTGCATTAAAGCACAAGGGACACCATAAAAAGTTAGAAAAAAGAGGCCTGTGAGATAGTGTTTGGAAAAATATCCTTGGGGAAACTCCCAAAGTCAGAAGCGTTAAAGTGGTGGAGATTGGGTGGAACTTTGGAAGTAAGATAAGGTAGAGGGCATACCGCTTTCGGCTTCTGCAAACAACAAGAAAAGATCTCAAATCAAACAGTTAGCATTAACATAATGGAAAGGATAGTGTGGCCAAGGTCTATCTGTATGTTTTAGAATGTAACACCACTGTACACAAATGGTTTTCATTAGTAATAACATTGTACTAATCCTAAAACTCAACATTTGTCAGCAATAGCTATGGTTATATTTACAGAAATGATTTAATCAGAAGTAAAGTTAGTGACATCATGTTACTATGGAAATCATCAGTGAACAAATACATTTGACACAAGTGAACGGGACAGGGTGAGTGGGATTTGGCAATTGAGATTACTGAAAAAGAGTCTCCATGTTGTTATCGGTGATCAGACACTGACGTTAGTTGGACTCCACAGGGACACAGTTAAATCACATTGGGAGAAGTCAGGAACACATGACATATGGAAGGGTGCAGCCAATTGTGTCTTCCCTTTTTCAGAATCAAAACAGTCTCTTACTTGGTCTGGCGTCTATCGGACTGCACCTGCACTGTACAATATATCTGAAGTTACTGTGCTACTTTGAATGTGTTCCTGGTCGGAGTCAAAGTTACCTCCATCAAGGGTATTGGATTTCCAGTTAAACCAACTATTTACATTTTATAGACAAAACAGCCATGGCCATTAGTAATGTTTTGGCACTTGTGTTTCATGGTCATAGCCAAACTGTTTATGGCTGTAATAGCATTTAGACTTGTGCAAAGAGGATAAATAAGTAGTGCTATACCTTGGCAGAGGTATGGATGGATTTAAGAGTTCTATAAAGCTACTACAAATGTGATAAAGTTGGCCGCATTTGAACAAGCTGCAGTACAAACCTGCTCTCTCTCTGCTCCGACTTGTATTCAATAGCGATAAGTAACAGCTTCAGCTTCACATAGCACAGCCTGGAAAACACAATGATTAGATACAGTTTACATTACGCTCTTTCACTGATGACCTCTGACCACATCTGATTCACTTCCTCATGAGGCTGGTGATCTGCTACCTGATACTTACTCACAAATAGTAGGGAAGGAGAGCCCTACAAAGGCACTGGACAGATACTCGGTGTACATCTCATTAGCCACTCCTTCAAGGTAGTACTTCTGCCACGTGTCCTCCTCGATCTGATGAAGAACAGAGTGCAACAGTGACAGAGCAGGAGAGAGAGCGAGATAGGGAGAGGAGAAAAAACAGGGAAATGTGGTCTGCAGATGTTCCGGCCTCAACATGAGCCTGGTCATTATAAGGCGATCCATCATGTTTATGACATGAGAACAGCTCTTTGATGGAAGCAAGCACCTCTTCAATTTGAAACCACAAAACACTGAACAGATTCCATATGAAATGTCACAGTAAAATATGATGTGCCAGTGTGACTGAGCACACGGCAAGCAAGGCCTTTTTTTAAACAAAGATGTCAGGATTCTTCAGTGAGAGTGCGTGAGGAGATCTATTCCAGCTGTAAGCACGTACTTACTTAATGCACTTAAGCCGCATATACAGGGTTATTATGTCACTGTTCCAAAAAATAAATGTGATAAACCTGTGCGCGAAGTCCTCTGAGTGGATTTGATCCGAAGCCTTACCTCGATGAAGGAGCGCATGGAGAAGAGGTTGGCCAGCATCGTGGACAGGCCCTGGGCCAGGCAGCTCTGGGCGATGAAGCCAGCCTTGAGCTCTGCCAGGCAGATAGCATCGTCACCCTCCTTCCAGTTCCAACTCGGAATGTTCAGCAGATGGGCCTTCATCACAGAGAAAGCAGAGGTCACACAAGTACACACATAACTGTCCTATTGTATTAGTGTAAAGAAGACATTTCTTCACTTCAGCTCCTTAGAGGATTTGAGTCAGTATTTTATTCTTGCAACATTACATTGTTATATCCCATAACTGTATGAAACTTAAGGTTAGGCCATTTCATTAAGTTAGGTTTTTAATTATTATTACAGTCTTTGAATTAACATTGTCTTATTTACAAATCATTCATAAGGAGTTTAAACAGTGCTTGTTAAGCTGCTTTTATGTAAGTTTCAAAGAGTAGTTCTGCTAGGTTTTAAGCTCAAGCGATACCAATACAACTGTCTGCAGTGTCTCATCCAAAGAGCTTGTCACCATCTAATGGATTCTTTCAGTACTGCAGACTGGTGAGTTGTATTTATTATGCTCATGTCCATGTGATAACCCCAGTTTGCAATCTCCATTGAATTTACCTGTAGTTATTAAGGCTGATAGGTCATATGCAGCACACAACTTTACCTTATTGTGGTACTGCAGCATCTGTGTGATGATTCTGATTTTCGGATGGTAGTTCTTGATGGAGATGACCCTAAAATCCATATTAAATAGTTCACATTAGCACAAATTGTCACAACACCTTAAATTTTACAGCTTTACAGTAAACAGAAGTAAAAAAAAACTAACCTCATAATGTTGGAGGCATCTTCAGCATCAGGGTCTGCACAGTATTTGTTTGCCAAGATTAAGCAAGCGTCGGCAGATTCGATCTATGCACACAGGAGTAATAATGTTATAGCTTTAGTTTATCTGCTGCCCATTACAGAGGCTCCTGATAGATCTGCAGTGTACCTTGACTCGGGCCAGATCGTGGGGGTTGAGGACAGATCCCTGGTAGAACTCGACTTGTGTAAAATGGCGTTTGAACAAGGCTTCCAGCTCAAGATTAGGGGAAATACTGAGTGCAGATGAGTACAGAGGGTTAGTGTGGCCTCCTGTGTGCAGAGAACTCTACGGCTCATACTACAAACACTGCAAAGGAAAAGATGAACTTACTTATGGAGAAAAACAATTTCTACATTGACATCATCCCTGTCCTTGTGTAGGAAGTCTTTGAGGAAGTTGGAGACGCTTTCGAGGGTGATATGACCACAGACCACTATGTGCCTGGAAGGGGGAAGAAATCAGCTTGAGTGTGCAACATAAATCAGTGCGGACGCTGGCATGCCTCCCAAAGATAATCAGTTAAACCAAAGCACTCAGAAATCCAACTAAATGTAGAAGGGAAAAACATCCAACTGTCAGAAAACATTTCTTCAGGCCAAACAAGGAACTGAATTATATGATTCTTGCCATAAAAGTGAACATTTTCCCCCATGAAATGAAAGTGTACGACAAGTGCAATCAAACACTCAACTCCGAACCACTTTAGAAAATGTAAGATATAATTACAGAAGCCACAGCGGCTGGACTGTCATGCGCTCGCTATAGAAACGCTCCTCTGGGCCAAACCGCTGTTGTGTGGACAGAATGGATGTTGACAAAGACATGTACGTCAATATTCTCATGCCCTTAAACACAGCTCTGCTAAAAGTGTGTGACAGGAGAGCGTTATAAATCAGCAGCGAGTTTGGCGCAGGTCGGCACAGCGCTGGACTCATTACAGCTCAGGCAGACTGCAAGACTTCACACATGAGGTTGTGTCCTTTACAGTGTTGTCACGTTACTACAATTTCAAACTTGATTTCGACTCTTAGGAATAGACCTGAGGCTCAACACTGATTCTAATACCACCATGACAGTAAAAAACGCTCTTTATATAGACAATAGAATATCATTTTCAATATTAAATCGTAACACTTTCTTTTCTATTCCCATGTGGCCTTATATCTGTGTAATCCCTCAATCGTCCCGGTAGGTTCCATAGTGGTCCATGTGTGTATACTCAAAACAAATAAGTGCCCTTTGAAAAAGTCATGGGATGTTCGCAGTTTTCCTCCTAGTATAGTAGTATTTCCAAAACATTACTGTAATTGCTAATATGTCCAGAAGATGGCAACAAAAAGAAAAACTTTTAGCAGTTTTTCAAAATGCTTTTCAAAAATCACTATTGAACTCAAAATCATTCTAAAGCCATTCAGGAAAGGTTCAATTCTGTTTCAATTAATTTCAATTCTCTTTTTTAGTATCGATACCTGTGAGAAATGAGTAGCTAAGCCTGTCATGATAATTACTATATCGACTTATCCTTCAGTATATATTCAATGGAATGATATTTTTGGGGGGTTATTATGTATGGTGGGTACTTTTTCTTTGTATTTTTTGTTTCTCTGATAAAATTTGAGCTGTGGAGGATGGAATGAACAAATTATTTGACTCATTACAGATATGAACTATTCCGCGATGTACTCAGTCACTGCAGTTCATATTTTTAACCATATTGCACATTTAGAATTGTTTTTTGGGATTTCTATAGTTTCTTCAGCCATATATCCTACTTTAAAATCTGTTATCGTGACAGGCCTATGAGTGTCTAGTTTCGATACTAGTTTTAGCATCGATTAGTATCTTAATTTCGAGACTTTTGTCCTCTCACTGCACCGCACCAACGGGATCCAACGGGAGACAATCAAGACATGAACTTCAGCTCCCACATAAACATTATCTCACGTAAACTTAAGTAAACCTCTCGTTGACGTGAATTTGATGGGACACTCTGTAGAAAGCCTCGTTATCCAAACCCCACGATGACATTGGTCTAATCCGCCTCTGACTGAGACAATAGAGCCACTTGACTTCTGAGCGGCTTGGCTACTGGACCACTCTGCACTTACGGGGACCGGGCAGATTAAGTTACCCTCTGCGGTCACATGTGAGTATGTATCACCAAGCTTGATCTGTTGTGACACATGTACTTGGATCCATTTTGGAGCTCTATAGAAGGAGGAGTTTAAGCCTGGAGAAGACATTAACCTTTAACAGTAGGCGCCTGAAATGTACAGAGCGGTTTGGAAACGTGAGATGCTGTGGGACAAAATGGTGGTCACAGATGTTGTCTATGTTCCATTTTACCGAAGTTTTGTGACTAGGTTTGGGATTTATTTTTGAAAGCGAGATTCAATTCACAGAGCTTATTTTGAACATAACTAGCATTAGTGGGAACTTTCAAACTATTACACGGATCTAGAGGAAGAACAGTTTATAAAGGCCTTAACAGCAGCGGTAAGCACTTCTGGTTAAGCGGGAATCCCATTTATTTCAATGAAAAATTTGGGAAAAGTTTTGCAGCTAAAATCAGATATAAAGTAGGTTGATTTGTGTAAAACGTTTTATGTTCACGTGCATCATGTCGACACTGCACCGACTCCTTGGAGGCTTTAAAACAGCTCTGTGGGCAAGATCAGCAGCCCCGTGCAAAGTAATACAACCCGGATAACAATGGTGACGCCTAATAAGGTGAATAACAGTAAGGCTGCAATGATTCTTTAGACTATTAAAATAACTGTAATTGTATTTGATAATTGTCATCTGGATTATGTAGACTCTAAAACACATGAAAAACTGTAGCGTTATTAAATCAAAATGTTACAAAGAAGAACAACAAATTTAGATTTTGATCAGTAATGCATGTATGTAAATATTTTACATCTTGTCAAGGTTAAAAATGTATTTACACCAAACACCATTTAAACCAGGACTAAACCAGGAGTAAACCAGGACTGAACCAGGACTAAAGCAGAACTGAACCAGGACTAAACCAGGACTATACCAGGACTAAAGTAGGACTAAAGCAGGACTGAACCAGGACTAAACAAGGACTATACCAGGATTGAACCAGGACTAAATCAGGACTAAACCAGGACTAAACCAGGACTAAACCAGGACTGAACCAGTACTAAATCAGGACTAAACCAGGACTAAACCGGGACTAAATCGGGACTAAACCGGGACTGAACCGGGACTGAACCGGGACTGAACCGGGACTGAACCGGGACTGAACCGGGACTGAACCGGGACTAAATCAGGACTAAACCAGGACTAAACAAGGACTAAACCAGGACTAAACAAGGACTAAACCCAGACTAAACCCAGGACTGAACCAGGACTAAACCAGGGACTAAACCAGGACTGAACCAGGACTAAACCAGGACTAAACCAGGACTGAATCAGGACTGAACCAGGACTAAACCAGGACTAAACCAGGACTGAACCAGGAGTAAATCAGGACTAAACCAGGACTGAACCAGGACTAAATCAGGACTGAACCAGGACTAAATCAGGACTAAACCAGGACTGAACCAGGACTGAGGACTAAAGCAGAACTGAACCAGGACTAAAACCAGGACTATACCAGGACTAAAGTAGGACTAAAGCAGGACTGAACCAGGACTATACCAGGATTGAACCAGGACTAAATCAGGACTAAACCAGGACTAAACCAGGACTGAACCAGACTAAACCAGGACTAAACCAGGACTAAACCAGGACTAAACATCAGGACTAAACCAGGACTAAAACCAGGACTAAACCAGGACTGAACCAGTACTAAATCAGGACTAAACCAGGACTAAACCAGGACTAAATCAGGACTAAACCAGGACTGAACCGGGACTGAACCGGGACTGAACCGGGACTGAACCAGGACTAAATCAGGACTAAACCAGGACTAAACAAGGACTAAACCAGGAAAAACCAGGACTAAACAAGGACTAAACCAGGACTGAACCAGGACTAAACCAGGGACTAAACCAGGACTGAACCAGGACTAAACCAGGACTAAACCAACCAGGACTGAATCAGGACTGAACCAGGACTGAATCAGGACCAGGACTAAACCAGGACTAAACCAGGACTGAACCAGGACTAAAATCAGGACTGAACCAGGACTGAACAGGACTAAATCAGGACTGAACCAGGACTAAATCAGGACTAAACCAGGACTGAACCAGGACTAAACCAGGACTGAACCAGGACTGAACCAGGACTGAACCAGGACTAAAACCAGGACTAAATCAGGACTGAACCAGGACTAAATCAGGACTAAACCAGGACTAAATCAGGACTAAACCAGGACTAAACCAGGACTAAAAACAGGGACTAAACCAGGACTGAACCAGGACTAAACCAGGACTGAACCAGGACTAAACCAGGACTGAACCAGGACTAAACCAGGATTGAACCAGGACTAAACCAGGACTAAATCAGGACTAAACCAGGACTAAACCAGGACTAAACCAGGACTGAACCAGGACTAAACCAGGACCGAATCAGGACTAAACCAGGGACTGAACCAGCACTAAACCAGGACTAAATCAGGACTGAACCAGGACTAAACCAGGACTAAATCAGGACTGAACCAGGGACTAAACCAGGACTAAACCAGAACTAAACCAGGACTAAACCAGGACTGAACCAGGACTAAACCAGGATTGAACCAGGACTAAATCAGGACTAAATCAGGACTAAACCAGGACTAAACCAGGACTAAACCAGGACTGAACCAGGACTAAACCAGGACTAAATCAGGACTAAACCAGGGACTGAACCAGGACTAAACCAGGACTGAACCAGGACTAAACCAGGACTAAATCAGGACTGAACCAGGACTACTAAACCAGGGACTGAACCAGCACTAAACCAGGACTAAATCAGGACTAAACCAGGGACTAAACCAGGACTAAACCAGAAACTAAACCAGGACTAAACCAGGACTGAACCAGGACTAAACCAGGATTGAACCAGGACTAAATCAGGACTAAATCAGGACTAAACCAGGACTAAACCAGGACTAAACCAGGGACTGAACCAGGACTAAACCAGGACTAAATCAGGACTAAACCAGGGACTGAACCAGGACTAAACCAGGACTGAACCAGGACTAAACCAGGACTAAATCAGGACTGAACCAGGACTAAATCAGGACTAAACCAGGGACTAAACCAGGACTAAACCAGAACTAAACCAGGACTAAACCAGGACTGAACCAGGACTAAACATGTGGAATCCGCCTTTTAGTTTTCTGCAGCTAAAACCTGGAACAGTCTTCCTGAAGATGTGAGACAGGCTTCTACTTTGACAATGTTTAAATCCAGGCTGTAAATGGTTCTGTTTAGCTGTGCATATGACTAAAAGGTGGGCTCTTCTCTTATAATGTTCATTTTATGTTTTATTCATGTTTTCATTTGTTTATTCCATGACTGTAATGTCTTTCTTATTCTGTAAAGCACTTTGAATTACTTTGTGTACAAATTGTGCTCCAAAAATAAACTTGCCTTGCCTAAAATAACGATCAGTTGCTGCCCTAACAAACACTGACAAATGGACAGAGTGGAATGAATGGACAAGACACATCTTTCATTTCAGAAGAGGAAAACTTCACACGTTTTAAATATATTGTTCCCATGTGCTGCTTACTCTGGTCAAATCAAAAGGATTTCTTGTTCATAATCCACAGTGAATTTGATAACAGCAGGTAACACATTTTATTCTCATTGTCCGACATTTTTAAATCAACACAAAATAAACCACTCCAGAAAACCTGCACACGAGAATCCAAAAAACACAAAGTCTAAGGGGTAAAAGAGCATGCACACAGACCATGCAGCAGAGGACATCCCAGGAGGCACCAGGAGAACACAGCAAACGGACCACAGCTCAAACCTCGGTGACATGGACTTCCACTGGTCTAATCCTCAGCTCTAACCATCTCATTTAAACACTATTAGATTACAGGACGTTTTCTACAAATATGTGAAGCAAACATTTTAAACTAGTTTTAGCAGATCCTCAAACAGAAACGTTAGTGCAACTTTACTTTGTGAGTGGAACTTTTGATCAAACTTCCCACTTTTGTTAAGGTTTAAGAGCTGGACTTAGTTTTTCGTTGATAATATCACATTTTTATTGGCATTCACGTCCTTTTTGCCGTCCTTGTAATGACAGTATTCATCTGTGGGAGCTGGAATCACACCGCCAACCTGTGGATCAGTGGATCTGACCGTTCTACCAGTGGATATCTTAGTGTTTTATTGTTTTACTGTTCTTTACCTACAGTATTTCTTATATTTTCTGTGTATCTGTTTTGTGTGACGCACTTTGGGAAGCTTAAGTTGAATTTTAAATGTTCTATATAAGTAAAATCGAATCTCTTACTTGTGCAATTAGTCAAATCACTTCTTTCCATTTCCAAAAAGATAATGTATATAGTACATTTTTGGCTGCCCTGCCCTCCTCTGCACTTTGGAAACCATCAAGAGAGTCCCAGAGCGTGGACGTCTGGTTCAAAAGGTGCGTGTCAGAGTTCAGCTGGAGGTGAGGCCAGAGTCTGCACTTAACATCTGCAGTAGAATGGAAAGTACAGACCCAAAATACACAGGAACCAACCCAGTGTAACCTCATGAACATGTGATTGGAGAAAGAGAAAGGCTGTTTGAGTGTGAGGGGCTGTCACACGGGGACGGGGGAAGAACAGTCCTGTGATAAAGTACAAGTGGCACCATAGGCGGATACGTTTGATAAATATAAATACTTTTACATTGATTACATACATTACATTTTGGATCGGGTGAACACTACTGCAGTTTTAAAAGTTTGAAAAATGTTTGTAAAAATAAAGGTAGTTATTTTACTATGTCTTCAGTCTTGATCAATACTGGCAACAATTAACAGGTCAATTATTCAAAATTAATTATTTTACTTAAGTATAGGCTGTAAATAGAACGCCTAGATGAAAAGTGTTTAGTGACATGGCTGTTTACAAAAAAAATTAAATATAAAATTCAAGATATCATGTTGTTTGGTCATCGAATGTATTTTTATCATAATCATAAACATAAAATTGAATACTGTGATATCCCTACTATCAAGATTCATTGCGTTCAACTCTTTCTTTATAATCTGCATGCTTTTCCTAGTTCACTTCATGTACACAAAATGGGTACACAAGTCAAATGTCCATGTGATACTTTTGCACTTTTGCTCCTCTATTTGTACTTCTTCCACCTCTTCTTCACCAGTCCAACTGACACCGACAGAAGAGGATGAACCGAAAAACGCAAGTTGACTTAAATCGTGACCTCACTGTTTGCGAGCTGAGTAATCAAACCCAAACGTGTAATCTCCTAATCTCATTTCCACTCTTTTTACAGACAAATTCACGACGCGACCGCATGACACAGCAGTGGTGCTCGTGTCGACTCTGATCTCCTCAGACTCGTACGCATTTGAGTGCTCTTTGTAATCTGTGTATTTAGCGGCTAACGTTCTGATCGCTGCCATATGTGCGTGCTTTGTCTTGGGAGCCGAGTGTGGATGGAGAAAATAAAGTGTGCGGGAGGGAGGCGTACACAGTTTTGACAGGGGCTTCGCTCAGCACCCCTCTGCACGCCCGGGCTCAGGTCAGCGGCCAAACATAACATCTCATCCGTCTTATCTCGCTGACGGCGGCCATTATCAAACAAAGAGGGTTTGCTCACGACTCCCGGAAAGTCAAAAATGGATTCCAGAAATGGTACAGGAAGATAGACAGGATATCGGGCGAATGTTTTTTCGATATAACATGTAATCGCAATCTAACCCTGTGACCATCTGTTATATCGTTCAGGGATATTTTTATCTATGTCTCTCAGATGGCCTGGGAACGCCTTGGGGTCCCACCGGAGGAGCTGGAGGACGTGTCTGGGGTGAGGGAAGTCTGGGAGTCCCTGCTTAGACTGCTGCCCCCGCGACCCGGCCCGGATAAGCGGAAGAAAATGGATGAATGGATGGATTTTTTTTAAACCTTCAAAACATAGACCCAACCCTGAGTGAACGACAATTCACCCAAACACAAACAAGAGTGAATTAAGTTAACCTTAAAATCAATATAATAAGTGGTACTATTTAAACGATGTTCTAGGCTAGGGGTGTCAAACACATTTTTACCGTGGGCCACATCAGGAAAATGGTCGCTCTCAAAAGGCCCGATGTATTGTAAAATAAATGTAACTACTTTTTTAACTTGTTCATATACTTTCTGTATTTATTATTATTCAATTTACAAATATTGCATATGTATTTCCATAGATGTAAAAAAATATGCCTGTATAACTTGCTATCTCCTGATAAACTGACATTTTAAGACAGTCATACCTTTTAATTGACCTTGTTGTGGGCTTCATAAAATGACATGGCGGGCCACATTTGGCTCGTGGGCCTTGAGTTTGACACATGTGTTCTAAGCAATGTCTTCACTCTATTGGGTCCTGTTTGCAGCCCTCTACTCCACTCAGAGCCTTGAGATCAGAGGTCAGGCTCAAGACCAAAGGTGACAGAGGCTTTTCTGTGGCAGCGCTTCTTCTCCCTGGCATTTAATACTATTTAGACAGGAAATCTTGGTGTGTTTTATTGTTCTTTGTCTATGTATCACATTATAAATCTGTCAAATCATTTGAGACCACTGCATGCTGCCTGCATCTACTAATAACACATTTTTATCCCTTGTGAACTGGAAAGTGCACTGTTAGCATACTACTTGTTTCAACACTCTGCTCTAGCCTCCCAAAGTTGTGAAAAACACACATACACTCCTCCAGTGAATTATTTGGATGCTCCAAACACATTAAGATAAGAGCTGGTTCTGTTTTTCACGTTTTTTTGAAGACAAGGACAAATCTGGTACAGAAGCTTTAACATCTCATCTGTGTCAGAGGAGCAGAAAGAGACTTGGACTGTAACTCTATGGCACATTCTGAATATCAGTTTGAGCTATAAAAAGACAAAGGCACTCCATATTTATCTTGTATAAACATCATGACAGCTGCGTACACTTGACAAAAACTACTTTCACTTAAACACATCGACACAGACATTGTTTCAGACAGACTTTCGCACACCACAACACAAGCACAAGACCCAAAGCAAGCATCAACGGAGCCAAAGCAAGCAGAGCAAGCCATAAGCATTTGAGAGCCTCCAATGGGGAGCGAGGCATCCAGCATTCAGGGTGTGGGAGCTGACTGAAGATCAGGGCCAGAGTCGTGTCAGGCAGTGATGGTGCGATGGCCGAGCGGACACGGGGAGAACGCTTTTTCATGAGAGCGCAGTCTATGAAAAAGTCTGCAGATCACTGGGACACATGCTAGGAGCGCAGCTAACAGTGGAAATAACAGAAAGCTTAAATCAAGCAAAACAAAGGCATGCCAAAAGAAACAAGAACGCAAAATGTCCTGCAACGCTCATTGAGATTGATGAAGTCAAAGATCACCAATAATAATGCACTTGCAGAAGAAAGAATAGGCCTATTATTTTTGTTTAACTGTGGAGAGTAGGACTTTCATGACGTTTGTTTATTTAGCATTTGAATTTATTTTTTTTTGAATGGAAAGGTAGTCATGAAAGCTCTAATTTCCAATAAAAGCGCATCATAGGATGTTAAAGGCAAAGAAAGGCAACACAAATGTGTGGGTAAAAGCAGGGGATGAGAGAGAGAGAGAGAGAGAGAGTGGACAGAGGATGAGAGCAGATATGGGCATGTGGTCCTAATGGCCAAGGTCTCCAGTCACGCAGTGTGACTTTAAGAGTTACAGCTCTTTTCTGTTCTGTTGAATTAGACCCCTCTATGGGGGTGCAGAGTCACACAACCACACCTTGTCTGGATCACACTTACTTTCTGCCTCGTGTCGAGTTATAACTCCCTCCGTATTTCTTCCGATTAAGGATGAGAGCAGCAATTTCTGGCACGTAGCGAGCAAACATGGCCTACATGCATGGAACAGAAAGAAAGAAAAAGGCATGCAGAGAGGGTTCTACTGCACACATAAAAACAGCAGAACCGTCTGGAATACTTACTTTCTCCCATTAACCGCACTATAGGAACCACCATATTTCTTGCGGTTTCCTATTAACTCTATGATTTCAGGGACGTAGCTGGCAAACATGGCCTAAGGAGAAGATAGGAGACAGAAGAAGAGACTAGTACGCTGCACAGCGGCGGGTTTAAAGAAAAGCCACTTTGCTTTGTTAGTATGCAAGTCAGGAGACAGCCATACGGAAAGCAAAGAGAGCGCTGCGTTCAATTTGTTAAGCCCCAGTGTTAAGTGACATTCTTAACATCTCCAATCTGCAGCTGCACCTGAGATCTTAGTCCTTTTATACTCCAATAGTAATCAAACCTAAGTGCCATGTTTTGTCCAACAAACACAGAACCTGGAGCAGGTGGATTTGAATAGGCCTACCTGATGTTCCACAGCTGCAAAACACATTAAGACTCATTTGCTGGGCTTGGAAAATGAGCTGGATGCATTTTGCACAGACGCAGAGCCTGTGATCCCACCATGCTTCTAATGACCTATGAGTGAAGGAATGACTTTTCATAATGTGCATTGACAGTGCTGTTAGCTTACACTGATTCTCCACACTTACAGTAGAGCCATACATCTGTGCTCTCATAAAAGCACACTTGAGTCATGCTCGGTAAGAGTGCCTATGCATCTCCAGCAGTAAGTTAAATGACGTGACTTTGATAGGATCCCTGGCTGTAGAATCCGTCCAGCCCGGAGTCATTATTCAAGCACTGCTGCTGATAGGAAGCAGCCAGAGAGAGGCCTAAAGACTTCCAGAGCTCTCAGCGCACAGGAAGCACGGCATCTATCACTATGGCAACCGCACGGGACATGTCCACACAGCTGGAGGTCATCATACAAGAAAAGTTTAGTCTTAAGAGTTCAGGCATGAACAGTACCAGGGTAAACGTAGTGTTCAAATTCAAACTTTATATGGAGCTAAAGGCTGAAATTGAGATGGAGGGTGAGGAGTAATTATTTGGTTCAGAGTTTTGACCTGTCTCAAATACAAAGCTAGAAAAACGAGGCACTCAAAAAGTAAAAAAAAAAATATTAAAAGGAAATACATTTGAGACTGGGGTCCAAAAGAACAATTTCTACAATCTCTACACATCCAAATAGCACTCCTGCCGTATAAAGGTTTTGACCTGGTTTATTAGTCTGGCCTGTGACGGGGGCCATTTTGTCTTTTATTTTTTTTTTTTTTTTATTTTTTTTTTTTTTGTGAAAATAGGGCAAGTGTTTTTTGTGTTTTTCTTATGCAGCACTTTGGAAACATTACAGTTTATAAAATGTGCCATATAAATACATAATAATAATAATAAGAGGATTGGATTGGTTAGTGGATATTGGCGCAGATTGGCAGCCACATCCTTGTCACTCAGCCCCAGGGCAGCTGTAGTTCATAGAAGTAGCCATCAAATACAGGGAATTAATGAATAATGCAAGGTAAGGTTGTACAATAAACAGGCTAATAAACAGGCTAACTAACTGGATTCAGCGTTAGACTTATTTCTATTTATTTACTGGTAACTATAGTAAATGTTTCAAAGTTATTCATCCATTTGATCCGTTTGGACAGCCATGCGGAGGTCACTTTCAGTCCCTCCTGGACAGATGACTCGTTCATCAACACCGTGCCTCGTTAGCAACAGTAACGTTAAACCCTCCATCTCACATTTCATCCTTGCACAATTTGAACACAACTTATCTACAGATGCAAAGAAAGTGGAAAGCTGCTGGGGAGGCTGCGGTCGCTATGGTAACAGTCAGGTGGGCCTAAGCATCATCTGCCTGCTCCTGTGTTTGTTGGAAAAGTGGGAGGAGACACGGGAGAAGGGAGGTCCTGAAACCGCAACCGCTTCTATAAAATAGTAACCACATTTTAACAGAGTAGCGTAATAGTGTATTCAGACATGTATAAGGACGACACAAGAGGGAGTAAGGGAAAAGGACAAAGATTACACACAAGACACGATAGGTTTACTATAAACTGGGCTAGAGTTAAATTTCAGAATAAAAGCATAACAGTAATTACACAACATTTGAATTACATTACTTCTATGTTTAAATACTTAGCATATTCGGCTTATTTTAAATGTACAGATGGGGTCAGGCAGGGTGTGGGCAGAAGGAACAGAAGGTAAGGGATTTAAAAACAATAGTATTTTTACCAAACCGCCCAGGATGAAGAAGACCATGAAGAGGCGTCCCAGGGTGGTTTTTGCATAGACATCCCCGTAGCCCACAGTGGACATGGTCACCATTAGCAGGTACACACATTCCCAGTAGGAAAGAGACTGGGAATTTTGGAAATTTTCCCAAGGATCCCCTGAGTTTTCCACCTATAACAGAAGCAGGAATAATTAGGGAATAGTGTAAATGTGTTTCCCGCAGGTTTTTAGTGAGGCTGTGGTGGGAAGAGCGATCCATATTTGAATTGTTTTATTTTTTAGTATAAATGTCACTTATTGTCTTATAAAGCACTGAAAACAAATGAAATATAGTCACTTCTTTATGTTTTGACAACAGTAGAAGCATAAAGTCTGTAAGTGTATATATTTGTATTATAATAGGGACTATGGGGGTAAAAAACAGACTCCTCTGACACTGGGAAAGTAGTAGTAGGCCAAAAGAATTCAAAACGTCTGTGCAAAAAGTGTAGTATTCATATGAGTTAGGCAGAGGCTGTTTCTTTTATGCAAAGGTCAATGACTGCCATCTAGTGGTGAATAAGCATCATTTGCATTAAGAGTTTATAAATAATTATTATCACCTCGAGGTTTAAGTCTGGAGAAGCCAATGACAGACAACACTTATGTTTTAATTACAGCCAACACAAAACTGAACAGAGTAGCCTAGAACATCTGCGGGCTAAAAATATTTGATTAAAAACTAAAATTACATTCTTATTATAGATCTATGAGTGACACATACACTTTTGTAATGGCTGAGGCTGGGGCCATGAGCCTATTATTCTGTGGAGGTTTCATTTAGACAAAAAGAAAGAAAGAAAGAAAGAAAGCACGACTAGTAAAGGCAACATATTTTTTCATAACATTTTTGAAAGAAAAAAATAGCAATTCATTATATAGTTTAGCCACTGCTTATTTTGATTACACCACCCGACAAAAAGTAGCGCATAGGTCGACTTCCTGCTCAGTTTGAGGACCTCAGTCCAGCTCAATGAACAAACAGAGTCTCATGATCCAACACGAGCACTCACCAGGTGGATGAAGCCCGCCGCTGTGAGCCATGTGCTTATGAAGATGGAACACAGGTTCACCAGCTTGATGGAATTACTAGACAGAAAAGACAGCACAATTCATCTGATTTATAATTTAATACTGAAAGTTTGTAATAAAAAAGGGACAGGCCCAAACATTAGAAGTGTAAGTGACATAGAGAATGAAATTGTGTTCCCTTCATGTTTTATTTTATTGTCCTTATAAATAAATCGATTGATTATTCTGTTAGAATAAATATTAGATGGATGTACATCTACCGTATTAATAAAAAGATCAAAATTGTGGTGAAAAATACAATGTTTAAAAATAAATTTGCAACCAGAATTGAACAAACAAATGTGATATCCAAACTGGGCACATAGACTGTATAAAGAAGTGGACTAAGTGAGTGTGACGTCACCCACAGCGTTCAGCTCCAGTCAAATGAAGCTCATCGAACAGTTACAGGGTGAATTTGGAGGAACCACGAGTATCATAGCAACCAAAGAGCCAATCCAGAGCGAGGCTGTTGAAGGTAACGCCCCTTCCCACACCACTGGTTTAGCAGGGAGCGGGCACTTCAAGCCTGTTGCTAACGTAGCGGGAGTGACCTCGGAAAAAGAAGGCACCTATTTTGTCTGTTATTAACGTTCATATCTTGATTTACGGACACAATAGCGAAATAAAAACACCAGGATCATGTAGAGCGGGTTAATACGAACATGTTAAGACCAAAATGACGAAGCTCACTGCAGTTACACAGAGAGGAGTGACAATTATTCAATGTAAAGTGAATTAGAGCCAGAATTGTTAACTATGTCCATTCATATACACAGTCTGTGCCTGGGCAGGAATAAGTCACTTGTAAATACTGCATTTGTGGACCTCAATACAAAACCCATTATACTCACCTCGTTTTCAAGATATTCAAAAACTGTAAGATTTCGGAGAACTGTATCAACCGTAGTGCTCTCAGAAACCTCAAACCTGCGACAAAACAGACAGAGAAACAACACAGAATCAGCCATGAAACAATTACACAAGCGTCACATTCAAACACAGGGCCGCACTTTTGGAGGGCACTTTTGGAGGGCACTTTTGGCTCCGAAGTTTATTTAGAAATTCCATTAGTAAGAGAAGTTAAGGACGCCCTACTTTTGCTGGTGGCGGGCTGCACCGGGGGATTATCAAACAAAGCAACACCTGCCTCATGTCTTTTTACATAACAGCTCTGATCCCACGCTGCATGTGTTATCCCATGTCTGTTTGCATGTGCGGAGCATAACACGGATTCTTCTCAAACCAACAATACGAGGCACGAAAATAGTACGGACGCAGGAGCAAGTTCATGTTTTAATCCACACAAAAACACACTGGAGATAGAGGACGTTTCAGAATATGTGTGTGCAGATCTAAACTACAGGGTTAGCAGTGTTTATGCAGAATAAGACATGGTATTTTGGTGTGTGTGTGGTACTTCAAAAATTGCTATTTGCCACTGGTGTCTGTTCAACTTGAGATTTCAGTTCAGATTCAGTTATGTTTAGTCAGATCTGCGCAAATATCCATGGACTAATGCTGCTTTAAATTGTGAAAAAAGAGCCACTTGAAGAGAGACTGATATAAAGTACGTAAGATGACTTAAAATTGTGTAACTGATGAAACCAAAACACATCTCCAGATATGTTTTTGATAAAGAAACAACTATTAAAACGTGAATTAATTGAAGCATTTGCCATAAATCTGAAAATACTTTACCCCAGTTACTCAGGACACGCATGCAGGACATTAGCGAGGTGCATAGACCTTCTTGTCTTTTCTCCTTTTGCCTAATTCGGTAGCCATTTTGGTAAAGATCTGAGCAGGACTTCTTCCTCCTCCACTGTTCTTTGGGGGATTCCAGGTTGATTTCGCTGTGCGTCCGGCGATAGATGAGCAATTTGGGTGGAATCATTTTGGCTGATCTGATATTCCCACAAAAAATCCCCAAAAAATTCTTGAATTCCTGTACTCAAAAATGCAAAATTTTCTTTTAAAGTGTAGTCTGCTCCTTTGTCACTCTCCTCCTGAATGCGTCTGTGAGCAAAATGTCCACTCTCCTCTAAAATACACAAAATTGCACTAGCTCTAATCCGAAAAATACATCCCCAAACAGATTTACCTAGCTGTCCGTGGTCAGTTCTTTTCTCTGAGCCTTTTTCACTCATCTAACAGACAAAAACTAGTAGAGGGATTAAGCTGCCATGAAAAATTGAAATGAAACTAAAGCAGGGCCAGAAATAATCCGGCCACAAAATGAAGTATTCTGGGTTACGTCCAACAAGTGAAACATGCTGTTAAGCTGGAATAGATCAGGTCAAACCCTCTGAGCAAGGAAAGCTGAAAATGGTACTAAGGTTGAGGTAAGGGACATGACTAACGGTAACTTTCTGTGGTTTGTCAGGGGCAGTGAGCAGCTGTCACACTTTTTCACGTTTTGTGCATATTTTAGGCCCGAAGAAACAACCAGACACAGGGAGAAAGATCAGATAATTTGATAAGCTGCCTAAGTTTTACTAAGTTGTTGCTTGAGTAGTATTGAGAATTTCAGTAAAGATTGTTTTGTTGCCACAAAACTGGACAATACCTATTCAAAATGATTAATACTGCAGCTCCACCTTCACTGAAAAAATTGATTAAACTCTGTTCTGAACAAACTACTCTGTGCAGATCCAAAAAGATCCTCGGCCTTTGCTCACTCTGCCTTTTCTTTTCAAACCATCAGACAGTGAATCGCTGTTCTGTTTCACTATAAAAACCTGCACATAATGATTTTTAACATTTGTATGAACTGTAGGAAACACACACACGTTAGTTTTATAATGTAATTGTAATGAAATGTGTAGTTTTATGTGTGTTCACCTGCCGAGGGACTGCACATGGAAAAGAGCAGTAGCTAAATCTGGTACAAATCATCTTTTGTTTTGTAAGATTAATGACGTATATTTCTGACAAATAAAAAATAATGAAAGAAATACCATAATATACGCAGTGGTAATTTTGTCTATTTGTAATTTTGCTCTAACTAACCATTTTTATCAGCTGCTGTAAACCTTTTTAGCCATTTATTACTGAGGATTATAAATGTGCTTTAGTAGAATAAGGCACATTATACTGTAATATGCATTATCACCACTAGAGGGTGCCAAATGCCACCAAAATCTTACAGAACTGGAGAATAAAGTACAAGCTAAGAGGCTTATGGGTAAAATTCCATACAGAGATAACAGTAAACTTAGATAAGAAAATTATTATGTAAGTAAGCCTGGAAGAGTGTAAACGTTATAGAAAACATTTTTTAAAGTCCTGTACTAGCAAAACTGAATATCTCTATACCTGATTTGAATGTACATATAGATAATATTGGATACTATGATATAGATTCATCATGCAGACGTCATCTTATCATGTACTTGATTTAATTAGATACTCGTCGATGACAAAACTAGATATCCATTTGAACACGTGAAAACATCACATAAACAGGACAAAATTAGACCTGTTCTGAAGAGTTTTAGAGTGTTCTTGATCTATGTCAGAACTAATAATAATAACACAATCAGACTTATATACAGCGCTTTTTTGGACACTCAAAGACACTTAACAAACAATAAGAAAACAGCAGAAGAAGACGACAGTAGAAATCATAGAGGTGGATGGATTGTGGGAGTGTGTTCCAGAGGTCGGGGATGGCAGCAGCGAAGGTTGGGTTCGGTTTGTCCTGTTGAGGGGAGTGAGGCGGATGGGACAGTGCTGATACTACTGTACTGAACTTGTATTATAGTAAGAGAACCCACATGGAAAAAAAATATTATTATCAAAAGTGTAAAAATGATAGTGTAAAATGTGTGTTTTTATGGTATAGCGTATTCCTTAGTATAAAAACAGTATTAAAAAGTTTGAAATGATCGTATCGTGACAACACTAACATAGCAACTTGTATAAAAATGACATGTAGGGTGACCGTAGCTCGGTGTTTGTCCACTGATCCGAAGTTTGGCGGTTTGAATCTCGACATGAACATCATCGGTACAGAATTCAGATCTAGTGACGCACAGGTTGGTGGTGTGATTCCAGCTCCCAGAGACAAATTCTGTTGTTGTTTCCTTGGGTAAGACTTTTAACCCACCTCGCCCCCAGTGTCTGCGTACACCGGTGTATGTACGTGTGTGAGTGTTTTCTTGATGTAAAGCGCTTTGACTGCCTTAAATGTGGAAAAGCGCTTTATAAAATTGTGACCATTTACCATCTACCATGTTTTCATCCAATTTTCTTACAGCATGACTGAACACGCTGTGCTAACACAGCCACGCAACTCACACATATGACCTATTTGTGAATGGATGTCTCTGCCTACATAGAGTACGGTACATCCATGTGCACTGGGAGAAAATCCCTTTAACTCTGCACACGTGTCTTACAGCCAGATGCTCATTCAGAACAGACCCCCCCCACGCACACATCACCGACGCACACACACACACAGACACACACACAGACACACACCAATAGTCCTCCCCCATTCAAGCTGGCAGGATCTGGGCTAGTCCCTGTCTGTCACGTGGCCCAGTACTGCATGCCGCTGGTGTGTTTTATCAATCAACGTCTGGGGATCTACACATGGGATAAAAGCGGCTTTGTACCCGCTCAGATTAGACTATTTGATGTTACACAGAGAACTAGTAGATGCCTATGTCATGGCTGTACTGCTACTACTACTGTAAAAGTTGTCTATATATTTGGACATGTGCAATATCTTACATAAGTATTTCATATCTGACCATTTCATCAGCTCACTAGCGCTCTTCTTCAGAGTGTTCACGTTGCTGTGACGTGTTCGGTCAGCTGATTCAAACTGGTTTTGGCACTGTCTTCCTACCGGTGGAGGCAGGACAACAGCGGCATCTGCAGTCCGACTTCTCCAGGACAGTATCGTAGGTGTGTGAGAGTAAATAAGTCCCCTCGTCCTGGTTTAAAGTCCTGTGGGCACGTTTCTCTACGTTGTTTGCTCCGTCCCAGTCCATAATGTGGTTCTCTCTTTTACATCATGTGACCACTCTGAGGAAGACCGCTGGTGAGAAAACAAAAAAAAAAAAAAAATAAAATCTATTAAATAAATCATTGGAAGACCAGATGAACCTCATTGGACTAAATATCTAGCACTTTATCATTATTATTATTATTATTATTATTATTATTATTTGCCATGAATAATCCATAGTATGGCATTAAACATATATTGCATTTACTCAATTACAGCTGTTTTTACTGATAAATAATATATTTAATGGCGTACTGTGGAACAATACAGGCAAAGCAGGTGACGTACCAGCAACCATAAAAGTTACACAGTGCAACTTTAACTCATCTAAAATGAAGACTAATGTCTTTAAATGACATCCTGTGTTTTACAGTTTCAACCTAAAGCCACAAAATGTAACTTAGACTAAAATAAACTAAAATAAATGTTGATTTTTTTTTTCATTTTGGTTGTGTTTATTGCACTGACAATCATGCTCTAAGTGGCTTGCAGCTCCACAAACATGACTCTTATTTGGCCTTCCTGCTTGTTTCCATAGAAATGTTGTTCCTTTGGCTATAATCCTCTACAGTATCACATAAAACATATCTATCTCCAGGAATTGACTCAATACCACAATGAAGATAAAACATGCTCCTGTTTTAGAAATATAATGTAATTTTCATATACAAAACAATAGTACTTTCTTTCTATTACTATGAAATCTTGTACTCGTTCTGATAAACCTCAAAATAACACTGTGGAAACCTCAAACTTCTAATGGGTATCTAGTTTCGATATTACTTTTAGTATCTCATTTTCTTTACTTTTGTCAACCCTACAGCACAAATGCATTTTGGGTATGACTCAATGCTTAGAAAAACAATCTGTGTGCACGATTTTCTGTAAAATACGGTGTGCACAAGGTGAAAGGGGAGACACGTGCCACTGAATGATCGCAAACATACCCAGAGGACGTAACAAGAGGATGCCACGGCGACAGAGGAAGACCTTATATGGTAAACAAATTCATGCCCGTGTCAGAAAGTGTAAGCCTCTTTCAGTGGAAAACATGAGGATCAACGTGCACTACTTCAGCTCACCACAGGGGGGCAGCAGTACTTTAGGATGTAGTCCAAGCGGGCCCCCATTCAACATTTAGAGAGCATGCAGCTGGCTAATGTTACTGTACTACTATTCATTACACGCTAAATATATCTGTTATCTTGTGATATACAAGGACTGCAAAATAGAGGCTTAAGCTGTAATCCACATCACCGTGTTTGTTTTAGGGACAAATAATGATGAAACAACGATTAGGTATGAAAATAAAAAGCACGTAGAATACAAGTACAAAAAATATATTCGAAACATGCTAAATAGAGTTGTCTACGTGTTTTATACTTGTTCTGATACAGCTCAACATCTTTCTAAAGCTTCAGGAAAGGTTCATTTCTGTCCTGTGAATGTGATTTTTTAGTATCGATACTTGTTCTAATGAGTATTTAATCTCTATACTAGTTTTAGCATCAATTAGTATCTGTTTTTCAATACTTTTCACAACTATAATGTTATGATTATTACACTTCACCTTGCACAATATCAGCTTTAATGATGATAAACAGCCGCTTAAAATCGTAATGTATGTTTAAATGTAAGGACTGCAATACAAAAAAGTTAAAAAGTCGATGTTTTTCAGTCAATTTATAACAGTTCCTAGGTCAAGATTATAGTATTTCACTATTAAGATACATAAGCCAAAAGAGGCAAGCTGAAAGTAGTAGATTCACTGAGGTTACAAAAGACAGCCACAAATCGCATCACTAAACCCAGTGCTCAGATAGTTTGAGGACCCAGTTAAAGATGGTGGGAGGAAGCTGTCACTGTCCTATTTGGCAACTTTTTCATTTGACTCATTTAAAGGTCATACATTACGCAAAATGGACTCTTCTGACCTTTAAGTCTTGTTATAATACTGTTTCCTCCTCAAAAACATACCTGGAGTTGTGTTTTGTTTCATTCACACATGTTTGAGTAACACACATCAGAAAATACTGCAATATGTGCCATTTAACCTTTTTGCTGTTATTTATTATGTGTTCTGAGACAGAGACCCAACAAACCTCCAAAATTTGGTTTGTCCCAAGTATTGTATAAGTATAAAAAAGCACTAAACCTGTACCAAACCACAGACAGAGGCCTTGCACTAAAATCACACTTCAACTGAGATAGTTAAACAACTTTGCATAATCTCAAACATAATTCTATCCAACTGCACCGATCCCCATCTTTGACTTGAATATACACACTCTATGTCCTATATGTTTGGGTACTCCTCATAATAGTAGCTCTATAATAAGACAAGCCTATTTTAACTGAGAGCCAGATGAAGGCGCTGGCATTTTTCAAACAGCCAAACGCTAATTCAACAAGGGCTCCTCTGGGACTGTGAGCGCACTCGTGTTGGAGTGGAGTCCTTTTTTTTTGCAAGGAGGAACTCAGCTCGGCCTTTTACATTAGCCGCACATCTCTTCCCTGCTCTTAATCTATGGCCCATTTGTAAATGCAGTTGAAACGCACACGGAGTACAGGGAGGTGCGGCCTGGACGCTAGGATGGAACCCGGGTCAGAACCTCCATTAGTGAACTTTATGTGGCCTGAGCACACCTGCCGTACTGCTGTAATATTACACTGTGATATAGGCCGTGCTGACAATGGAAAGATTCAAATGTAGAAGAAATAGGTTAGGTTCGCATTTAGCTGGCCAAATGAGACTTTTACTCTACATTACAAAGACATCGTGGTCAGGAGCCGGGAGTGATTCACAGGTGGATTAACCAATCAGAGACAAGCACGGTCCCGTTGTGTTAAAACAAACATGGCGGCTTACAAGGAAAAACAAAGGGGAAAAAATAACAGAAGACCAGTGGAGGAATGTAAGAAAGTAAAAGGAGTAGAGTACAAATTTTAGGTACCGTATTTTAGTAGTATTTAGTATTTAGTATTTAGTAGTACCGTAGAGTCTAACCAGAGTATAAGTCGCACCGGAGTATAAGTCACCGGAGTATGTAGTAGCCAAAAACACCAGCCAAAATTATTATGAAAAAAAAAAACATATTTCATATAAATCTCATGAGTATAAGTTGCACCCACGGCCAAGCTATGAAAAAAGTGTGCGACTTATACTTTGGAAAATACGGTATTTGGATACTTTTTACTTTTACTTCACTACGTTTAAAAGACAATATCTGTACTTTCTACTCCACTACATTTTGAACAGGACTGAAAAGTAAAAGATTTTTTTTTTTTTGTTACCTAAGACCTGCTGAAAAGGCTGAAGGTTTATTTTTAACACATTTGCAGTCTTAGCAACAAAAATATAAAAATTAAAAAAAAGGAAAAACTATTAATTAAAATGTTTCTTTTGAACAAAATTCTGCACAAAATCACTACAAAATCTGCGCACAAAACTTTAACATAATTTTTAAAGGGGTATTTTTCATACTTTTGCTTAAATAAATGTTTTCATGTGATGCTTTTACTTTTACCTGAGTATTTTTTGCTGTAGTATCTGTTCTTTTTATTTAAGTAAGTAACAAAATTGAGTACTTCTTCCACCACTGCAGAGGACTGACAAACAGCGGCCATTTCTGCAGAATCAACAAGCTCCAGACTCTGCTATTTGAGGTCAAAAAACATATAGATTTTGTTCTGAATAAGAATGAGAGTCCGAGAATACTTGAGAGGAGACGTCTTTTGCGCTGGATCATTGTTATCTCTATGGTCTGCATGAAATCAAAACCCACAGGCAAGATTCATATTGTGTCACACCATTTTAATTAACTATAACCGCCATTTTGAGGACCATGCTGCTTAGGAAGTGTTTAGGAATTGTTTATTACTATGGCAACTGTTCTACTTTTTCACCACTCTGAAACCAATGGATAGTTTTAAAGAGTTTTAAAAATCTAGATAGATATTTTGTCCAGTAAACAATAAACACAACAAACACAAACGATAATATAGAAACTCATTTATGCCACTGACACAAGAACACAAGAGCAGATTTAAACCACAAAAACTATTCTAAATCTACAAATTGTTAAAAAGTCATGAGCTGCAATAAATAGACAACAGAACGGCACACTTTAGTACTTAGTTTGCATCTGTTATGAGTCACAGAAGTTATTAATTCAACCTTTTACGGCTTAAATCTCATCGTATAACCAAAAAATAACCCAAAACTTCTCAGTAGTGCAATGAAAAAGTTCCCACGATAAATACTAACCCCAAAGATCCAGCTTTCATGACTAGATTTCATTTTAAAATCTCAAATTATAGACTTAAAACCACATTTACCTTGTCATTTTATGGAGCAGACCTAATATCACAACATTATAGCTAAACGTGCAGTGTTCGCTAACTAAAGCACTAACGAAGCACTTATTTAAACGAAAGTAGCTCCGGTTATGGAGTGATTATTGGAATAAGATCTGGGCTCTTTCTAGCTTAGTGGGAGTATATGACCAGCAGCGGGGTTACACAACATACAGGCAAAGAGATTTATGTCAAACACAAGCAGACGATGCACGCCACAACTGCAGGGAGTGATATAGCGCCCATTTTCCTGTCATGATGCTGTTTTTTATGTTCAAATCTCCATAAGAAAAGAGGATACATTGTAAGTTTGTGCCGTATGTTTTGACAGGGCACGTCGTTACTCTGGCTGGTGTGAGCGTGTACAGTTTGGAGCGACGGGAGAGGGTATTTGTAATCACAGCATTAGAGAGGTTGGCATTCATTACTTTTGGTAATAACAGTGAATATTTTTTGTGTATCTCAATCACAGACTGTATAAAGAAGTAGATTAAGTGAGTGTGACGTCACCCGCAGCGTTCGGCTACAAATGAAGCTCATCGAGGCTAGCAGTTATAAGGGCTAATTTGGAGCCGAGTTGCATATTGGAATTTCCGACCACAAGTATCATAGCAACCAAAGAGCCAATCCGGAGCGAGGCTGTTGAAGGTAACGCCTTTTCCCGCCCGCATCGCTCGTTTGGCAGGGAGCAGGCGCTTAGCAATGCTGCCAATCAAATCTGTTGCTAACGGTAGCGGGAGTGACCTTGGGGAAAGAACGCCGCTGATTTGTCTCTTATTAATGTTCATATCTTGATTTACGGACACAATAGTGAAATAAAAACACCAGGATCATGTAGAGCGGGTTAATACGAACATTTAAGATCAAAATGATGAGTCTGACAGCAGCAGTTGCAGAGAGGGACCACAGTTTTTCAATGTCAAGTGAACTGGAGCCAGAGTCAATGGAGTCAGAAGTGCACCTATGACACTTACTATTTGGAACGTGACGGCTAGCAGGATAGCTAACCTCCATTTATATAAACAGACTATGATCTCCATGGATCCAAAATATGGCTTTTACTTTCAATGTCCATGAATTGCCGGGATCTCGAGTTGTTACGCAGTGAAGCTTTAGGGAGATTGTTGTATTTTTATCAACGAGGCACAAAAAATAAAATTTGCATTACATTATTATCACAATCATTATTTATTTATTTATTTTATTTATTTATTTTTTTTTTTTTTACATTACTGGGTCAATAACTGCAACAACTGTTAAATAAATAAATTAATAAAAAACAATTAAAAAAAAAACAAAAACTGCATTCTCTTCTCACAGATAAACTTTACCTTTTTAAAAAATTTGTATCATTCCAAATCCTACCTAAAAATCCAGCACACACATAGGCCTACACACAGCTCATATTTCAAAACAATAAAGCAGTTTTTGATGCTTTTATCGCCTTGCAGCCCTGTCGCCTTTTCTTTTTCAACTTAATAAGTCTGGTCTCCATGTCTAACTCTGCACATATCAAATGATCACAAGTAATTATTCAGAGCAGAGTGTCAGGAGGCAGGAGACCAGACCACGTTTCACCGGCTTTCATCATCCCCAGTCAGGCTCTGCTCTGCTCGACGGAGGAGGAGGAGGAAGAGGAGGAGGAAGAGGAGGAGGAAGAGCAGGCTGCAGTTTACATCATCAAGAGAAACTAGCATGTTACCGATACTGCAAGTGTCAAGTACAAATATTGCGTTTGGGAAATTGATGGTTGCTGTGCGCTATGTAGACTATAATTTGAGGAGTAATTTGACATCTCTGTTTTTTTTTTTTTTTTTTTTTTTTTTTTTTTTTGAGCAAGATAGCACAAGATTCAACATCGAGATTTTTTGGAAATATATTTTCGGCATTTATTTTTAAACTATATAACTAAGTAGGGACTAATGGGAGCACAGAGAGCTGAGGAGTCGCCCTTTAACCAGTTGGTAGCAGGTTCGAACATTGCCCAAAGTGAAGACTGTTGCTATGTCACTGGGCAGGATACTCGTTTTGCCTTCTCCAATCACAAGTGTAGCTACAAGGAAGGAAAGGGCAACTGAAATAAAATCCTGCCAAATAGATCATTTAAAGAAGCACTCTATAGTGGTTGATTCTTTGTCCATAACAAAAATAAAACCCCAAAACTCCGTCCAAAAGCACATTTCAAATAGAGCATTAACTGCGCAGCACCTGGAGGACTTAACAAAAGAGTGCGGGCAGAGTAGGGGCATGGTCTCGACATATAAGGAACAGTGTGATTGGTTTAACAGGTATTCGTACTTTAAATTTACTGTTTTGACACCAGTTTTAATCAGTGAGCTGCAAATTTACCTAGTTGCACTAAAACTGGGGGGAAAAAAAAGGACTAGGAACAGTAGACAATGCTGTTAAAACACTATATACACTGCTTTGTTCCACTTTAAGGGAAAAAAAAAAGTTATTTAGCATTAAATTATAAAATATATAGATCAGATTTACATTTTGTTCCTCTTATACTGCAGTATTGACCTAAACAGGTCCATTAACTTCCCATTCAAAACTACAGGACTGATCGAACTTGAATGCAGGACCAAACTAATCAAAGTGAACCAGTGGAAACATTACTATGACATGGTTAAAAGCTCAAATCAAGAATATATATTTAACATAATACTTGTCCCCGCAGAACATATAAAAAAGTAATTTTGCTCTGTAGGCCAGTCACGAGCATTACTATATCGACTTATCATTCAATACATGACAGATGGCGGGGGTCAAGACTTTGTCTTTAGTGAGAACATTTTGGTTATTTTTCTGTTCTATTATGAGATTTAACCCGTGGACCTCTGAATTATAAACTTCTCCGACTCATTCTAGACACAAACTAACTACTTAAGTGTTGGACTCTGTTATTTAGATATTACATCTAATATTTTTGTACAATATTATACAATTAGAATCATTTTTGGGGATAATTGTGCTTTATGGTTTGGTTTCAGGTTTATCGTTTATCGTCTATATTTACTACAGCAATATATCTCACCCCACAGTGTTGTACCAAGTTTCGTATAGTATTTATTTTCTATACACTGAAGAATATATGTACCAAACCTTTCCTGTTGGTGGTGCATTGAGAGCTAGGATTAGTGATTTTACTTGCCAATAGCGCTGTTAAAGATAGCCGCACATTGATTGCCTGACAGGATAAATTTGCTTAGAAGCTTGTCTCGGACCAGGTAGCACTTAGCGGCGAGCACAAATCGGGCGGGGAGGCGCGCAGATGCTACCCGCGAGCATCAAGTTAGCTTTATATAGGCCTTTGTACGGCACTGACAAAAGTAGGTCATTATGTAACACAACTTGGGGTATTCTCCCTATTAGCTCATTCAAAAAGCGCTACTACGTTAACTGTGGCTAGCAGGTGCAGCGTCTGAAAATGATCAATCAGTCTGGGCTTTCCATTCATATATATACACATACACGCAGGAGCACTAGGTAGCTCATGTAGCCTATATTCTGTGCTCAGTGCAACATCGGAGCAACCCAGCCCTGTCACTTCCAATGATGAGGGGAAGCTGAGTGTGGCCTCCAGCCATGAGGGGGCCTCGGAGACACAATCTAAATGAATGAGGAGACAGGGAGGAGGAGGAGGAGAGAGATAAAAGACGGGCGGATGTGTAGACAGAGGGAGGGTGAGAGAGCGTAGGAAGAATTTGAAAGAGATGATGCTTACCGAGCCAGCTGCGGTTGAGGTAGACGGAGACGAACACGGGAGGGACAGTGAAGAAGTCCACCACGGAGTTGACCTCGAGCCAGAACCAGAGCTTGTCGTTGGCTGCTATAAACTGTGAAAACAAGGACCATTTTGCGTTAATGTTTAAATTATTAGCTCATTCGTGTATTTTTATGGGATTAAAGTGGTGCGGTCAGTTGAAGGTTTGCCCACCAACCAGGAGGTAACAAGTTTGAACCTGATCCAGACTGAAAAACTGCTTTTATACTCAAGCTGCCAAAGCAATCACTCCCACCATGAAACTGGAATTACACCATTTTTTATTTCTGATAATGAAATACATTCTTTTGCATGGACATATGACACGTATTTGCTTAAATGCTTATATATTAGTTGAAGAGCATCTGATCTAAAATGAGACAAAAGGTTCTTTGCATTACGAACAAAGTGGACATTTGCTTAGCTGTTAGAATAGTTGGAGGTGTGAAGGGCTCTGGGTTATTTGACCGTTCATTCAGGACAGTTGGAAGGCTGTGATGGCTGATACTGCTGCATTCATCAGGACACAGTGGGTTTGGTGGGCGGCTGCAGTGGGCGCGAGCTTATGTGTAAGGAAAGGGCCTTTGTGCTGCTAAGTTGTGGTGACTCATCGCATTATTATTCAAAACTACCGAGGATAGCATTTCATCAACTCAATCTTCACTTTGCGTGTTTTTTTTCTTCCTTTGCATAAAAATAATATTCATGATATTAAAGGGGCACTGTTTAACTTTTCTAGTGAAGAGTCTGCTACCTGCTTGTCTCCATGGAGATTCCTTTGCCCGGAGTGTTCAATATCACACTGGGGGTGTTCTGCATGTATGTCTATGGAGGAGTGCTCAGCAGTTGCTATGGTGACACAATGCACACATTAGGAAACATTCCCCCAGAAGGTTTTTGGCAGTTCTTTGTGGCCAGATTGTGTTAAAACAAAGCTCAGATTAAAGTCTAACATGAGTAACAGCGCTTCAGACAGAGCAGTGCCTCCAGTTAGCATCACACCCTCCAGAGAATGTTGATGGCCTCAGCTGCAAAGTTTGAATAGAGGATTAAACTCGTCTGTCTCTGTGTAGACAAGTATATGATGCTTTCGGGCCCAGTTACGGGTCAGATCTGCAGAGAGGCGACATAACTCACTAAGAAGGAGAGAGTGAAAGAGAGAGCTGGAAAAAGAGAGAAAGAGTTAGGGAGGGAGAGAGAGGGTCACAGAGGAAAAATGCATCGCTATGAAAGAGAGAGAGAGGAGAGAGAGAGGAAGAGAGAGATCTGGAGAAACAACAGCGCTACGACAGACGGAGAGAGTCATCTAGTAACAATGCGGTGCTATGAAAGAGAAAGAGAGAGAGAGAGATTTGTGAAGTAAAAACTCAGCGCTATGACAGAGGGGGAGAAGGAGAGAGAGAGAGTCATGGAGTAACAACGCAGCACAGAGGGAGAGAAGGAGAGAAAGAGAGAGAGAGAGTGAGAGTGAGGGAGAGAGAGAGGAAGAGAGAGTGAAGGAGAGAGAGAGTCATGGAGTAACAACGCAGCGCTATGACAGAGAGAGGGAAAGAGAGAGACATTCTCATCCAGGAATTTGAATTTTGATGTAGCTGGCTGTGAGCGTGTTTGCCTCACTTTGCAGAAGGATAATAAAACGCAAGACAATGTTTACATTTTGTTGAAGTGACATGAGCGGAGCCGAGTCGCTGCGTGCGGAGTCGTGAGCTACAGTAATGACAATGTGAAAGAGAGCACAAGCACGAGAAGTGAGCTGTGTGTCAGGGAGCAATATCACTATGTTCAAAGAGGAAATATTTAGTTGCAAGGAAGTTAATATTGGATAGGTTTGGATAGGTTTGAGATCAAAACGTGTGACAAGTATGTTTCTGACGGTTAAAGTGATAAGAGCGAGGTGACAGCATGTGTGAAGCAAAGTGAAGCCAGGTATTTCATCTTATATCCAAATTACTGTAGTCAAAAGTATTGAAAATCGGATATTAATTGATACTAAAACTTGTATCGAAACTTCATTTGAGCAAGTATCGATACTAAAAACGTCACATTCACAGGACAGAACACCTTTCTTAAGTAGATGTCTGTGTAATCCCTCAGTCGTCCAGGTCTGATCCATAGGAAAGACAATCCTTCCTTGAACAGGAATGGGGGCATTAGACAGCACCTTTCCTCCATATAATTCCACCCTCAAACCCAAAGCAAACAAAGGAAACAAAGAGAATGATAGAGCTAACCAGTCGGCCCAATAAGAGCTGAATGATTATGCAAAGTATGTCTCAGGCACAGTGCACACTTACTGTAGCTCAATAGACCTAGCCTACAAACAGAAAACAGTTTCAGTGTAGGTAGCTACTTCTTTAAGACAGATATAAGGCAGTGTCCACCAGTAATCTGACCAGAACTGAAGTAGCGGCTTGGACGAGTAGCCAAACGTCTTTACTCCTACAACTTCTTGTCCAGTTGACAGATTTAACTTTGGCTTTTACTTTCCTGAATAGCTTTAGAATGATCTTGAGGTGTATTAGAACAAATATAAGACACATAGACTAGTCCATGCCCATGGACCACTATGGACCTATATAAAGGTAATTCCAGTTCTGTTTCCTGGCAACCAAATGGCCTAAATTACACAGTAATAAAAATAAATGAGAACATCTTCATTTTGTTAAATCTATGTTTAACCTGTCAGCAAAATGTGTTCTTTACTTGTTAATTGTCTCTGCATTTTGCGTCAAACTAAGTAATAATTGTAGAAACATGAAAAGCTGCCGTGTGCATTTAATGTTTGGAGGATACAGGATAATGTAAACTAGCCTCTAGCTACAACCCGACATGTTCACATACATGTTCAACCCTTATTACATGAACTAGTGTGTGTGTGTGCTGCCTCTCATTTCATAAGACTTGTACATATTAAGTACGCTAGCTTACCCGCAGGCCGAAGTATAGGAGGAAGAAGACGTTGAAGGCCATATCGATCTGTAACGTGAAGTCTTTGTAGAAGTTCTGACAAGATTCTATAGGGCTGAGGACACAAGAGAAAAGAGAATAGAGTGTTACTGATTATATGCAGATACAAACATGTTATAGTTTACCATAGAGTAACATTGTGTCTCAAAGCTAACAATCACTTTTATTAAAACAGAAAAACATCAAATAAATAACCTATTCAAATTCAAGTTAATTAAAGTAAACATCACCCAGTTTATTTTTATATGCAGAGTACTTCAGTTTGTGGCGCTGTTTAAATATTTATCATGCCTCAAAATTAGCATTAGCGTTAGCACTGAGACATAAACATTTTTCTTTCTAAACACCGAGGTGTCCTTCCCTTCAGTGAAGGATGGCAACATTTGGTGAATGGTCACATTAGCACTTTTCCACCTTCAAGGCTCTCAAAGAGTTTTAGATCAAGGAACCACTCACCCCTTCACACACACGCACACACACACACACACACACCTACTCACACTCACACACACACACGCACACCTACTCATTTTTAAATATTGATTCATCTTAGCGTGACTTTGCAAAAACCTCATAGGGGTAAAATTGGGCAGAAATTTGTGACGTTAACAGTGACGTTGCCAGGTGCTGTGAGCAGAGCCAACTAAACAGTAAAACCACTTTACTACTAAACTGTACATATGTCTACTGTTCCTCATCCTTTTTGGCAATTTTAGTGCAAACTAGGTAAATGTATAGCTCTCTTTTCAAAAACTTTATAAAACTGAGCTCCAGTTCGTCCGGCTGTAGGGGCGGAGTTTGAAGTATGTATACCTGTTAGAGCACTGTAGAGCACTCACACCCAGGCCACGCCCCTTCTCCACCCTCACTCTCCCCTTTCGACACCCAGGCCACGCCCCTCCTCCGCCCTCACGCTCTTCGTTAGTCCACAGGCACTGCCCAGTTTAGCAGCTCTATTTGAAACATGGTTGTGGGCGGGGGTTTTGCGTTTAGTCCCACGTTCACTATACTCTGAAGATGAACTGAACATTTTCCTTTATTCCTTCTTTTTGACAGCAAACATTTCCCGTGACACAGTGCCTGCCCTGTCCTCGCAGCACACACCCCAAAACACCAGTTCACCCTGCAGTCCTCGTTCACCTCACGAGCTCTGGAGTCTCTGGCGTGAGGATAAAACAAGCCAAAAATTAACTGCAGCGTTTTGATACCGAGCGTCCCTTTGATGTGGCAGCGCGCATACATTATTCACACGCCCGTCATGGAATAACAGCGCAGCCATATGACAGAGAGAGAGAGAGAGAGAGAGAGGAGAGGGGGACAGAGGAAAAGATGGAGAGAGAGAGGAGAGAGTCATGGAGCAACACTGCTATGCTATGACAGAGACAGAGAAGATGAGAGAGAGAGAGATACAAGAAGAAGGAAAGGGGAGGAGACAGAAAGACAGAGAGAGAGAGAGAGAGATGGAGGGAGAGGGGGACAGAGGAAAAGATGGAGAAAGAGAGGGAGAGAGTCATGGAGCAACACTGCTATGCTATGACAGAGAGAGAGAGAAGACAAGAGAGACATACAGGGAGAGGAAAAGGGGAGGAGACAGACAGAGAGAGAGACAGGGGGAGAGGGGGACAGAGGAAAAGATGGAGAGAGAGAGAGTGAAAGAGAGTCATGGAGAAACACTGCAACGGGAGAAAGACAGACAGAGAGAAAGAGAGAGAAGAAGAGAGTGAGGGAACGAGAGAGTCATCACGAAACAGCATGGCACTATGACAGAGAGAGAAAGGGAGAGGGAGAATGAGGCGGGAAAGAGAGGAAGAGAAAGAGTAATGTAGAAACAACACAGCACTATGATAGAGAGAGGGAGACAGAAAGAGAGGAAAAGAGAATGAGCAAGGAACAGAGAGAGACTCATTTAGAAACAGAGGGAGAGAGACAAAGAGGGAGAGAGAAAGAGAGAGAAGGGGAGAGGAAGTGAGAGGATCATGTAGAAACCACACGGAGCTATGAAAATAGAGAGAAAAAGGGGGAGAGAGAGTGTTGGTCTGTCAGCTCACTCGTTCAATCTATCTTTATGTTTACCTCGATGATTAGCCATTACCGCCCGAGCGAACTCAACAAAGCAAATCATAAGCAGCCCATCCTTCATTCAGTCACACAAACCGATCTGTGTCTGACATGGAACACTCCACGTGGAAGAGACGGAGAGACTGTCGGCCTAAAGCCAAACGAGAATGATCTGAGTGGTGGTAACTGCAGATTAATATAAATGGCAAAACGGTCACATTTTCATATAGCGATTTCCCACCTTCAAGGCTCTCAAAGCACAAAACAGTCACACACCAGATTATACAGACACCGGGGGAAAAAGGTGGGTCAGATTCAAGCAGTTTTATGTTGCGTACTGATCCTTAGTGACTGATACAGAGCAGTGACGACGACATGTACATAGTAAAGGACCATGCATGAACCATCAGACAAGCACATCTGTTTGAATTATACATTAGACAGTAAAGTGTCCATAGAGGCATGGCGTACGATGAAGGATGTCTGTTTAGATCCTTCAGATGTTATGTTATCATCGCTCACGTAAATGTTTCAGCAGAATCAATGAGATGGTAGAAGTGGATAGACGGCCCAGGGTAAAGCTCTAATGGATCAGAGGGTTTGATGTCAGCTTAGTTGTGGACCTATCTCGCAATGGTTAATGAGACCGACACAACCTGAGCATCCTGAAATGAGGTGGGAAAAAAATCTGGTATGGTATAAAAATAAAAAAATAAAAATACAGGCTTATATTATAGATAGGAAGGGGATACGCAATTTGAAATATAATTAATTGAATTTAGTTTGATTAATTTTAAAATAATAATTAATCAAGGGTATGTCATAACCTTTTTCATAGACGTCAGAAGTTTAATTACAAAGAATACTCAAGTAAAAGTATAAGTATCGCATGAATAAATGTACTTAGACAGGAGACAGTAGACAAACAGCTTTATCTTATTATAGCGTGGAGTTTATACATTTCACTGCATCACTTCCTCCAGTTTTTTTTTCTGGACAAATGTAAAAACTTGCATCTATATAGACTAAACAATAAAAAAAAAGTGCTCCTAGATATTTTTTAAAGTCCGTACTTCTAATATTAGCTAAGTATTGTGTGTTCCGCTGCCTGGCCTCTGATTCATGAGGCTGGTTTGAGCTGCTGGAGTTTAAAGTCCACCGCGTCACATGGTACAGGCGCCAGAGAGTAAATAATTCAGGGTATGCAGCCGATCAATGGTAACACCTTTGTGGAGGGACAAGTGAATTAACCTGTGCTCCAACTCAAAAAGGGCTTTTAACCAAATGACATTGAAGCTTGTTTTTGTAGCTATAGTTTCTCACTGACCGTGTACTATGAATAATATGCACATGGAGTAACAGCTGAAGTCACGCTCGCATTTTTAAATAACTCCTTTGTTTCTGGTTGTATGCAGCTGGATGAAGTACTCAGTTTTGGTACTGTACTAAAAGTATAGATAAAGTTAGTCAAGTAAAACTGTTGCAATACAAATTCATTTCTTAACTCATGCATTTTGTGTATTTATTTTTGTTTGCTCAAAGCTGAATGTAATTAAAAGCATACAATGTAAAAATGTTGGAAAATAAGAAAGTAATAAAGTACTGTACTGTAAAGTAAACATTTTAGGTGGCTGTACTTTACTTAAATGCATTTTACTTCACTACATTTCAGAGCAGTATCTGTACTTTCTACTCCACTACACTTTTGAACAGAGCTAAAATGTAAAAGTTTTTTTTTTGCTGCAAAGCCTGAGAGGTTTTTTTTTTTTTTTTTTTTAAAGTTCATGATTTGAGCAAATCAAAATATACAAGTAAAAACAGTGAGAAAAAAATATTGATTCAATTGTTTCTGTTGAACAAAATTCAGCACAAATCTGTATCAAAATCAATACATTTGAAGCTTTGTAAGACCTCAAAAATCTGAAAAAAGCTTAATACTTTTACTTTTTACTTACTTTACTTACTTTAAGCTATACTTTTAAAGTTTTTAGTTTTACTTGAGTATTTTTTTGCTCCGTGATCTGTACTTTTTAAGTAACAAAACTGAATACTTGAGAGTCCACGGCTTTGGAGGAAAAGGGTCAAAAGGGCAGATTAGGTCTTTAAATTTTAATAAGTGAGATTATAGTCAGACCTGTCTGTGTGCCCTCCATTTTATAAGGTTCAGCAAGGGCAGAGTAAGGGAAAACAGCCAAATGTCTACGGTGTGTGAGGGGTATGTACACATGCAGAAAACTCAAACTATCAAATATCTACAGAGTGAGGGGTACATACACACAGAAAACTCAAACTGCTTGTTACATCTATTACTTTAAAGGAAATGAGAGTATAATTTATATTTTCAATTCTATGAACATGACATGAGACATGTTCAAATCAAATACAGCTTTTACTGGTAACAATTATCATTCTGATTTATTCCTATTTCTGTCCGTACACTAAGAATGAGAAAAAACATGGTAAATACTTACATTTTTATATGGCACTTTTCCACGTTCAAGTCACTCAAAGCTCAAGGAACCACTCACCCATTTACACACACACACACACTCATACACCAGTGTACACCGACACTGGGGGCGAGGCGGGTTGAGTGTCTTGCCCAATGACACAACAACAGCAAGTTGCTGGACCCAAAGGAAACCTGTGGGTCACTGGATCGGACCACTCAACCAATAATGTTTGGGGATTTGAACTGCCAACCTTCAGGTGAGGTGTACCAACTGAGCTACTGTGTGTGCCCGCCTGTGTGTGTGCCCGCCTGTGTGTGCCGCCTGTGTGTGTCCGCCTGTGTGTGCCCGCCTGTGTGTGCCCGCCTGTGTGTGCCCGCCTGTGTGTGTGCCCGCCTGTGTGTGTCCGCCTGTGTGTGCCCGCCTGTGTGTGCCCGCTGTGTGTGCCCGCCTGTGTGTGCCCGCCTGTGTGTGCCCGCATGTGTGTATACTCTATCTCCGATTAAGCAAGTCAAGACACTGGCAACACAGATTCCTTTGTGATTGTAATAGTTTTGTGCTGCTCCTTTAAATATAGATGAGAGTTGTTTTATTCTATGAACTGGCTTTGAAGCAATAAAAAAAATAAAAAAAAATCTAACAACTCTACTCATGGATTATCACCTGGTGCAGAAGACTGTACTTTAACATATGCCCCAACTATTTTGTCTATTACAGTGACAGTAGCTCAGCTGGTAGGGTGTTTGTCCACTGATCCAAAGGTTGGCGGTTTGAATCCTGGTCTCGACATATGCATCACTGAAAGAGTGAAGGTGAGATGCACTGACCCACAGATGAATATTGGTGTTGTGTCGTTGGGCAAAACACTTGGAGATTAGATTACACTCGTCATTGGCTCACACTGGTACACACATATTACATACACATACTGAGCTATGTACTGTAGTTTATTTTCTAGTAGTTTTATTCATGTGGAGTGAATGAATAATGCACTTTAAACATCTTTGAGTGCCCAAAAAAAAGCACTACAAATCATGCAGTACGAGGGGAGCCAGAATTTCAAAATAAAAAAACTGGGACACAGCCGGGTCGGGGTGTTTAGTAATAACAAAATAGTGAAAAGAGCGTGTAGTTAAGAATATTATTATGCACTCGGTCCCATTCATGACTTATTCACATATCCTGTTGTGAGTCAGTATCAGAGAGACTTCAGTCATATTGAGTAGATATTTTTGTGTTCTGGTCATTTTCAAATATGTTTTTTCTGTATTTTGATTAAACAAATGACAATGTATGCCCCTCTTTACTTTTGGCATGTATCAAATTGATCAAAAACAGGGACATTTCTTTTGCAAAACTGGGACAAATCAATAGTTTGGGATAAATCTGCTGGGACAGGGCTCAAAACTGGGACTGTCCCAGGTAAATAGGGATGTCTGGATGTCTAAGCATTACTATTTTACATTTTTTTTTTTTTGTATTATTGAAAATACATGCACAAATCCCATCAAAGAGCAGACTTATGGAAATGCGATATAATGAACTAGACATTCCCACTACTATAAGAAGGGTAACTACAAGTATAAGTACAGAATGCACCCGCCATTACCCTCTGTTCCCAGCATTCCTTGCAGCCTACAATGGAAATAGCACCATTACAGTCCTTTACTCTTGATCCCTGTCATGCCTAATGGGGAGACTTCCATTAAAATGTATGTATGCACAGAGGAGCGGAGTGCTGCAGGACTAGTCCCAGGCCGTGTAGGTCTATTGAAGGATGTTAAGTCTTACCTTGTGCTAACCTCCACATTAACCCCGTGGGCGCTAATGCTACGCTACATGCTTCTAAAAATAGCCTAGGACACCTTTAGTTAGTCTGCATGGGAGGGCTTCAAGTGACCTGCGCATGACCTTGGCTAACAGCAGGAGCGCTAGCAAGGTTAGCCCTGAGTCTACAATTATAAGTCATTCTATGTGACCTGTAACATTCAGAGCCAGGGTGAGGCGCACCGTGAGTCAGGCAGCGTTACCGGGATGTAGCGTTGCATCAATGTCAAATGTGTCTCAAATGAGTGGAATTATGGGAAATACAAAAAAAATATTGGTGAAAGTTTTTTTAAGAAGAAAAAAGAAAAGCCTTGATGAAAACAACTTATAAGCCTGATGTAGTACTAACCAGTGATGGAAGAAGCAAAAAAAAAAAAAATACTCCAGTAAAAGTATCACATGAAAAAATGAGCTTAAGTTGAAGAATTAAAGTACTAAAAGAGTAAATAGCAAAATTATTTCTCTTTGAGGTATTATTAGGCTTAAAATATATTGATTTTTATACAGATTTGTGCAGAATTTTGTTCAACAGAAACAACTGAATCAATCTTTTTTTTCTCTCTTTTTGTTTGTATATTTTTGCTCAATCTTTGAATGTGTAAAAAATAAACTCCTCCACCTTTTGAGCAGGTCTCACACGATACTTTTACTTTTTAGTTCTGTTCAAAAATGTAGTGGAGAATGTAAAAAGTACCATTTTCACTTTACAATGTAAAGTAAGGTACAGACACCTACCTACCTACTAATTTTGTTATATTCCACCACTGGTACTAACAAAACAATTTAAAACCACAAATTGTCTTGATATTAATTAATTAAAAAAACATGTTATAGTATTTTGACAATTGCACAACACATAAAACTAAATGTATTGCTAATATGGCATATTTATTGTTGCTGATATTGGTGTAGTCAGTTGCTGTGATATTTCTTGGTATGGGATTGAAATTGAATTGAAAAAAAAAAAAAAAAAAAAAAATTAATTAATAAAAATAAATTAATAAATAAGTAAATAAGTAAATAAATAATAAAAATAAAAATAGTTCATAAACTTGTTATTTGAAGTCATAATCCATTTAGATTTGGCAACAAACCAACAAAGTCAAACACAAATCACATACTATGTAAACCTAAATGCATACTGTGTAACTTTTCTGATGGTATGTTGCCAAGGAGATGCTGTTGCATTGCCTGGAATGTTCCAGAGTACCTTGCATTTATTCAATTACAGGTTCTTTGATTGCAAAAAAAATACCTAAAAAATTGTCATATTGTAAGTAGTTCGCTTCTCCATGGATCTGACCTGTACCTTGGCTTGGTAGAATCACCCGCTTCCACGTGTTTCCATAGAGATAGACAGATTCGGTATCGTAGTGTAGTGTATAATATTGAACACGCATGTCACAAAACCTCTACCAGAAAACATACACAGTCCACGTTAAATAAATCTCAGCAAATGACTCAATTTAAGCAGAACGGATTTGTTTTTTTTAGTCATAACAACAACAACAACATCCCCCCACTCTGCCAGCCCCTCCAGTCATCGTCAGGACCCACAGCCTAAATTTAACAACAGCCAACCCACTGCATAAATATAGAGATACATCCACATTTAGACGCATTACAAGAGGATGAGTGGAGTGGGAGACCTCCGAGACGCTACAAGAAGCGGGTTAGCACTAAAGTGATTGATTTAGGTCACCGCTATTACTAAAATAAAATACACTTCAGCTTGAACAAGGGCAGCAGCGCTCACAACAAGGAGATAAAAATAGTGCAGCTTGTGAATGTAAACAGTGCAGCGTCTTCTCCAGGTATTTCTACTGTTAAAGCGAACGTACTATGCTGTCTTCTGATCTATGTTATAATAGTTTTCTAATCAAAAATAAACCTGGAGTTACGTTTTGTTTCATTCACACTAGAATCATTTGGATAATTACAGCCCAGGAGTTTCCAATCTCGTTTAAACAAAAAGTAAATGGAGCTGTTAATGTGAAAACTATCACTTCATGACATCACAAGGTGGAACAGAGCATTTTGAGCTTTGGAGATGTCGACAGAATGAAACAAAACACAACTCCAGGTCTGTTTTTGAGGAGGTAACATCATTCTAACATGGATTAAAGCTCACAAAAGTCCATTTTGTGCAATATAGGACCTTTAAAACACAAAAATGAGAAACCAATTTGAGTGCTTGGTAAGAGCAGTTACAGCTATTGTGGAAGAAATGACACTTTTTTAGTCATTGTTAATTTATTCTGCTGCAGCCAAGTGTGATCCTCGTCCAACGTCTATGTGACAAATGAGAGAATCTTACAGGGGATGTATTATCAAAGTGCAGTATTTTTATTGTGTCACTTCTAGAAATGATGCATGTTTAAAAAGTTGCGAAAGCATATCTGGCAACAAAAAAGAAACCATTCCGCAGTGTCAATAATGTCAGGTGCCCTCCACTAGCCACAATGAGCGGGCCGTCTGTGCTGTTAAAGGTGCACTAGGTAACTTTACCACTGCTTACTTGTTTCTATTTATTGCTTTACCAGAAATGTTTCAGAGTTAAACTTGTATATCTCCATGGAGACAAGCAGGTGATGCTACTAGGCCATATTCCCAAACGTTTCCCTGTTAACTGTAAGAATGCATGCTTTTCAAGGCATTAAAAGCATGTTTAATTTAAAATAAGTAAGATATATTAGTTTAATGCCATACTGTGGAACATTTCTGACAAAGCACCAGCGTCTCCTTGAGTTAAGCAGGTGACCCTTATCCATTTAGCAACACAATGTTAACATACAGTATAAATGACATGAAACTTTTGTAGTGGCAAAAGTTAAATAACTCAGATTATTAGAGCTGGTCTACTGATGGTGGGCTTTAACTGGCTTCAGGGAACGGTAAATTGAAGGAACTACTCACCCATTCACACACACATTCATACACCAGTGTACGCAGACACTGGGAGGTAGTTTAAGTGTCTTGCCCAAGGACATAACGACAGCGGTCATCTGTGGGACCTGAAATCGCACTGCTAACTTGCGGGTCAGTGAATCTGATCGCCCAACCAATGACGTTTTTATGGCGAGAGCGGGACATAAAACTGCCAACCTTCAGCTCAGTGGACAAACACTCTGAACTACTGTCTCTCCAGGTCTACATATACTTCACTGTGACATCATAGTAAAATAAACTGAGGTGTTACGAATCTGAACGGCTCAACAAAACAAAAGACAGATTATTTTTATTGACGCAACTAGGAGCTGTGTTCAGACCCATTTGGTGATCAGATGCACAACATCAATGGCGTCTTTGTGAGGGAATATTTGCCCACAGAATGTGAAATCTGTCAGGCAGGCTGCATCTGCGAAGAATGGCAGCGCCCACACATGCACACTCATGTTTATTCCAGCCACAGAAATAATTATGGAGCAAGAACAGCTCTGCAAAGAACATGACAGAAAACACCTATTAAGACTGTAAGCGGAGGCGTGTTTACATTGGAATTTATCAAGTCTTACATGAACTAAGTCAAATGACATTGTAAATACTGGTTAAACATTGCTGCAGGAAAGTTACTACTAGATCAAACTGTGATCTTATCCCTTTGACACTGTACTATTTTGGTGATACTGCCATATTTGGATTCACTGCTTCGCTGTTGCCCAAAGCTCATGACCAAAGCTCAAAATTGCGGATATAAGTGGTCGAAATGAGTTTCCTCTGCAGGGTGGCTGCGTGCTCCCTTAGAGATAGGACGTCACATGGGAGCAGCTCAGTGTAGAGCTGCTGCTCCTCCACATCGAGAAGAGCCAGCTGAGGTGGCTCAGGCATCTGTTCTGAATGCCTCCTGGACGCCTCCCTGGAGAGGTATTCTAGGGAAGATCCAGGACACGCTCGAGGGACTATGTTTCTCTGCTGGCCTGTGAACATCTCGGGATCCCCCTGGAAGAGCTGGAGGAGGTGTGTGAGGAGAGGGAAGTCTAGACCTCCCCGCTCAGACTGCTACCTGTTTGAGACGGCCACAGATAAAGCACAAGAAAATGGATGGATGCGTCTCTGTTTAACGCATATCTATGGTCAAACATAGACACTTTTCTCCGCCCACTTCTCCCATTGGTCAGTCTCTATAAAGATAGCACGATTTAACCAATAACAATACATGAACCAAATAACTGTAGTTACTTGTTAAGTATAATATAGACATACTAAATGTACATGCATAATACAACCTGAATTATGGAAAAAGTGATATATTTCTGGGTATATACAGCTAGTTGCAAGCCAGTAAAATGCAACCATTAGCCTTTGTACACATGACTGAACTGAGTGGAGTTTCACGGCTAGCTGTATGAATATGTAAGGTTATGAATGAATGAATTAAGTATTTAGCATTATAGAATCAGTAGTTTATTGATGGGTCTAAGGTACTGTTTCAAAAAAAAAAAAAAAAAAAAAAAACAGTACCTTAACTATACCTGCTTTTCAGTACCAATACTAAACGTTTTTTTCAAGCTTTTAATCATAAATTCCTTTTTTAAAATACACATATATGACCTCTGTGAAAATCTTTGGTCACAGTCTTTGCATCATGGTCTCCAGCTTTATGCCTCATCTAATGTAGCGGTTCTTTTTCTTCCTCCTTGGATCATTGGAAACCGAAAATAACAAGCCTTTGAAATTAGAGAGCTGACTGCTGGTGTAACAATACTGACAAAGGCCTCTTGTAGTCCTTGTAGTTTTTTATATTACTTGACAATGATTCAATGTCTCTCAACAACCTCTTGAACAGTAAACACACTTGCGATATACTGAAAGATAGCAACTTACACTTTTTTTCACAACTATACTCAAGGCTAAGGTAGCTTGACTCATCTTGTAAGGTCCTTAGGGTGCACGGACGCTAACAGCACCTCTATGCTAGTTTACGGTAAATGGTAAATGGCCAGATCTTTACACAGCGCTTTTCTACCTTCAAAGGCACTCAAAGCTCTTTACGTCAAGGAACCACTCACCCATCTACACACATGCTCATACACCAGTGTAGGCAGACGCTCGGGGCGAGATGGGTGAGGTGTCTTGCCCAAGGACACAATGACAGCATGCATTTGTGGGAGTTGGAATCACACCGCCAACCTTCGGATCAGTGGACAACACACTCCGACTGAGCTACTTCCACCCAACGGCACTGTATTTGTGAAAGAAGACCTGAGATAATGTTTTATTCTGAAACTGCATGCATCATTTGAATTCACAAATCTGCAGTTATTCTTTCACTAATTAACAAAAATGACTACACAAAAACCCAATTACACCCTGCTTAGAGATGCAGAGTTGCGCAATATTAAATCAATGACTACTGCTTTAGGTTAATATTTGTTCATTATCTTCAAATATCTGTGCTGTAGCCT